>JANIJI010000030.1:13267500-13867500 GCA_024500535.1 Leptonema lineaticorne | reverse complement strand
GAACGAAGACAAAGTAACATTATAAAAAGGGTGCCATAATAAAGTGAACGAAACGAGCGCAATTTTTGAAAAAGGCCACCTTTGCATAATGTTTCTTTAATGACTGTAAAGTGAACGACCAACTGCCACAATAATCGCTCGAATTAGCAACACTGTTCCCGATATGATCGTGTATATGTGTTTTGCATTGGATTATTATGTACAAAATTGCACATTTGCCAACGTGTACTCTGGTAAATGTGCACATGTACCGGGTGACACGGGCGTGCGTTAATTTCACCAACCAACGTTTCCTCGTTGTAGTTGCATCTTGTATAATGCAATTTTGATTAGAGCGGGTTTTATAAAATTAAACGGTCTTAAAGTTAACGAAATTGTTCACGATGGACTCTGTTATCATACATTTTCAAATAATTTTTTATCATAATATATTATGTGTACATGTCTTAGAATTTTCATTTATATCAAGCTTGTCCAGCAATATTTATTACATATTATAAATATAATTTGGAAAGGTTTTGCTCCAGCAAAAAAAAGGTGCTCATATACACGTGGATTTTAAAAATCGCCAGAGTATATATGGTTGAAAGCATTCTTTTTTGTCGCTGATTAATTTACGACTTTTTTTTATCCGGCTTCGCATCTCTTTGGAAGCACTCCACTCCACTATGTGGATGTATAACGGTGTTTTTTTTTCTCCACTATATATATATTTTATAGTGTGTTGATAAGGTGAATGTACAAGCCGTCTCGGGAAAACTATTTTCCGATAGAGGAAGCAACAACCGTGGCCCGTTGTCGAGATTGTCTGGGGACGCGTAAATCGAGGACCAGTCCTTTCTACTCCAGATTCGCATCACTTGTAATTTTGTACAGGCGAAATTTCCATTTAGATCACCGATCGGAACGGCCTCGAACAATGTGAAAACCTAGAAAAATGACTCCATAAATTCTATAAACCCTTCTTCTCTACTTTCGGTATGTTGAAATTCATCTCTGACCATGCCGAGATATAGGGTTATAGAAGCGTTTCTATAGTTTTTGACCTTTTGCGTTTCCTTATTATGTTTCAGTGTATAAGAGGTCAAAATCGATTGATATATTGGGTTACGTACTTAAAATTTTTATCATACATCAATGAATCTAATTTAAAAAGTCGTATATCAGACAACCCCTTAGTAACAATTTTTCATTTGGTATAATTATTTTAGTAATTCATAATTACTGAAATGATAAATGGCAATATGTTACAAACCCAGCTGGTGTTCCATCGTTGCATACAATTTGTTTATTGCTAAGAAACATTCTTTTCATGGATCTTGTTCCATTAGGCTTGATGTTTTTGTTCAAAATGTTGATCATTTTATTTATAGCGTTAGTTTCCAAAGTGGATGGCAGATTTTCGTCTTGAACATCATCATCATTGTCGGTTGTATCGTTCTGACCGGTATTCTCCTGTTGCCATAAGTTTGATCTTTCAACAGTCTCAAAATATGTCGTCGTATCATTGCCGAGGAACAGTTCCATATTAAGAGATGGTTTCAGCATTGACGACAATGGACTATAATGCATTCTTTGGCTTTCGTCGGAACTTTCGTTTGACGGTAAGTGTTTGGCGGCAGTCGTTATAATTAATAACCATAGTAGACATATCTGTAACAAATGATTTAAAAAAAAATCTCAATATTAATCTAAATTTATATTTTTTAATTGTAGATTTTAAAATTAGATTAAAAACAATAGTTGAAAATTTCGTGCGCAAGTCAGAAAATAGTATAAAAAAAGAAATAATAAGAGCAGTAGGAGGCATAAAAAATATGATGACCGAGGGACGAGAAGGAGTTTTAAGAATACGCCCCTGTCGTTGTTCTTTTTCCTGTGGCCGTTATGCACTTAAATATTATTTATTATGGTCGGTGAACGCCTCGGGATCCTTTTAAACAACAACGATGACGAGGAGACCTTAAGGACCAGCGGAGACCAGCGTGTAATCTTCCGCAGTCGAGATTCGTGATGGACCACAGCTGCTCAGGTTCCGGAACCACGGAGGAGCAGGTGGCGACTTTCGACGATTGTTGCATTTTGGACCGATTCGAGGTGGAGAGAGAGAGAGAGAGAAAAAGCACGCGTACACGTTATATATAATGAGTATTTTGCTGTGTGTGTGTGTGTGTGTGTATGCGGTGCTTTGGACGTATACAAAAAACGCTCCAAACTTGGCGGCTGGAAGAGAAAAAAAAGTCCCTTGCGGGTTCGTAGGAGTGCCGCTGTGTCGGCTCCCTTTGAAGATTATTATTTTTATTAGGCTTTATCCACACGATTAGATCTTGTGTTGAACGATCGAAATATCGCAATCGATCTCGGCCTATTATGTAAAAAGTGGATTTAAAGAAATGTACTATAAAAGTACGTTTATATGCTATAAGGTAAGGTAAGGTAAGCAATTTCGAAACAGTAACAATATGAATTTAATTTGTTAAATATATATATATATATATATATATATATATATATATATATATATATATATATATATATTTACATATAATATAATGTAAAAAAATCGTATATGCGCTATTAAAATCTTAGGGAAGATTAATTTTATTTAACTTTTTTTTTATCAATGTAAGAAAAATGCTAAAACGCCGCCGCCGTCAGCATCTGTATTTGTCTATTAGATTTTTTTTCAACTCAAATCTCAATTCAATTCTCAATTTATTATGATACGTTTTCGTCTAAAATATTTCAGCATTTACGATTCAATTTTACTTTGATTTTGACAGTTTGTTATATGTTGTGTGTAAAAATATATTATAAAGTACTTCATTTTCCATATAAATTAAAATTTAATATTATTTAGAGCTAATTATCTGAATTCAAATAAAGATCGATTATACACTAGTGATTCTGTATGAGAATTGGAACACGGATATACATATTTAATTTGAATAAATTGTAATAATAATATCTATAAATATAGTTATATAATATGAGTCAACGGCTCTGCATTAAAAGATTATCAAAGTTCAATTTTCAATTGAAAATAATTGCCAATAAAATATTAAATATATAAAATTTTATGAAATATAATTATCGCAGAACAAAGGTTGAAAGGATTCGTATTATATTATTATAAAGTGCTACCGTTTCGCGCAATTGAGAGATAGCCGAGCGTGGAATAAAGTTCGTCTGGACGCGGCTTTAGAAACGTGGCCGCGGTTCTTTGATGTTGCCGGCATCGCCAAGTCGAGCAAACGGCCAGCGGTCGGAAACCTTTTCACGGTTGAAAAATGTTACGTCCGACGACGTTGACGTTAAAGTGCTTACGATAAGTCCACAATTAATATAAGCCGTCTCGGTTCACGGATATTCCATTATTATTCTCCCCCTCCCCCGATTCGATGCGGCCGTTTATATTCGTGATTGATGATTGGAGCGGAGCCGCTGCTCCGAACCTTTTCAACGTCGAACCGTTTCGATGTTGTATCGCTGTACAAAACGTTAGGCTTTAAAAATTAAACGAAAAGTTTGTCACATTATTCATGTAAAATTGCTATATGTATAATAATGCTTGATAGTTTTATGTTTTTCTTCGAAAATAGTTAAGTACGACTGTTAGGTTATATATTAAATGACACGTACGTTATAATTATCATTATTGGAAATCGTGTGTAATTATACTTGTGCGACTTGTTATTATTTATATTTTTAATTTCGTTCGCTTGTATTATATATAAATCGGAGAAAAATATTTACAATGCAACATTTAAACGAAGAATTGTGAGACTGTGTGTGTGAAAAAAAAGTAAAATATTAAAAGTAAACAATGTCAAATGAAAGGATGAAAGTTATATGAAAAATTGAAAAATTTTAATAGTGGTTACGTTCGAAAAATATTTGTTTTTTCATTTAGTTTAGTTGGAAAATTTTAATTAAAAGTATTGTTTAAAAATTAAAACATAACATAAAATATATATTTAAAATGTTTCATAAATTTTTTATCGATATTTTTGTTATTGATATTCATATTTTATTATATATAAAATTATTTTTTAATTTGCTAGAGATGAGATGGAGATTTAATTTTTAAATTGGTTATTGATTTCTGATTTTTTGTCAGACAACAGTAGCGCAGCGTGATAACATCAATAGCAATAAAAATAATATATATATATATATATATATATATATATAATTTGCGTGTGTGTATGTACTTTTTATGTTCATTTGTTTTGTATTTTTTTTTTATATTTCAATAGATTTATTTGAATTCTTTTTGATTTCATTGCAAAAAAAAATATATATTCTCTCGCTCTTTTAGAATTATCGAAGGGGAAGATTCGTCTCGTTTTTCCTTTTAATTCTTTCTCTTTTTCCCTTTCGCAGAAGACCGGATGTAGAAGCCGATGACGCACACACGAGAGAAGATTGCGTGAATTTTCCGGAAAAAAATGGGAAAACAAAGAATCCGGAAGAAGGTCGACGTACGAGCTGCATCAATCAGCGAATCAATCAGTCGAAAAATTTGTTTTTCCTGTTGTATTTTTTTCTTTATATTTTTTTTTCAGTTGATTTGTACATATGGTTGTGTATTATATGTGGATGTGGTCACATTATATGCGTTTTTATACATTTTTAGTAGAAAATTGTTTTTATTATAAGTATGAAATTGATGTTTGTTTAATATAAAATTATTTTTATTTCAAATTATTATAATATATATATATATATATATATATATATATATATATATATATATATATATATATATATATATATTATTATACATATATTAATAAAAGCATTTTATTATACACATTCAGTCTTTACAAGATGTGCTTTTGTATGTCTTAATACGTCACCTTATTCTGAAAGATGATGAATTACTATCCGAAAATTATATTGTACAAATGATTTTCTTGGAAATTGTAATTTATGATAGTTTTCATTTGAAAAGACTTGTTTTGTATGGTACGATTATTAAATAATAGGACTAACGTAATACAATTTTAATTATAATACAAAAAAAAATATTATCAATTTTTAAAATTATGCGGAAAAATTAATTAATTGTCAGCGAATCAAATATTTATTTTATTTAGAGTATTATAATTTTTTGGTTCGAATCCTATAATTGATTTTGATTTAAATATGTAATAAAAAAACTTTCATTTCATTTTATATTTGATATAAAAAAAAAGATTTTCTGAACAAAAAACTGATACTATTTAAAATTCATTAAAGTAAAAATTCTATAAAACATTACTTTATTTTTATCTTAAATTTTAATCTAATTATCTGCATTACATATCAAGAATCATGTATATGTATATATTTAATAATTTTATTTTAAAAGAAAATAAAGACAATATTTAGAGATTAGGATTATATTTTGATGCATCAAAAGTATGTTCAATTTTACAGGTTTACAGACAATTGCATTAGCATGCAATACATCATATTGCGACAACAATTTCTAGAAATGCACAAAATAATAATAAAAGATACATTTAAAGAAAATGTCGATTTACATATTCGAGCACGATGCGGAAATACAAAGTAGAAATTCGATAAAACATAAAATTGCCAAGAGATATTTCAGATGTACGACATTCAACTGAAGCGAAACGAATCACTGAATTTTCTACTTTTTAAATTTACCAAAATTCGTTCAATGTTTGAGTAAAACTATTGATTAAAATTTGCATTAAAAAAATATATATTATTAACGATAAAAAATAGACGATCATATTTCGTACTACTGTGATGAAAAAGTAAGGTGAAATTGTCATTTAAAACTCTCGGGCATTAGGAAGGCAGGTAAATTGTATTTCTTTTCTAGGTTGGTAGGACTATCTGTAACATTTGCCAAGTGTCTGTTTGTCAAAAGGTTTAATTATCTCTGAGTTACACGTGTTTTTACAACTTTCGGTTCGGTATCTGTAACATTTACTAAAAATTCGACTCATATCGTTTCGCAACCACCGTATTCGCCTGATTTGGCTCCGCGCGATTTCTGGCTATTCTGCAAACTCAAAAGACCAATGCGAGGACGCCATTTTGACACGATTGAGGAGATAAAAACAGAATCGAAGAAGGTTCTGAAGGCTATATTGGAAAAAGACTATTTCGAAGATTGGAAAAAGTGCGTTTTGTCGGATGGGGATTACTTTGAAGGGGATGAAATTGATTTGGATGAATAAATGAAGAATTTACATTTTATAAACTAATTCACATTTCTTTTTGATCATAGTGTTATGATTTAAAGAAAGTAGGTTAAAGTTTTATTTTAAATATCGTAAATTTTGCAATAGAACAGTGTTTTTATTATTCATTTAAATCTATAAGCAGTGTCAATCGTCCCACATTTAAATCCAAATTCATTTTTATTACTGAAATAATTAAATAACAAAAATAGATTGATGTGGAGGCAGATACAATTTATGGATTAAATATTTGTCATTGCCGTTCGAATATAATAATAATAATAAATTAACACATGTTGAGAATCTGTGATTTTAGTTTTTGGCTCACTATATAGGTTGAATATTGAGCTTATATATATCGGTTGCATTTTAAATAAAAAGTTTGAACTCGTGCAGTTAATAAATGGGTATGTTTGCGGTTATTCCATTATGAAATAGCGAACGTTGCACTCAACTTGATAATAACAGTTCGAATTATACTTATATTTTTTTTTATCTATAATTCGATTTATTCAATCTATTACATAATATATAATACATATAGTCAATTTTTTATAGAATATTGGAACATCGCCGACGTTTCAAATTTCTGAAACATTAACCATTTAATGAAGTGATAGTAGAATAAAAAATATTTTTGATTGAAAAAAATATAATTAAGTTATAGAATTCAACATATTGTTATATTCATCGAGTGTGTGTATTTTTTGAGGCGAATTTATAAAAATTGCGAACTCCCTGTAGTTCTTCAACGCCTAGACGACAGATGTTTGTCGTGACGTCACAGCAAGGTGATCACGACGAATTGTCGCGCGTCGAGTTTTGGGAATCGCCGATTTAAAGTTGAGGAACACCTGGTCTCGGCAAACCGCCACCATGACCAATTTATGATTGCGCACGCATTTGCTTACAAGCGGCACCTTTGAGGTACAGTCGATCGAATCAAAAGCGATCGAACGCGCGCATATTTAATTAGAAAAAAATACATACATTGACATATAAAACGATTTGAAAAGATCGATTTTCAATATTGTGTAAAATCAAGAAAATTTTTAAATATATTGTCTAATTAAATTTATCTAATAATTTAATTAGACAATTCCAATGATATTTGATATCAATAAATATATTTTCGGTAAATAATCTATTAAAAAAATACGATTAAATTAGTATTATTATTATAGATCATACTGTATAAATAAATATAATAGTTTAAACGATAATTCATAATATTAATACATTTTTGAAACGATATGTTATATAACATATAATAGAATAATTTTTTTATAACAAGGAAAATACTTTAAATTATTTCTTGGAAAATTGAAACCCGTCGGCTGTCAAATTGTGGTTTTATCAGCTATAAACTTTTTTTCTAAAATAAAAACAATGTACATTTTCAAGTATCATAAATGATTTTCTATTTTATTTCTGCGCTAATTATTATTCTTTTCTCAAATACTGATAAATTAATGTAAAAGATATTATTAGTTTTTTTTTGAATTATACAAAAATGTTTTTTTTTTTATTAAAAAATAACCTTAATATGTATTAAAATTATATGAATATCAGTTAAACAATTTTGTATCGTCTTTTCAAAGGGGAATTTCGAACGTTTTTTTTAGTGGTTTGATTTTGATTTATCAAAGAATCCAATATCAATCGACGACGGATTCTTTGAAGTATGAAAGAATTCTTATGACGTGAGAAATTCAACGAAACGTAGTTTCAAATTTAATCGAACCTTTTTCTCGTTTCCTTAACGGCGACGAAACTCTCGGAACAATTTAGGCTTTTGCGGTTTTGTTTTCGGTTTTGACCGAAAATTTGTCAGTCAAAAAAACGACAACAAAAATTCAGTTATGAAAAAAAGAGAACAAATGATAAATAATAACGACGATCATAACCACTACCGGTTACGTTTTGTGACTTCAGAAGACACCGATAATGCCATGGAAAACTGGTAGAGAGTGAGACATGACATAAAAAAAATATGCATGTAAGAAAACAATACAAAAAAAAACGTAAGTAACTGGTGATGATAATGATGATGATGATGAGGAAGGTAATAATGAAAAAAAAAGATCAAGTCGGCAACGACCCCAAGAGGAAGAGCAAGAGTAGATTGGCTACTTGAAGTACGCAAAAAACGATCTGCCAATATTTATTTGACCATAATTATGATTGATATACAAGAATCAAGCAGGTCACGGAACGAAGCTGTCAATTTATTTTGTGATTTATGCAATCAAGCGGAAAATTTAGTGGTGAAAAGTATAGACGATATGGATAATTTATTTCGATGATGAACTGGTTTTGCAGCCGATTCTAAGTTATAGAAATACCACAAAAAAAAGTCGTACCCTTAAAAGATTTTTTTTTATAATGATTAAATATTATTATGATAGTGTCATTTAATATAAATAATGTTAAACATTTTAAAGCATAAATCCTTAAATCGACTTCATCGTTAAAAATCCGATAATTTAGAAAGCGAAGTTGGAGAAATGAAAGTACATAGTTTTTATTTATGTTTTAACGACGCCGTTAACGAAAGAAAAAAATATATATACACGACGTAAAATAATAATAGGACGGCGATGAAAGCCTTCTGAAAATTTTTCGCTCGGAAAGTTTACGGATCAAATTTTTAATACATAAATGTTTATTACGTGCCGTTCGCCACGAGCCGAGGATAAATTTCTCGATACCGAAACGAAAATCGACTTTATTAAATAAAAATAGAAAGAAAAAAAATTGGCGGCGAAATAAAAATAAAAAAGGAGTATTTAAGGTTCCTGTTCAGTTTTGCCCAATTTTAGTTTTAGAGTTTTTATTTTTTGCTCAATGGAAAATGTCGCTCCTTTTCCCGGAATCTAATCCGCGTTATGGATTTTTATTCGGATGATAGGAAAATGTCAAAAAAATATTGATCTTTAAAGTATATAAATATTTATAGATTTAATTGTGTATAGTGTTGATTTTTAGTAGAAAATTTATTTTGTCCATAATAAATCAGGATTCGAATCGTAAAACGTCAATATTTAACATTTGATATAAAAGTTTATTGTAATACAATATATTTGTATGATAAATTAAAGTGTTAAAATATAGTTGAGAAAAATGAAATTTTAAAATTGACAAAAATGTTTATATTATACTTTTAGTCAATGACCGTTTTAATATAAAAATATTATTTTAAATAATTTTAAATTTAATCAAGACTGAAAATAGCTTAGCAACTATGAATACTTTCAAGAATTGTCTACGTATTATGCGTATAATTTAGCTATCATAGTCAAACAATACAAATGACAAATTGCGTAGACGACGAGGGTTAAGCGAAAGCATCAGAGCTTCAACAATGGAATATAATAGGAATGTATAATAAACCTACAATTTTTGAAAATGCGGTGGATTCAAGAGGTCTCATTTCATCCGAGGAGGGTGGCGAAGGAATATAAGAGAGACATTGCGTGTCGCTTGGAAGCCTGAGGGGTCTTGAATCGTGAAAAGAATTATAAAAATTACAATAAAAAAAATATATCAAAAGGATAGAGGAGTGGTAAGATTAGAATGGACAGCTTTAGAATGCCCAAGAAAAATCGAGCATAATAAAGAAGTATTTTGAAAAAAAAAAGTATGAAGGGGTTTATTTGAAAATATTTTCAAATTAGAATATTTTTAAAATTCGAAAGAATATACAGGGGTAAATAATAAATTATAATTTCGTTGTATTTTAATTTGAAAAAAAGTGGATGCTATCGATGAAATCGGTACGGTATTTATGTGAAAATATACGGGGCTTATGCCTCCGTTAAAACAGTACAATGTGACGTATAAAATATTCAAGTTAACGGTCGTCCGTGGAGAGTCCTTCTTCGTTGAAACATTATCGCCGTTTTATGGCCGTATTTCGCACAATAAATATTTATAATTTCGAGGCTGCCATTGGAGGTCCGAGCTCGCAGTTGTGCGGGCTGTTTTTCGTTTGGATAAATATTAAAATGCGGCAAATTTACATTTGATTCGCCGTTGAAATATCTGACGATACGACGAAAAGTCGTAAATTTGAAAACGAACTCTCTCTCTGTATATATTAAAACGCGGAATTGAATTTTTAAAATATACGTATTCAACCGTTACAGAGACAATTATTTAATTTATGAAAAAAATAATAATTATCAATGATTAAAGTTTGCTTTGAAAATTGAATTTATATCGGACATTTTTTTTCAATGTATGAATCGTATTAGAGTAAATACACATAATTGAACTTTATCGATGAAAAAAAGGTTGGCAACGTCTGAAACGAGGTTTCCGCGTGACAAAAAGGTTCCAGTTGCATATCGAAGGCTCTCTTTTGTACGTCGAGCCGCATTCAAAGAGAATCCCCTCTAGTTTCATTCAATGTTGCGACGAGCCACAAACGGTGCGTTCCAATTACATCGCATTGAAGGATCACTACTCCTTTATATTGTTAAGTATTATATTTTTTTTTTCTTAAAGGCGGCACATGTAAGGCTTTAAACGGCCTTAAGAGCTTTGTATTATAATATCGGACGAGATCGATTAATAAAGTGTTTTGAAAAGTTTTCCAACATATTATTTTTGATGGCGATTGAAGAGATATATTGATATAAAATATATGTAAAAATTCATTCAAAATATTTACGATTAAATGATGTGTATTTTTTATTAGATTGATTTTAAAATATAATATATTTTATTTCATATTAATTTCATAATAAAAATAAATTAATTAACATTGTTATACTTTTATTAAATTAAAGTCTTTTTATAATATAATGAATCAAAAGTATAGAAATATGTTTTTAGTACTATTTTTAAGATATTCATATTTGTTAAATAAATTATTTATAAAAAAATATTATTTATAATAATAAATAAATAAAATTAATATATAACATGTTCATTATTAGAAAAACACGTGCGTTTTGAATTATGAAATGAGATTGACGATTTTTAATTCAAAACTATATGATCACAAAAGAACATATTTATAAAAAAAATCCATAAAAAATATTCAAGAATATTACAATAATACTAATAATAATAGTAATAATTGATATTATAAATAAAGGTGCACTTCCTGTATATTGTGTGTTAGCACTTTTCAAACTGAACACAGATTTGTAATGAATAGGAATATAAAACGATAAAAAGAGCGAATTGTTTCGCGCGTCGATCTCAATGAAATAATAACGTAACGTACGCTTAATGTGTAATTTAATAATAATAATAATTGGGAATTATATAATAATAATAAAAATAATAATGATAATTTTTGAAAATAAAAAAAAGAAAAGTGTAGTTGGGGCATTGGGGGCGCGTGTCGTAGCATCAGGCTTGTGGCTGCTTCAAGAGCGCCGAAACCTTTTGATCTTGCCGACATCAAAAATCTCATCCGGCCCGCAACTTCGTTACCTGATGACGCCGCCGATTCTCAAACTGTGATTATATAATCGGTCATCGCGTATATTTTACAACATAAATAAAAAAAACGGCAATGCTCGTTGTCCTTTTTTTATTATTATTTCGATTCGAAAGCTTCTGTGTGTGTGTGTGTGTGTGTTTTTTTGCAACCATCGAGAGGATTTATAATTTTCTTTTCATCGGAAAAGTCTTGTTGATATATTTTGTAGAATTTTAAATTATTTTTGTATATTACAATAAACAATAATAGACAATGATGTGAATTTTAATTAAAGATCTGCTTATATAATATGTATTATTTTTTTGGTCAATACAATATATTATAAATAATCTATTTTATGACTCATTTTCAATTATGAATTATTTTTATAATAATAATTATAAACTACTTATATGAATTTATTTAAATATAGGATTTATTTTTTAAATGAAAATCAAAAAAAAAAAATAACTACATTTTGGTATTTAAACTCTGAATTAAATAGCAAAAATGTTTTTTCTAAAATATACTATATATAATATTTATTTATTGTATAAATATATGAATTAATAAATGTATTATTTGAAAAGATAACGATCTGTTATGAAATTTCGATTTCTCGTGGAAGGCAACGAGAAACCACCCGTGATGATTTTTTTTAAGCGAAATCGTTATTGAATCTAAAATTCATGTTCAATTAGTAATTTAAAGATTAGTTGAATCGTGTGTAGAATAATAAATTCAGAATTATCATCTTTGTCGTAACTGACAAGTTTACGTTTCACTTCTAAAACTCGTCATTGCGTCGATAGACGAGTTAATGTTACGCTGTAAGTCGGGGAAGATCACAAAAGAGTATGATTACGTCTAATATTGGCAACGATCAAAGTAATGTCCGCCGATTATGTGCACTTTCTATTCGATTCTATCCATTGAAGGCACAATGAAAGATTATTATATCGTGTAAATAAAATATGCTTGTCTATTATTAAACTAAGAACCTGCTTAGATTCTCATGGTAGGTAGATGCTATGGATCGTTGAGGGACGATAGAAAAAAAAAAGATTATAACTTTTTTTTTAATCTGTTTAGGACAAAATTTGAGCTGTAAAATTTCTATCGTTGGTACCTTTATGTTCTCCCCGGAGGAATTAAGTTCCGGAGATGTCACTCAAGGTGTGACCTCCCCCCCCCCAGGGCGATCAATACATCACTCGGTCCTCAGCCCATCCGGTTTTGTAAACTTTTTAATTCGATTTACGCGAAATTTCGCTCTTTTGCGCGAATGCGGGCGATAAATCGAGTTAAACTCGAATTAAGCAATTATTATCGGCCGACGCGTCTAATTTTGTTATTGCGATCGAGAGAGGGCGTTGTTTACGTGACGACTCCATATCGGCGGATACGATGTTACGTCGACGATTTCGAAATGAATTTAAAGGGCGGTTTTGTAAAAATCGGTACAATTAAAAAAAAGTTTTATTCAGATGATGTTATAATATTTACAATTTTTATAAGGCTCAATAAGTCAGTCAGTCTTAAGTTTTGTTTTACTATTATTTTTACTTTTATTGTTTTTGTGTGATATTTTAAGACTTTAATTTGAATAAAATAATTGAATGTATTATTAAATTAATCCTTATTAGTACTAAAAAAATATGTTTTTTTAAATAAATTTATAAAATAGCTAAATTAATATAAACTTTCTAAATAATGTTGATGAATCGATTCAATTAAAAATAAATTAGTTTTTTTCAAATTCAAATAAGATTTTGTATTACTGATTAATTTATCTAATGAAATGATTATCGAATAATAAATAATAATCAATCGCGATTCAATATTTCGAGTTCTACTTATATATAATAATTCTATTTATCGATTAAAATTGTGTTTTGTCGTATAAAGCAATTAAAATTTAATTAGTATAATGCAAAATTAAGTAAATATAAAAAATACTTTCTGTATACTTGATTGATTAATTAAAATTAGATTGATTGATGATATCGGGCGTTGTTTCAGCGCTCGCTATTTTTCGAAAAAAAAAAGTGCAAGTGTACTCTCGTTTTTATGTATGTTGAAATAAAATAATTTAAATTAATTTTTAAATTTTATAAAATAACGATCGACCAGTCAATTAACAATATTAAATAATAAAATTCGCATCAATGTACGAAGAGAACGGGCCGCGGGCGAGTGTAGCCGAGACTTTTAAAAAGTCGCGGGCACACTCACCGTTCCGAGCGAGCGTTCGTCGAATTCGCGAAAGACATTTGCGCAAAAATAACGAATTGCATTTGTCGAAACACGCGAATCGGAATTTATATGGAGGCGTTTAAATGTCGAATGATTGTCCGCCGATGTCTTCAGCAAATGACGGACAGCATTTTGGCTCGCGCCGCTTTGCCAAATATGCCAAGAAGCCAACCGGGTGCCCAAACTCGGTCACGTGCAATCCGACAACCTTTGATACTTTCCTTTTTTTGTATGTTTTTTTTTTGTTTTGTTTTGTGTTTGATTGTTGTGTCTTACATTTCTATACTCGATTGTTCAAAATTTTAATTTATTGTAATTTTTTTTAAATATAAATACATATTCTATGATTCGAAAACACTTTGAAACGGATCTACTATTTCATTATAATTGGACGTAAAGTTTGACTTTAAAAATGTCAAATCACTTCAGTAGAAATCGGCCAATGTAAATATTTTGGTTTTTTCCTATATATATATATATATATATATATATATATATATATATATATATATATATATATATATTTCCGATTGACAGGAAACGAACGTGTTTTTCTCTCTTCGCACTCAATTGGTTTTTCGCAAAAGCGCTGCACATTCGTAAACTTTCTCTGTTCTTGTATTTATTTTATTTTATTTTTTTGATGGAAATTCTTTTTTTTTTCAATTAAATTAAATCACAAAAAAAGTGAATATTATAAATTATAATAATTTATTCTATTGAAACGATTAATAATATTATTCTTGGTATGATGATCCATTTTGCATAATCACAAAGCATCATCTGAACGAGTAATTGTAATCAAATTGATGGTGCATCAAAATGTAAGGCCACTTTTGAGTTCCCATATACAACGCGTCGATATGACCCACACAAGGTAAATGCTTCGTATTCAATTTCGGGTTTATTCCTGGAAGCACTGACAGTCAAAGGGGCTTTATAGGATAATAGATTGCACATGAAAGCAGTAACTGTCATTTTCTATGTCACAGCAACTGCTACATTACATATTATATATGAGACGTTTAAATGTTAAACGATACAAGTGAATATTAATATTAAATCGATCGTTTAGTATTAAAAAATTCTAAATATTCAGTGGTTTTAAAATGTTTTTTTCGCACTATTTTATTCTTTGGATTTTAATTAAATATAGATGTATGAATTTAGCGCGATTTTTATATTATATATGTATTACACATATAGTATAAGAAAAGAGGGAAAATGATCGTTAATATTGAAATGGTCACAAAATAAGTTCCCGTAAACTGATCTAAAATATATCAGTTAGAATGATTGAATAAAATTAGTTTTAGAAAAATAAAATTTAATTGACACATTTAGAGTGAAACATGATAATTATGTAGGATGAATGTAGAGATGGTTCACAGTCTAAATTAAATGTTTAAAAATAGATTTTCTAATCTGTAATAATTGAAAAGCAGAGTTAAAAGTCGACGAGTAATTTCGATAAATGTAATGAAAACTACTCAGAAATCGACGGGATCTTTTGTGATCCCGACTAAAAACGGACATTACAGACACTTCTATTGAACAATTGTCGCGCTTATCAATCAGTCACCGTTCGGTTCACTTGTGCCCGTCGTATTTCGAGTGGGGTCACACACGGCGGTGGCAATAATAACAAACGGTGAAAATGTGTATAAGATGACGAGAGTCGGGGCAGCGGCGCCTCGTTAATTGCGTTCGATGGCGGCAATAAAGGTTGAACGCGAGAGCATTAATCGTCCGCGCGCCGTTAACGACAAACATAACGACCGACCGACTCGACCGCCCTCCCTCCGCCTCAGAACCGCTCCTCCACGCGTCTCTCTCTCTCTCTCTCTCTCTCTCTCTCTATCTCTCTCTCTATCTCTCTCCTCCCCCCCGCCGCCGCCGCCGCCTTTCCCGCCTTTCGTTCGCCGAGCGGTCGGTAAAACAAGAAAACTGCTTTGATTTCAAAACACAACAGTAACGGCGGCAACATTAAAGGCGAGCGGCGTCCTCTTTCACCGGCCGCGCCACGGTACACGGTGTTCAGCGAGTCACGTGTGCCCGCACCGTGAATCTTACGGGCGTTACGCACACGCACGACTATCAATAATATATCTATATTAAAATAAAAATAAGAAAAACACACACACAACCGCAGCTCTTTTATTTGTATATTTATTGTTCCGGGATGTTTTGATATTTTTTTTTCAATTGAATATTAAAAAAAATTTAAGGGTTTCATTAGTGATCGTTAGTTTTTTTTTTTATTTGATTTATTTTATCAAAATTTAATATTGGCTGTGGCATTTACAATAATAGACAAAATAAAACTGTCCTAAATAGGAAACGACTGGTTTAAAAGTATAAATTAAAAATATTTAATTTAATTCTATATAATAATAAAATAATTAATATTGAATGTCTGAATTTAAAAAATAAAATACCTATAATTTCAAAACGAGTGTACGTATTAGGAATTATATAGTAAATTTGTTTAAAATGTATAAAAAATTGTATATATATATATATATATATATATATATGTATATAATTTTATATACAATTAAAATTTGAACGAAAAAAAAATATTGCATCGATTCAAATCGAGACATGCAATAAACTAGTCTGTTAAAAAACAAGGTGAAGGTTATATCGTATTACATCGATGTGTACAAAAACGTAACGATGGGTTGTTTTATTGTTATTATTATTATTATTATTAGTCCATCATCGTATAAGTATATTATATTATATTATTGATGTTAGTTGTTTTTTTTTATTTCGTTTAACGACGTTAAGAGACTTCACGAACACCGTGTTTATTAACTAATTCGGTAACATCAAACGAACGCGAAGGAGAACAACTCTGCGGAACAGTGGTGGGCACGGATAATCGATCGGTTTTTGTAACAATTATCTAAGTGTTCCAATCGAAAGGTTTAATATGAAATTTATGAATATGGTAGTGCGTAATTTTTATATGTGTTATCGGCAATTCGCTGTGCCATATATATTTATTATTTACTTAAAATTTTGATATTTAGAAATGTCACAATTTTAATAAAAAATATATTTACACACACACACACACATATATATATATATATATATATATTTCATTTAATAATATAAAATGATAATTATGAAATATGATATAACACTGTAATCAAAAAGTAAGGTGAATTGCTTATAAATTGGCCTTTTTAAGTTAAGAGTCGCACGGAGCCAAACCAGGCGAATATGGTGTTTACGGAACGATATGAGTCGAGTTTTTGGCAAAAAAAGTCGCGAAGAACCAATGCAGTATGACATGGTGAATTATCGTGTTAAAGGAACCAAGAGTTGTTAAAACACGTGTAACTTGGAAATAATTAAATCTTTTGACAAACATGCGTTTGGCAAATGTTATAGACAATCCTACCAATTGTCTATATAATAATTTTACCTTACTTTATGATCACAGTAGTATATAAATATATATGATTTGTATTAAAAAAATCATAACATTGCGTTATAATTGATTGTTAATTTATCTATTATTATATAAAAAAAATACAATTTAATTATTAATATTTATTGAAATGAATACATCAAAATATATTAAAATCATATAATAAATTGTTTGTAATAAAAAGCGAGTACAATTAATATTGATTTATTAAAATATAATATTTTTACCGATACAATTGCCTATATCATATATAGATTTGATTTAGAAAGTGAAATGCAGAATTTTTAAAGAGAAAATTTATCGCATCGTTATAAAACATGGAAACCGTCAAGAAAAGTCGTAAATTTTGAAACGGTTTTATGAACGTCTTTCGATTATACTTTTTTTTTTCAAAAAAAATTTTTTTTTATTATGAATTAAAAATATTTTCCAGTTGTGTTAAAACGATTTTTAACTGAAAATAAAAAAAAAGTTACTAATGTGAATTATATTTTTATATTATAAATCGAAATATTGATAAACTAATATTATATTTAAACGATATCACAGATTAAAATTCGCATTTTGCTATCAATATGTAAATTAGTAAATATATATAATTAATTTATGATTATGTTTGTGTGCGTGTGTGTATCACAACATTAAGTCAGATTTATTATATTCGCAAGTAGGCGTTCAAATTTTGTTGAATGTCGAAAGAGATGGCAAAAATATATGTGATATATATATATATATATATATATATATATATATATATATATATATATATATATATATATATATATATAAATGCAAATTTGTGCGTTTTACATAAACAAACAAGTCGAAATTTGCAAACTTGTCCTTTTTGGCCCTGATGTGAATATTAATAAACACGAAAATAAATATGAAAATCACCCGTAAAAGCATATTAAAGTTTAAACAAATGAGATCAATAGAGCGTCGATGTTAATCTAGCGAACAAATATGCGGCCCCACTTTATTATCATCCGCCGGTGCACACCAAATACGATAAAAAAAGTCGTACACATATATATATATATATATATATATATATATATATATATATATATATATATATATATATATATATATATACAGAGAGATTCAAAAAATAAAAATAATTAAAAATAAAAATCGGGTAGGAAAATTAGCGAAAGACTCACCTGTGTCGTTGTCTTCATGGCGGCGATTTTTCTTCTGAACTCGTACGATTTTTTTTTTAAATTTATTTGTTTGTTTGTTTATTATTAATTGTGTATTGCGTTATCGTTAAAGTTTAACTTCAGTGTTCGACAAACTCGTTTGGTCTCACTAACGATTTGGTTTTAGCTGTAATTCAAGTTTATAGCCCCTTTTTACAGCATCCATAATAGTTTTCTTCGTCTGCGGGCACATTCACGTCCATATATGCATTTTATCTGTTGAATATTCGTACATTGATTTAATATCACTACACTTCAGACGATCAAAGCACAACGGATGTATGTGCTATATGAAAAAAAAAGAAAAACACGTTTTAAATAAGTATATACTGCTGTGATCAAAAAGTAAGGCGAAATTGTCATTTAAAACTCTCGGTAGGTAAATTGTATTTTTTTTCCAAGGTTGATAGGACTGTCTATAACATTTGCTAAGCGTCTGTTTGTCAAAAGGTTCAATTATCTATGAGTTACATGTGTTTTTACAACTCTTGGTTCCTTCATCATGATAATGCATTAGTTATTCGCGACTTTTTTTGCCAAAACTCTACTAATATCGTTCCGCAACCACTGTATTTGCCTGATTTGGTTCCGTGCGACTTCTGGCTATTCAGCAAACTTAAAAGGCCAATACGGGAATGCCGTTTTGACACGATTGAGGAGATAGAAACCGAAGATCTTAAAGGCTATTCCGACCGTTTCAGGGATTGAAAAAACCGTTGGAGAAAGTGCCTTTTATCCAACGGGATTACTTTGAAGGGGGTGACATTTATTTGGAAGAATAAATAAAGAATTTACATTTTTATATACAAATTCACTTTACTTTTTGATCATAGTGTTTTTTTTTAAATGAATCTACATCTTGTATATATTATATTTTGATCGTATTATATATGGAAATTCAAACGTTGTTGTTTTTTTTTTAATTTTAATTAATGATCTGTATAGGCTTTTAAAAAATTAATATGCCGCTAAAAGCTCAGGTTGTTGTGTCTTTGGGTCGCGGACTTTACAAAAGGCTAATCGAGTCGAACGACATAAATTGGATTAAATTGGGGACCGCGAGATAAATTCGACGATACGAAACGTCGATTAACGATATCGCAAATTAATTTTATTGATTTTCTTTTTGTTGGCAAAACATATAAATTAGAAGTAAAAGAAAACCGGTAGCGTCAAACAGTAGCCACTGATCGATGTAATATATTTAATCACTTTTTTTTTTGCTCGTGTTCAGAATGTAAATTAAGAACGAGAAAAAAACAGTTTATATTAATGGTTATCGTACGACGCAGTAGCTGTATTAAGCCGCGGTTACATGATATATAATAAATATTCATATATTATAAATAAAGCTAAAGTATCATTAAGATATTTAAAATCACTATTGTCCTTTTGAATCTGAACCTATCTGTCAAATTTCAAAGTGATAATTTTTATGAGATTGATTATAAGATATGTAAAGGTCAGATTTTAATTGTCTTTTTCAGATTTACATATTAAAAAAAATCGTTTAATTTTATAAAATTATTTTTTGGATTAATGTTATTTAAAATGAATTGTTGCAATTGTATCAAAATAAATTGAGTTATTCGAATTCATAAAAAATGTTAATCCGGTATATATATATATATATATATATATATATATATATATATATATATATATATAATCAATAGATGTAATTAAAAAGTGATATCGGCGATTTTAAATATAATTATGTCGATATTGGAGTACATAAAAATAGATTAAAAAGTAGAATATATCAAAAATTAAAATTATATACGAACGCAATAGAGTGTGTTAAAAAAGTTATAATATTTTAATATGAATAATGGTGTCGTTCAAACTGTGACCGCGGCATTGTAATCGGGTTTTAAATTCCATTAATAACTCAAAATCACAACGGCTGTGGGAAAATTTTAATTAACAAAAAAAACCGGAAAACCGACGCGCGATCAAATAAACACACTTTTGTCGTTTCGTCGTCGACGCAAAATGCGAACGTTCACATTTTCGGAAATTTAAATCGGAAAATCGACAGGGGAGGATGAGGTTAATAATTTCCGAATATATATATATTATAATTTAAATCGAACAATATATAGCGTAAATTCGCCGGAACATAGAGCCGGATCGGTTTTAGCGTCCCGCGGCAATATATATATATATTTATATATATATATATATATATATATATATATATATATATATATATATATATATATATATATATATATATATATTAAAATAATACGATTGGCGGTTCGAATGTTCATAATTGCTTTGTAATGGACGATTAATTAGATTTTGGGATTTTGAACGAACGGTTTTTGATACTTTGACACGAAATGTGCAAAATAGTAAATCGGAAAGTGCGACATTTTAGTTTTAACAATCTTTATAAATTAGTTGAAAATCCTGTCTTTCAAAGTCATATTAATTTGCATGTTATATGTATATATATATATATATATATATATATGTATGTATGTATGTATGTATATATATATATATATATATATATATATATATATATATATATATATATATGTATGTATGTATATATATATATATATATGTATGTATATATATATATATATATATATATATATATATATATAACATTTTTTTTAGTACTGAAATCAATAAATGGATTTTTTAATTGTTATTGTACAATATGAAGTTTTATTTATTTGTATATATTATGGTATAAAAAAATTTTATACCTTCAGAAATAATTCATTCTTTTAGATTAGATAATTATAATAGATTAATCGCTGGTTTAGGATAAAAAAGGCACTTTTTTCTTGATACAGTAACATTATCAAATATAATTAATTAGAACTGTAATAACGATTTTGGTACCATAAAAAATATGAAATATTGTGATTTAGATATATAATAAATTAAAATAGGCTACGTTAATTGATACTATATTTTTAACTCAAAATTTGAATGAAATCTCTAATATATTATTTGTAGTTATAATAGTATTCAACTCGTGTCTAACGATTATTTAATTCTATTCAAATGTCTTCCTATGTTTTTGAACAATAATACAGATTAATATTTTTTAAAATAAAATGATAATTATCATTGAACCGCCATTTGTTTTTTAAGATTTAAATTCAGATCGTCTATTATTTTCAGATGATCTTTATTTATTTTTTATTAAATACATATGTTTTTTTATACGATAATTGATATAAGACGTATAAAGAAATGACAACGTTGATAAAATATTACAGTGGCATTAACAAAAAAGCGTACTCCTTCTGTACTATATAATAGTGCGTGTAAAACGAATCCGAGCATTCGTGCTCGAACGTCAATAACATTTTGTTTATGTTTATTTTTATACGGTGTCGATATATAAATTGATTGTTTATTAGTCGGCGTCGCCTCTTGATTTAGCAGATTTATTCGCGCGTGTTTATTAGTCTATTTCAGAGGTAGCCAAACTGCGGCTCGCGAGCTGCACGCGGCTCTTTCAAGGATTATTTGCGACTCTCTCGAGTACACTTTTAAAGTAAATAAAAAGTAATATAAATGTGTTTAATTTTTAATATTTAAATTCTATAAGCAATATTTTATACTTTTATTTGTGTTTTCAATAAATATAATTTATGTTAAAAAAAATAATACTTTTTTGAATACCGTTTTAATGCGTATTTAATTGCGACTTGCAAAAAATTTCAAATTTACAAAAGTAGCTCAGACTATTAAGAAGCTTGACTCCCCCTGGTCTATTTGATACACTATAGTTATCGATATTTTAATATTGAAATATTGTTTCTCATATCTTTATATCTTATTATTGGTTTAATTGATTGAAAAGGTAAGAGTTAAAAGTTGATTAAAAAAATTATCATGGAAATGTCGATCATTTAACTGAACGTCAGATACGATAAGAAAAAATATTAAAACAATGATTTTCAGAAATGAATGTACGAAATATTTAACATAAATTTCGTACTTTAATTTTTTTATTTTTTGAGCTAAAAGTAAAGCTTTATTCTAATATATGGAAAATATATCATATAAACAATGCAAAAATTATAAATTATTTAACTGAAGTAATACTAAATGTATTATTTAATTTAACTTTAGGTATCTTCTATAACTATTTGAAAATTTATATTGGGGATTGAAAAAATAAAAAAAAATATTGATATTTCTTACGATATATAATTATTCAAAGATTTTATTTATATTCATCAATATTTTGTACAAATATATATATATATATATATATATATATATATATATATATATATAATTACAGTTGAGATTTGAACCTAAGACCCGTTAAATGACGATTAGACATTAAACAACATGAATATATATATATATATATATATATATATATATATATATATATATATAATGTTACATCGTGCGAAAATCGATGAGCAATAAATTATGCGACTAATTATCGCGTTAATTATAATATAACATATCGATTATGCGGCATTCGAGAATGCGGAATTTGAAATTCACACGAAATTTCGCCGATTTGCGTTGATTTATGCCGAATTTAAATAAATAAGAAATTATCAAAAAAATAAAAAAAATATGTGAAAAAAATAATATTTATCGTACGAATATTCCGAAAGAATGCATTCGGTTTTATACGAAAAAAAGGATTTTTTAAATACTTTTTAATCATTATTAATTTAAGTGTATAGTTTTAGAAATGCCGCTTCACTATTGTAAGCACTAAATTAATTAAATATTTTTAGCGTGAAAGCCTTTATACGGATTTCGTTCGATTTTTGCACAACAAAATTGTTTTTTTTATTGAGTCGAGTCGTTAGCTTTATATTTAGTATTTTTTATTTTGTATATCATATTAAGGTGTAATATCTTGATTAAATTAATATTAAAATTATAAAGTGACTATTCGAGTGTTTTAATAACGTATAAAGTTTCACGAATCGTCGTAAAATTGAATATATTTCACATTAACTTTGCTATCTTTAATATAATAGGATATAGATATGAGAATTTTTCAAACATTTCTTATATAATTTTCATTATTTTATATCGAAAAATATTTATATATTATTAAATTATTCGATTTGAATATTTCGAATGCGCCAAATCGACTAATTTTAATTAAAAAAATCGAAACGTATGAAAGAAAAAAAATATATGTAATAATAATGTCAATAAAATACGTGATTATAATTCTAAAATCATAATTCGATACGCGTATATTAACATAAATTATATTTTAATATAGACGAAATAGTCCATAAAATTAATGTTGAATCGGCGATATAATCGAATCGCCATTATAATCTGAGCCGACAGACTTCTTAAAGTAATTATAATTCAAAGTTTACCGCGTTACCACTTTTTAATAGTATTGATAGTTTTGATCTTGAAATATCTAAAGCTAGTGCTACATTTATATTGAAGACTATATGTAGCACATTCTTTGATGATATATTATTGTGATCAAAAAGTAAGGTGAAATTATCATTTAAAATTTCCGGGCATTAGGAAGGCAAATATTTTTTTTTTTTTATAGGTTGATCTGCAACATTTTCCAAGCGTCTGTTTGTCAAAAGGTTTAATTATCTTCGAGTTACACGTATTTTTACAATTCTTGGTTCCTTCATCACGATAATGCACCATGTCATACTGCATTATGACTTTTTTTTTTACCAAAAACTCGACTCATATTATTCCGCAACCGCCGTATTCGCCTGATTTGGCTCCGTGCGACTTCTGACTATTCGGCAAACTCAAAAGGCCAATGCTGGGACTTCGTTTTGACACGATCGATGAGATAAAAACCGAATCGATGGATCACATTAATTAAAAAATCACAGTTATAATAAAATATTGTTATTAAAATAAGTTCAAAAGGATAATATATATATATATATATATATATATATATATATATATATATATATATATCGGTTTAAAGTAATTAATTCAAATGTAAAATTTTCATTATATCTGAGAAAAATAAGTAGAATATTTCGAAGAATTTTATTAAAGGGATAATCGATATATTGTCGGATTATAAAAGTATATCCGGAAATTTTGTGGTTCATATTTCGAAATAAAGTTTGTATCTAGATATTAATATATATAGCATGAAAAAGTTTAAATATAAAGTATTTCTTAATTAATATATTACTGTATTATGAATTAACAAATTAGAAAAAGGATGATGGGTAAAAATTTTTTTACTGATTTGATTTAGAATTATAAAATATTGTGATATGTATTAAAATTTTAAGCAAGATATATTGGGAAATGTGAAAGATATAATGTGAAAAAAAAAATACAATATTCCATTGCAATGAGTTAACAATAATATATAATATATTATATGATGAAATATAATATAAATTTTAATTAAATACATATTGAAAAATTTAATATATGATTAAAATATTGATTAAAATTTATCTGTTTGAAATATTTTTTTTTGTTCAAAATCATACAGGTTAATATCCTGTATGACTTTACGAATCATTGAAGATCGAACCGAGAAAATTGTTTACGACTATTATCGCGCTATATAAACAGCGTTCAACGAGTGTATAATCAAAACTTTCAAAATTAGACCGTTTCGAATTTTCAAAAAAAATAAAATAAAAAATAATAATAATAATAATTATAGAAAGAAGAAGGAAATTTTCTTTGTTATGGCGCGCGTCGATCGGACATTAATAATCATCTTCGCGCAAACATGTGAACATTAGAAGCAACTTTCGCGCATTTACAACAAACGTCGAACGTTATAAATGCATATATATATGATGAAGTAAAAGAAGAAGAAGAAGAAGAAGAAAAACAGAGAACGTCGAACGATCAAAGGAAAACGCGACTCGAGGAATACAAAAAAAAAAACAAGGAAACTGCCTGTGAAAAATCGTTTGTTCGAACGCCTTTGATGTGTATACGCACTGAAGAGTGACTTTTCAGTGCGACAACCGACGTTTGCCGAGAACGGTCAAGGCTGCGTGCACAGTGAATACGTTTTATTATATATATATATATATATATATATATATATATATATATATATATATATATATATATATAAACAAATTTAAATCTATTATATATTTTTGGATATTTTTTTTATATTTAATAATTAAAAAGGCACAAATAAAATCGATTGTTGAATCGATGATTCGATTTTCGCAGAGATATTGATGAATTTTTTATTCTAAACATAAAATTTTATATAACATATAATATACGGATTTTTTGAAAAAAATTCTAAATCTTAAAAAAAATAGTTTTTGAAAGAATTTTAGAAATTTTACATCTGCAAAAGCGCTTTATCATTATGTGTTTATAAACATTAAAAATTTTAACTTTTACAATCCTTTTGGTAAGATTGTCAAATTTGAACCAAAAAAAAATTTCAAAGTTTCAATATCGAAAAAGCATGGATTAATTTAAGATATGAAAATCCTTCTATTTAAAAAAGTGTCAAGAGTAAGGGATTTAAAAAAAATATATAAATAAAATTGTCGCCCATCGATCAATCATTAATCTAAGTGGTAACTAAATACCAATTTTCGAGTGCAAATTTTATTTTTATAATATAGTAAGATTAAATATCAGATTTCTATTATATATATATATATATATATATATATATATATATATATATATATATATATATATATATATATATATATATATATATAATTATATTTTGAGTATTTTTATATTTATTAAAAAGTAATGGAACGATAGACACTTCAATTTTGAATTTCGTGCATTTTTGCGCATCGGCCGCATTCAATGTGCACGCGTTTCGTCGATAGCGTAGAATGACCGATTTCAGACATATATATGTTCGAGGTCGTAAACTCGACGGGTCCATTTGCAAGATTGCATAAAAGGGCGGCCGCCGTGAAATCGGACCCCACGGCTACCTGTTCTACACCTGACCATTATCGTATTACCTGACAAGAAAAAAATGGACTCAAAGTGCAATCTTCGGCGATGCCGACAACAAGATCGAAGGGTGGGGGGGGGGCGCGGCAAAAAAAGGCAATAAATAAAACGATCGAGCGAGGGGGGAAAAATAAACAAATTAGAGGGGGCAGGGATGGGGTGAAAAGGGACGTCCGCTCTTCTTTGGCGATAGATCAAAGGGAACCCGCCTTTGATAAACAAATTAAACGGGTAGTCCGAAGACGTATATCTTGGGACTTTTAATTTTATGCAAGACAGATAACGAGATCAGATAAGTGGGCAGTCGATATTGATTTTTTTTTATTCTACTGAAAATTCTGAATTTTATCAGTTTTAGAACAAAATTAATAAAGAAAATGTTGACATTTTATTTCAATTTAAAATATATTATTATTATTGAAAGATTGTGTTGTCGTCTATTATTTTTTTTTATCAAACTGTTTAATCTTTGCAAGTAAATCAGAATTGATCAATAAAAAGGTGTTAGTTTTACAATAATGATAACAAAATTGACAAAGCTCGACTATTGTCTAAAAATGTCTTCAAAAAAGAAAAAATACATTAACAAAATTTAGAACTTTTCAAAAAAGCTATGAAACATTACAGATAATTATGTTTAATAGTGTAAAAATAAATTTAATATTTAATAATAGCAAAAATCGTTCAATAAGTTTTCCTCAAAACAATTACTTCTTTATAGAAGAAAGATTTTTAAGATCTTTTGGTTTATAAAATAAAATATGTTTAAATGTTAATGGAAAATAGTTTAGATTTTATATAAACATATTAGATGTATTTTAAAAAAATAGATGGAAGTTAGATCTCATATATTTTTAAACCGATTTTATAGTTAATCGAATTACTTTTTAATTAATATTTTAATCGGTGATTATTAAAGTAAAATTATTAAGTTGATAATAAATTTTGAGTTTATTATTTGATTTTTGGAATATATTTATAATGAAAATTCAACGCATTTAATTTTTATATATTTTTTTAATTATCTAAAAAAAATCGAGAATTTCAGATAAGAAACAAATATGAAGCAGAAAAGGAGGATCTATTAAAATATAATAGTATAAATAATAAATTCAAACTTTAATATATTAAAAGTTTTTTTATGTCACATATTTTATATTATAATATGTAAAATATACATATTAAAAGTGGTTTCAAAATAATAAAAAAAATAAGGGAGAAGTTTTAAAAATATTATAGAACGTCAGTTTTTTTTTAATTTCAAAGTTAGAATAGACGCATGATTATAAGATTAAAAATAAAAATAAACTGTATAAAATCAAAGTGCGAGATGGAAACTAATCGATATTGAATATACTAATGAATGCGTTTATACAAAGTAAATGTTATTAAATATCGCCTTTGATATACTAATTAAGAACGGCGAGTGCAAACGTTTGTAAATGTTTATAAACACAATAAAGACCAACTTACCGATAGGTTTATGGTCGTGTAAATATTTATTCGGCCGAGTTAGTCTTTTTTTTTTCTACGATTTCGATTATCTAAATAAGTGCGACGCAAATATAAATATTATGAAAACCCAATTTTTTTCAATTTTTTTTTATATTCTAAACTCTCTTCATCTCTATATGATCTAATTTAAGTTTTTCAATTTGAGAGAACTTTTGAAAAATGCGCGCGAATTGCGAACGTCGTCTCAATAGGGAAGGGGTAATGCGCGCGACGAACCGTTTTTTGATCATAACACGACGAGTTGTGCGCATGTACTACATGTTTTTTACATATAAATAATTAGTTATTTTTTAAATATAAATATTTTAAAATAAGGGATGTCGTTTAATGATGAAAATTTACATTAGAATAACGCGATAAAAATAAAATTAACGGGGGTGGGGGTTGTTGTTGTGAATATAAATAGAGCGAGGAGGAGGTGAGGGGCGGGGGTGAATTAGTTTGAGGTTATGTTATTGTACCGGGTTGCACACGTGTGTTGCGTGTTGTCGCAGCATCAGTCCGTGCAGCCGCTCTGAAGCTCCGATCTCGACTGAGTAACTAGTGTTGCCAGTTGTAGAGTGTTGACGGGCCTCGTGCCATACCTGCTCTTGTGCCGCCCCTCGTCCGTCTCAATTAGTGCACAGCTTCCACAACGGGGGGTCGCGGCGCTTTTGACAAAAAAAAAAGAAAAAACAATCTTCTTACTCTTCCCACCATATTTTAATCTATAGAATATTTTTTTAATGATATATTTATAATTTTTCCTTCCCCTGCAAAAAGATTGAGAATCGCTGTGAATTTTTTTTATACACATGTATAGTCAAAGTTAGTAATAGGCGATTTTAAAAAGATTGAGAATCGCCGTGTTGTAATATTTTGAATTTTTATTACGTTCGATTATTATCGATTTCATTTTATATAATAGTTAAAAAAATTGTAAAATTAACGATTATTATAATACTTTTAAATATAGAAAAATCTTATGTGATTAAAATGAAAATTGATCAGTAGCGAAATAACGGTTTTAATATAATTTTTAATGGCGACTATTTTTATTGATATTAAAAATATTTATGATTCGCTTACACATATATAATATTAAATATATTTCTTCTTATAGAGATCTGAATAATAATAATTTATGTATATTTTTAATTTATTATTATTATTATTATTAAACAATATAAAATTATTAAAAAAATCATTCTACATTTATTTTTTCTGGATAGAGAAAAAACAAATATATTTTTTCCTATGGAGATTTTAATAAAGAAAATTTACGTCTATTTTCAATTAATTATTATTAAAGAATACAAAATTTATCAAAAAAAAAAATAAAAAATACAAATAATTCGACATTTATTTTTAATGGATAGAAACTAATCAATTATGTATGAAATAATAATAAAATAAATCAGATAATCCGAATCGCCATTAATGCGTTCCTTATAAGTAAAAAACGACTATTTAAATCGATTTTTTTTATTATTTTCGTTTTTTTATCAATGACGGAAATTGAGCGCAGTTTTACGATTTTATACGAAATATATGGGGGGAAATAGGGGGGGGGTTAGCAGGGAATAAAATACGAAGTTCGACGATTAAGCAATCAATTAATTAATTATCGGCAGGCAGGACGGAGTTTGGGGTACAATTGTTGTTTTGCTATTGCCACCCCGTTTTTGTACCCTTTCTCCCATTTCGAGTTTTATAAGGGGTAGAAAATTCAATTTCAATCGGAGGCTTCGTTTAATTTGGTTCAACGACGCCGTTAAATTTTAATACAAATTAATAGGCAAAAGTGTTTCAATTTTGCCCAAGTTTGTCCCCGTTTTTCCAATTTATTATTGTTCTATTGTGTGTGTATGTGTGTTTTTTTTTCAATTTATTTTAAAATTGTCAATTTTATTTAGTAATAATAATTTTTAAAATATTTCAATATAGTTTTTTAATAGATAATTGAATATTTTTTTTACATTTTTATATATAAAGATAATAACGTTTATACAAAAATGTATATTACAGGTAAATTTATTATTTTAGATAAAAAATCAAACTGGATGAATTTGTTATCATTAAAAAATATATTTTTTTCTATAGAAAGATAAATGAAATTTAAATGATGTGGAAGAATTTTGAAAATTTAAAATCAGACTCAAATATTACATTGAATATTATAAAAAATATTTTTTTGGCAAATAAATTTTTATATAATAAATTTTTCTTTTTTCATAAATCGATGAAATTTGTGAAAATAAGACGTAACAATTTCCAGGTAAAATGTTTTCGACTTGTTCAAACTAAAACGTACACTTCAATTAGAAGATTTCAATCTATAGTATTTTGAAACGGAAACGACTAATTTAGATAATCATCCGAAAGGAAATACTAGAATATTTCAAGATTTCCATCTCTGATACGTTTTTTTTGTCAATTTATTTTAAATTATATATATATATATATATATATATATATATATATATATATTAAATATGTAATATTTACGATAAATAAAATAGGGGTTGATTATGTGAAATTGTGACGTAAGTGCGATTATCGTCGTTCTTTCAGTAGTCGAATAGCGAGTTTTCGACGTTAAAACGTCGCAAGAGCCAGCGGCTGCATCGCTTATCTGTAAGTCAATCGATAAGCGGCTTCTTTGACGATCTCGTTTCGAACTGTGCGGCGCTTACGACGTTTTATAACCGCGACCATCGCTTGAGTTTTTTTTTGTTATATAAAGGCGAGTTCACATCATATATTCGTAATATTTTTTTTATGTGTAACGTATTTTTATATGATATTACGGGGTCTTGAATACATCCGATCTGATGAATCAATTGACGTTTCATTTCATTTAATTCAATCGAATTAAAAGTTGAATGTGATTATTATTATTTTTTAAAATATATTTTATTACATAATTAGTTTCATCTATCGTAATCGTTATTACAGCTTCTGTTTGTATTTTGTTTAAAATTATTTATTTAGAGATCATCGTAGATTATATTTAAGTATTATGAGTACCGAGAACTTCAATTGTTAAATATAGATCTAATGATTATTCATAAAATAATACCTTTAATTATTTTAATACTGTATCGTTAAATATAGATTTAATAATTACTCAAAATATAATACCTCATATTACTGTAAGGCAGCGGTTCTCAATTTTTTTCCCGTCATAAAAATTTAAATAATTTTTCGCGTAATACAAGTTGGTAATCGTCGCTGTAATGTATTATATTCTAGGTTTTTTATATGTAAAATTAAAAATATTAAATGATTTTATATTTATAAAGAAATAAAATAATATTAATATAAAACGATTATACTTAGTATATTATGCAAAAAAAATATATTGATTCTAAGCGTTCGAAATATGTATCTTTTTATAAATTATACTAATCACACAAGTCTTGGTTATAGTTTTTCAAATCATTATATGTATTTTTTTACATGCCAAAATATATATTATAATATATGTAAATATAATTTTCACAGAGAGCGAGTGTAAGCACGGCCTAAAGACGTTGATTCTCCCTGCGAGTATTATCATTACTCCATTTTTGTCAGCGATTGCGGCACACTATAACAAAACGAGATCGTTTTGAAAAGATCCCCTGTCGCGATAACTTTGGATTTTGGTCCTTTTTCCGAAGCACTCCAGAACGAGAACCGCGGCCACGTCATTGTCTCATACTCGTTTCCCCGGCTTCGCTCTTCTCTAATAAGGAGTGTATATATATATATATATATATATATATATATATATATATATATATATATATATATATATACAGGCCTGATAAAAATCTTTAGAGATTTTTTTTCTTTCGAATGTGCCGCTTTTGAGTGGCAAGCTAAGAGAAATCGGCGGAAGAGGGGAGGTGTGCGGTGGGGGGAGGAGGAGGGGGGGCGGAGCTTTGGGGGGCGGTCGAGGGGATTTAATTTTCTGATTAAATTTTCTTACGTTCACATTTTGTCAAAGGGCACTACTATACTATATTCTTCCTATTATTTTTTTTTCATTTTGTATAACACGAATAGTCCTCGACTTTCATTATATAATATATATATATATATATATATATATATATATATATATATATATATATATATATATATATATATATATATATATATATTTATCTCTTGATTTTAAATTCGTATAACAAATTATAGCGCGCGCACTATTAATGTCGACGTTTCTGAAATTTAATATAAACATTGCATTCGCAGCCGATTAAATTCAATTAATTTTGATAATATCTAAATAGTGAATGGTGATTCTTATTAAAATTAAATTGCCATTGTGAAGTCCAATATTTAATTTTGTGCCGTTTAAATTATACTTAAAAATCGTTTGTATTTATTATATAGCTCAATTTTCATTGATAAAGGCGCAACATTCAAAATGTACGAAAGTAGAAACCTGTCTATATAGATTTTTTCGGCAAAATTGAACGGTGTCAATTGGATTTGTGATGGCCATTCTGCGAATTTCGAAATAGACTCTCGGTGGTCCCACTTCTATCATTTCACCGTCCTTCCTAGTAAATTTTCCAAAATGTTTCTTTTTTTTTCTTTTCTACATATTATATAACATACATATATATATATATATATATATTTGTAAATGTCAGCTACCGAACATGAAAACGATTAGAATTGTCTCTATTGTCTCATCTTATACGGCACCTTCTTGGAGTACACTTTTGACGTCCTTTTGTCTAGAACATTATCTATTATTCGTTTTGTCGTACATACAAAACCATCTAAATTCCAAACGATAAAATAATAAAAACGATTATTTTTCATACCTTTCTTTACGCACTCCATTATTCGGCTCCATTATGTTGTTGTGAAGATTGAAAAGTGCGAAAGCCATTTATTTCTAAACCCGGTGGTTCAATGGTAAAAGTTTTTTAAACGCAGTCGGTTTCTATATGAAATTTACGAGCAATATATATTTTTTCTAACTATTTTAGAAGAGTGAATAGCAAGAATTATTGAAGGTAAAAGAAGTTGTTTTTTTTTTGCTACTCGATTGATTGTATTATTATTATTTTTTTAAACTTACAGCTGTCGATTATAAATTATTAATAATTGAAAGTAGGAAGTTATAACTTCTTTTTTTTTTGATGAGTAATATTATTATATTTTAAATTGAATGTGTCTATTTAAAACGCCAAAAAATATGAATTACGTCATCGATTAATTATTAATTTATTTTAAAAGGGATTGTACTGCCTCTCCCCTCCTCCCTTCATTTTAATGTTTAACGACGGGGTTTTATTGGCCTCGAGGGCCGCATTCGATCCGAACTCGTTATATAAGGGTTAAATAAATTCAAGCGATGCTTTAAATTTGCAAACGACGGATTAGGAGTTAAATTTGGATTAACGTTAATTACTGTTCGACGTTTTTTTTTATGGAAAACGCGAAGCGCTGAAAGTTTGCATAGGTTTTTTAATTTTTTTTTTATAATATTTATAAAATAATATTTTTACTGTTCGTTTTAAAGTTATCTACTTTCAAATTGTTAGATGCAAGAAAATTGCAATAATGTGTTATATTAAATACAAGAAAAATATATTTATTTTTACGGTCGTGTGTATGTATGTTCTTTTTGCAACCATAATGGGTTTAATTATTGAAAATATCTACGTCTATTCGTATTTCAGTTGGAAAAACGCCGAGAAATTCAACAACGATATGCGGCTATGAAACATCATAATACTTATTATTATAACGAGAGCCGGTTCATCTATTAGAAAATCAACGAACACGCAATTGTCGAAATGGTCCTCAAACTGTGCGAAAAAATAAAATAATATTAAAATTTCATAAAAAAAATATTTAAAATATTTTATTGTTTATGAAACTGATTAAAAAACGTGTTTATTCGTTCATAGTATTGGTGATTGTTAATTATATTTGATCGGTGTTAAATATTGTGTGAAAAAATGTTGATATTCGCTGTGTACGAGTCGCGTGCTGTGTGGACGCACCTTTGCCGCTTTAGAACAAACCAGTAACAATGAGTTACTTATAGCCTTAATTATTGTTACGGAGCGTTCAAGCGGCGGACCGCGGACATCAATAAATTTATAAATTAATTTTTTTTTGGAGTTTTAAAATTATATTAAGGAATAAATATTATTTATGATGTTTTTTTAATGAATATGGAAATGAACTTTAGTGGAAACAATTAAATTTAGTGGAAATTAATTTTTAAAAAATAATTTATAAATATTATTTTAATATTTACTTTTACGGTTTTAGCGCAGTTTTTAACACAGTTGCGTTTCAAAGACTTCGAGTTTGGCGTACCGTTTGTTGTTGTGAAGTGCTGAAAAGTTTTAAAACCTTCGGTGAACTACTAGCGCCCCTTTGACGGTAGCGGCAAAGAAGAGTAAAAACGGTAGAGGAGAGGTTTTCCGATGAAATTTTAAAGTTGCACTCAAAAAGTCGTATACTTTTGTTTGTTACTACTGTTCATTGAGCGATTTTTATTGCCGCCAAGGTTATTATTATTCCTTTTTTTAAAGTGCTCTGACTTCGAATTCTGACGACTGTTCATAAAATTGTTTTCGATATTTCGATTTGGCGTAAATTTTTTGCTATTTTTATATGAAAAGTTATTGATCTGTATATACCATATATGTGTGTATGAGAAATTTGTGTTGAAAATTTTGTGGACAAATTTAATATAAATATTTGGAATAATTTTTACTAAAAATACGATGAAAGTTATTTTAGGTTTACGTAGTTGCAAATTTGAATTTTAATATTTATAAATATTGGTTTATTTACTATATAAAAATATAGCAAATAATCTGAAAAATCGGTATGAGATATTTGTGAAATTATTGTATTTTGTGATTAAAATAAGAATTCAATATAATTATATTACTCTTTTTTATAGTAAAAATGTATAAATTATTTAAATGAACGATATCTAGATTCGTTAGAATACTGTTTTTTTTTTGGGACCGCATTCGGTTTGCGGACATCAGTTTGAACGGCCACTCGGTGTACGCCTGCGGTAAACAGGTGGGTTCAACTCGGCGGCTACCTGCCCGCCTACCTGCCCGTTCAATCTACATACCTCTTAACGAAGTTCTTTAAATAATGGCGCAAAGATGCCGACAAAAGGCACCGCCGTGTGCCGACCATTAACACCTTTTCGCCCTGAGGGCGAATTTTTACCAATGGTGCCTCCACCTCTCACCCCCCTTCGCCTCATATCGGTTGACATTTTTCGCGGGATCTAACGGGTTAAATATTGAAAATAACTTATGCCCTTTCACAATTGACATTTTGAAATTGTATATTATATATAGAACGATTTTGAATAGGGAAAGTACAATATATAATATACATTGTAATCAAAAAGTAAGGTGAATTTGTTTATACAATGTAAACTCTTTATTTATTCTTCCAAATCGATTTCATCCCCTTCAAAGTAATTCCCGTTCGATAAAACGCACTTTTACCAACGCTTTTTACACTCCTCGAAACAGTTGGAATAGTATTTTTCCGGTATAGTCTTCAAGACCTTCTTTGATTCGGTTTTCATCACTTCAATCGTGTCAAAACGGCGTCCCCGCATTGGCCTTTTGAGTTTGCTCTATAGCCAGAAGTTGCATGGAACTAAATCAGGCGAATACGGTGGTTGCGGAACGATATGATTCGAGTTTTTGAGCCAAGACTTTTTGACAAACAGACGCTTGAAAAATGTTACAGTTAGTTCTACCAACCTAGGAAAAAAAATACAATTTACCCGCATTCATAATGCCTGGAAGTTTTAAATGACAATTTCACCTTACTTTTTGATCACACTAGTATATAAATCCATCGATTTAATTAATATATTATATAATAATTAAAATGATGATATCGAAATGTAGATACTTTTACTTATATATCGTGAACTTTTTCATTTTGAGACACTGCGTATAGTAATAATATATACATAATAGTTCTCGAAACTCTTTTGTGCGTGCGTGGTCGACTGGCGCGTGATTAATGGCGAGTTTTCGGTTCGATTCCGAGAAATTCCACCGTTGCAAGCTTATTCAGTTCGATTAAATCTTTTCATACGATTCCGTATTTTATTTAATATAATAGATTATTTTTTCTAAATAGCATATACGTATTTTTTATTACATATCATTAATATCATAATATATATTTTTTTGTATAATTTTGATTTATTATATAAGAATATATAGCCAATTTATTCATGATGAAATAATAAAATTTTAATTTAGCACTGAGTTTCAGGATTTTGATTTATTATTATTATTATTATTATTATTAATCAACTATTACACCATATATTAAGGTTGAATATGTAATTTGATCACATTTACACATATTGTACATTTGCATGATAAAATGACATTTCACGTAAAGTGTTGATTTATTTTGACATTTGTCAATATATACCATATAATGAATTATAGAAGTACATATCTAAACAATGTTAATGTCTAAAATTATTTAATTGTTAGTGATACATATATATATAAATATATATATATATATATATATATATATATATATATATATATATATATATATATATATATAATATTTCAAGTTTATCTTTATAAAAAAATGGTCGATAAGAATTTAGTATAATAATATATTAATAATTTTATTGAATATCAAGATTATATATATTTATATATGTAAATAAATGTAATTTAACATGTTGTACAGGCCTTCTAATTAAACACAAACTGTAATTATTTTGCTATATATTTAACCCTAAGCGACCGGCCACTAAAAAGGGGCTAACATTTAAACGTTACTTCGTTTAGAATGTATGTAACTATTTATTACATCAATTATATATACATTAAAAACCTTACGATTATAAAATTATATAAGATATTTTAAAGTCACAGTTTGAATAATTTAATTAATATAAATATATCGACATTTTTATTTTATTTTCCGTTTTTCTTTTATATAATAATAATAATAATAATTCACTAGTCGCCATTGAATTTGAATAAGTTTTTACACTTTCAGAATTTAATAGTTTTATCGGATTTCAATGATAAACGGGCAAAGTTTACGGCCGACAGATGTTAATTAATTAAAAATCTTCGACTTGTCATCCGATCTATCTTTTATTATTATATATATATTTTTCGATATAAAGTTATCATATTTATTAAAGTTGTTTTTAATTGAAAAATAAATTTTAAACTAATATAAAATTATTATATAATATAATTTCAGAATTTTAATATAATTATTTTCTAATACAAAAAAAATATTAATCTTTATAAAGGTATAAAAATATATAATATTTGTATATTTGATATTATATTATTTTATGTTTGTGTTGATTACGCATAATCTTATAATAAATAGTATAGAATTTAATATTATGCTCATATTTCTTGTGGTGAATAATACAATATTTTGATATTTATTTCAATTATATTGTATGTATGTGTGTGTGTGTGTGTGTATATATATATGAATTGAAATAGCGAATATTAGCCGTATAATGAATTTTGCATAATAATACCTTATTAAACATAATATATTCATATCGTCGCGGATCCTCAAAAATCCACGGATACAAGTACACATAATTCGATATACGTTTCTATATAAATTTTGAACGCATCGCAGCACCGAAGACGACGGGGATAAGGTTTTGTTACATAAGGTTAGCCGCGGCAGGGTCAAATTACATATTTATCAAGGGCTCGATGAAGGGTTTCGAAGGTAAAGAGAGATTCTGAGGATCGTCGCATAAACGTGGCAACATACACACAAACGCATAAAGTAGACAAGAACACGCACGTTCGTAATGAAGATTAACATGGGGTCCTTTTTGGGCGAGGGTGGTAGTGGTGGTGGGGGTGGGTGAGGTGTGGTCTTGGGTACTCTTTAATTCGAGACGAAGGGTTGAAAACCCTTTAGCGAAGGACCGCTATCTTGAGGTCCCATCTCTAGGATCCCGACCACTTCGTAACGAGCACTGTGCGGTGAATGTTTCGAAATTTTCAAAATTTATTAATAAACAAAACGTTTAGTGCTCGCTTACTTCTTGGGGTACCTCGTTTCGAAAATATCGCCCCCGGGGTGGAGGTATGGGTAGGGGGAGGGGCTGGACATTGTGGCATAACACTTTTCCATATTGCGAATTTTGGATATTGCGGTCTTATTAAATCGCATTATAACGAGATACGGTTTTAGTGCGGATTTGAACTTGGAAACTTTGAGTGCGAATGATAGCTTACTAAAAGATATCGCATTGAAGAAACGACTTGTATTTTATTAAAATAATTATATATTTAAACATGTAATTTAACGAGTTAATAAATATTTGCATTACAATTATGCATAATCTATGTTAAGAAAAAAAATATTAAAGAATCATCTATGAATTATTTTTTTTTGCATTTTAAAACAATCAACGAATAGAGTTGATTCTGCGAAAAGAGTAATGGATTTAGAGTGATGAATAAACATTATTTTCTTTCGGATTCAACGTAATTTTAGATATTAGAATTATTTAATGAGTCACTTAAAATATAATTATGAGATTATTATTTTACAGTTATTAACTTGAAATACGGAGCTTTATTAAATAATATTTTATTATAACGCACACGAATATATATATATATATATATATATATATATATATATATATATATATAGTATGAGAATGAGATTGTCACAAATTTTATGTGAAAACGTATATGTCAAAAAGTATAATCCTGTAATTCCGAGCTAAAGAGATGAAAAAGCCTACAATTCAAAGGCTTTATGATATTTTAAGGATTGCGAAAGATTTGTCGAACGATGTATGGGATAAGATAAAGTCGATTTTACATTTAACTTTCCTTATATAGTATAGTATAGTATAGTATAGGAAAAAAATATAAATAAAAATTTTAATATATTATTGTTTAATAAATTTAATGATATTAATTTCAAGGCAATATAGCGATAGTCATTTTTGTATTGAATTGCATTTAGTGAATATTGAGTTAATTTGCTTCTCAATACACCACTATATAAGGGTGAAACAACATTATTATTTGAAGTTTGTCGAGTAAATATTGAATTACCATATATGCATTGTCGAATTGTTCATATTGAATTACTGTGTTAATAATATAGTAATATTTGAATGGTTATTGAAAATATTGTCGACTCAATTTTAGAATGCTATTTATAAAAAAAAATTGTAAGTATATTTCGAATTTGAAATATAATTTTTTAATAGTCAATTACTGAATTTTGCTTAATATTCAAGTAGAAGGATATAAATTCACAACTGTCTCGACAAACTCGACACGAACACCATCTCTTTTAACATTCAAAATACGTACTTTGAAAATGAAATCTCGATCGGTGAAGCCAGTGGTTTTCAATCGTTTTTCACTAAGGACACAGTACTAGCTTTTATAATTTTTATTATTCATTCTTATACTATATATGATGTGTTGTATTAAAAGTGAAATTATTGATTTTTGCTTTGAGATGAGAACAAGATTCGAGATACGAGGAATCGCACACTACACCGCTGCACACGACTCCAACTTTAACCTCTGCATGGAAGAAGCAGTGGCCTGAGGCTGTAGCTGAAAGGGCCTTCGAAGGATTGGAACTAAAAGTTTCAGTGGTAGAGAAAATCCAAGGGTCTGGAGGTGAACAGTCTTAGGAGCTGACAACCAAGGAGTTACACGATCTACATTCGCAGCAACATACAATGGTTCAACGAAAAATTAGTTTTGAAGAGGAGCAAGAGATGAAGGAGGTTATCTCTACAAGTGATATAAAGGAGATCTTGGAAATGTGGGAGAAAGTTGTAGAGTTCGCGGATAAAAATCAAAAGGTCTTGCATCGGAGTTATTCAACGAAATTTGCTTAATTCAATTTCGCAATATCCTGAAACGGAGGAAAAAACAAATCTTCTTGGACAGTTTTTCTAAATGATCTGCAGGTGAAAACGAGTGACGAAAAAAGCAAAGATCAGTGACTAAAACTAAGTACTTCCCTTTTCTTTTATTATGTTTTTATATAATATATATTTGTTATTTATAAATAAATGTTTCTTTTTGTATATATATATTTTGTTATTCAAAAACACTCAATAAAAACAACTGAGGTAGTGTTTTGGGAGCTGGAATGGATTAATGGCACGTTATGGAAAGAATTAAACTCCTATGTCGAGGTACCACTTTATATATATATATATATATATATATATATATATATATATATTTATATATATATATAAATATATATATATATATATATATATATATATATATATATATATATATATATATATATATATATATTGAATTTACACGTTAGTAAGTGAAAAAGTTACGTTTCATCGAAAGATTTTACGAAGCCAGTGTGGGTATCTGATGCAAGTTACGAGCTCAGTTTTAAATCTTGACCGAAACAGCGAGCCAAGTTTGGATTTTGGCCAGCCATAATATCGGACGAGCGATGGTTTTTTGGTGTATTTTACTGTTCGCCGACGGAAAGGAGCACGTTTTAGGTCTTAAATTTGATTTTATGAATCCACGGCGCAGACCCCGAGTGGACGCCAAAGAATTTTTTATTGCGAACAAATTGAAAACGCCATTGGCATCGTTTTTTTTCTTCGCTTAAATTATATTTATTTAATATATTATATTAAAATGAGCGTTGAATGAATCGATTGTATTGATTTTATTTAAAACTATTAGGACGAGCGTGTGAACTTTGTGTTATATATGACATCAATAAACGGCAAAAATCGGTACTTATTTTTTTATTAATAAAGTCGCCTGTAAATCCTTTTGCAGATTACGTACATAATCGCAACAAACCAAACAAAGAATCCTTTGTGTTATCCTTCCATTGGCCGCCGCTAATGGGATTCTTGTCTTTTATTTACTTTACCAAGCATTGTCCAACTTGGCCATAATAGCTCATAATGATCGACGTTTTAGCCCGAACAAACATTCAATAATCCCAAAATTGAGCTTATGCGTACACACACACACACATATATATGACACAAACACATATATAATATGCGTACAAGTGGTCTCATATTGAGGTCACTTTTTGACTTGTAAAAACGAAAGTCTTTCATATTTTATATAAGTGATAATATGTGTGTTTTTGGTGTGAAAATATATAATAATTTACTACGATTCCTTTTGTAGTTAGAAAAATAATATATATATATATATAATTGGTTTTTACAGTTTCAAATTAATAATTATATTTAACTAATTCGTGAATTTTTAAATTGTGTGAAATTTCCAGTTAATTTTAATGAAATTTAGGTATTTTAGTTCAAGAAAAACGGCAATTTTTTATTTAAATGCATTTTACAAGTAAAAGTTTTTTCCTTATACAATTTTAATTATTATTTTTACATTATAAAAATATTTTTTACAAATTATGTTATAATTAATAATATTAATTAAATTATAGTATGTCTTGTATTGTAGAATAATGTAATTATTTTGAAAAAAAAATGAAAATTCATTTGGAGTCTTTGGAATTTATGTTTTTTAATATTTTTTTTTAATTTGAAAGATTTTGTACTAAATAAAGTTTTCTATAATTGTTGGTGATTCATTATTACTTGTTACTATACTATAAGTATTAATCTGTTAAAATATAATTAAATAACTACATTTCATTAATAAAAAATATATAATTGTTGTTTTAATTTTATAAAAAAATTTAGAAATTATTTTTATGATTAATAATTTATTTAATATGTGCTAAGTATATTAATTTGGAAAATTTCCGGAAGGGAATGCTTTTATACAACAGATAGTTCTATTATACAGCGTGCTGTTTATACGTAGTGAAAGTCAAAACTTTTACGCGAAAGCTCGTAAAAGTGCGAACAACGCGCCCCGTAAAATTTTACGAATCGACAGTTTGAGCATCGCTGGCTGGCGCTCGCAAAGCCCATACGTGACGTCAACGGTTAATTCAAAAGCTTTTCACACGAGGGGGCTCACCTTTGATACGAGCTTTCCCACGGGCAATCTTATTAAAGGACCAAAAGGTACACCGTAAGGGACCTCCCGGTTAAGGCTCCGTGAGCATTTTAATATGTTGATTATTTACCTGTTGGCCGAAATTAATGAAAAAGGGTTCAGAATCGACGCAGAAAGCCGCCATAGCTTTAAAGCCATGACAAGTGCTTTTCCGCATCGGACGATTTTATACTTTCATTTCCATGTTATTATAGCCTGATATATGCACATTATATAATTAATAACGTTGTCAAATCTGATGTTTTATATTAAAAAAAAATACAATTTGATAATTTCATATTAGAAAAAGAACAAGCATATATATATATATATATATATATATATATATATATATATATATATAATAAAATGTAAACTCTTCATTTATTCTTCCAAATAAATTTCGTCCCTTTCAAATAATCTTCGTCCGATGAAACGCACTTTTGTCAACGCTTTTTTCAGACCTCGAGACAATCGAAATAGTCTTTTTTCAAAATGGCATTTCCGTATTCGCTTTTTGAGTTTGCTGAATAGCTAGAAGTCGCAAGGAGCCAAATCAGGCGAATACGGTGGTTGTGAAACGATATGAGTCGAGTTTTTGGCAGAAAAGTCGTAAAAAACCAATGCAGTATGACATGGTGCATTATCGTGATGAAGGAACCAAAAATTGTAAAAATACGTGTAACTTGGAGATAATTAAACCTTTTGACAAACAGACTCTTGGTAAATGTAACAGACATTCCCACCAACCTAGAAAAAAAAAATATTTGCTTTCCTAATGCCTGGAAGTTTTAAATGATAATTTCACCTTATTTTTTGATCACAATAATATATCATCAAAAAATGTGCTATATAGTCTTCAATATAATTGTACCACTAGCTTTAGATATTTCAAGATCAAAACTATCATTACTATTAAAAAGCGGTAACGCGGTAAATTTTTTACAATTTACCTGCCTTCCTAATGTCCAATCGATTTAAATGACAAATTTACCTTACTTTTTGATCACTGTAGTATATATATATATATATATATATATATATATATATATATATATATATATATATATATCATGATGGTTTATTCACCTTATATATATCTCGTGAAGTTAAGTATATTTAATAATGTTCGTAGTTTTCGCTCGAAGAAATCGCAAGTTCGCGACTGATATTTGCGGAGACGTGACAAAAACTGCGGTTATCTCGCCGAAAGTTAACCGACAACCGTTCGGATTACCGAAATAACCGAGAGAAACAACTTCTAGACAGTTTCTTAAACCGTGGTTCGCGTTGGAAAATATCAAAAGTTGTATTCGTTGCGGCGTTGTCACGCGAATACGTTTTTTTCATTAAGTTTTCCACATGAAAAAGAAAATATGTATTATTTGACTATAGTTTTTCTGTCGCAGCAAATAATATAAAATTAATTTATGATTAAATAATTACAAATATTACGACATAGATTGAAAATTTTGTTTGTAGTTTATAAATGAAAATATATTATAATTAACGGTATCGAACGTTTTCCAAAATAATGTTTTGTTTGAATGCGGGAAAGTCTTGAAGATTAAATAGTGCTTTTAAGGTATTTGTTGAGATATTTCGCAATACAAATATATATCATACTGTATATAAATTTACTATGGTGATATAGGATTTTAGTTTAATAAATGGAAACTTGCCATTTGAGGTTTTAAAAGCATTAGTAATAGAATTTATGTAATATAATTTAATATAAAATGTGATTTCAAGGCGAGAATATATAATGATTTATTAAAAAAATATTATAATATAAGTGTACAATGATTTATAATGACATTTGTTTTGTAATTTTTATACGGCATTTGTTTATATTATGAAGAAATTTCTATTATATTAAATTTTCCACTTAAGTTTATCGCGAATAACTGAAAATTCAATCGATATTTTTACGTGGCTTGCTTTTATCGTATATTCGGGACAATTTTGTAATTGAATTTTAAAATATGATGTTGTAAAGTATGAAAAATGTTTACTGAAAATCACAAATGTACATATTTGAGATGTTGCAGCTTTAAGACGTTGCTTTAATGCATTCGAGCAATGTTTGTTGAAAAGCTCAACTCTTTTGTAGCTTCGTTGAAAAAAATTATCTTATGTTTTTTTTTCTGTATAAAAAAGATTTTATATTATTATATATAATAAATTATATATTATATTATACTGTATGATGTCGAAAATATCAAAGTCGTTTAGTAAATCCAAAATAAGCTTTCGTAAAAGGTCGTTTTGGTTAAGACGATCCATCATATTCCATCATGAAAAATCTGACCGAAATTCAGGAACGAGTAATGAATTATAATAATATGATAATGGAAACGATTTATGCTGTGTGAAGATGAAAGAGGAAAAATAGAAAAAACGAAATGTAAATTTTTGCATAAAAGATGGGATAGTTTTTTAGCACTTCAGCACGAACTGCACTAGCATTTTCGGACATCTGCATAATTTGCATCGCCTGTTAAAACCGGAAATTTTCTCGTTCTTTCCGGCGCATAGGACAGATGCTGTCCCATTAAAAGCGAACGTCGGACGAAAAAAGGTTCTGATAGTAGTCTGAAAAATAGAAGAAAAGTTTACGATAAAAAGCATTCAGAAAAAAAATGTGACGGCGGAAAACGCGGTGGATAGTGGCGTTACTTTAACGGCCGAAATTTTTCCACCGCGGAAAATACGTGCGGCACATCTGATCTCTAGGCGAGTTTTTCCGGCTGAAAATGCATTTAAACCGAATATATATAGCATGTGTTACATAATTGATTCCGTGTTAAACGAGTGCACGAGTGCTAAACGAAAACATATATCGTGCGGTGTTGCTAAAGAATGTTCATAGCGATTTATATTATAATTTTAGTAGCTGAATAATATAATTCAAATATTTTTATAACGACTTTTATATATATGAAGTAATAAATTCATACGTTTTTTAGTCTTTAAAAATTATGTCATATTAAATTTCTTTATTAAATTTCGAGTTGATTTTTTTTAGAATTAGATATAACGCAAATGATATAAATTGAACAAGACTCTTGACAAAGATAGATTTTAGTTTATATATAAAATAGTGGAAGAAAATTACGTTTTTGTGTTGGATATGCAAATTAAATATCTTAATTAACCTAATTAAGCGAGCTCTTAATTTACTTCGGAAAATGCATTTTCGCTGAAGAATCGTGCGGTTTTTCTAGCGCTCGTAATTAGTAAAATGTGCTCACAAGTATATATATATATATATATATATATATATATATATATATATATTATGTGGAATAGTGTTATTGCTTTAAAAATAAATTGCTCGGATAAAGCAAGCCGCAATCCGGAAAATAATAATTTTCCCGCGGTTATCTCGTAGCGAAGCGAAAAGGTTTGTCGTCGCTGGCCGACTTCGATGCCATAAATCAAAACGCTAGCCAAATGTTGCAAAAAAGATACGAAGGAGCAGGGAGGAAAAAAAATAATTTCAGCACGACCGAAGAAGTTTCAGCCGATGGCTGAAACGTCAGCACGCTAACAAAATGTACACGATAGATATTTAAGAATTCTATGGGTTTTTTCAGACGATTTTCATCGTTCGTTGCGATTGTGAAAATAATACGATTAATTATTATGGTCGAAAAAGTTTTCTAGAATTGCGATGAGTATTAATTTTAATTATAGGAATATTATTCCATATATTTTAGTATTTGAATTTTTTATAATGAAAAAAAGTGTATTATATAATTTCTTGATAAATTTATTAGTTAAAGTAAAAATGTTTACATTATAAAAAAAATGTGATTTTAGATTTTATTTTGTAATTAATATACACGAGTAGATTAAAAAGTTGTAAAAAAAGTACGCCTCAAACATATTTTCATCAGATTATTATAACAGCTTTTATAAATATTTCAGCGATGTAATCTTGTTTATAATCATAACACGTGAAAATTATTTATTAAGTTCAAACGAGTGCGGTTTAGGAAAATTGGAAAATTATCGCGAAAATTTGTGAGTTTCAACCGAGAAAATCATCGAAGGGAAAAATAAAAAATGCGACGCAATAAACGAATAAAAAAAATTGTCCGCGGTGAATAAGCCGGTTCGATTTATAACGTAAAAAAATATATATATATATATATATATATACTTTTTTTTCCTTAGAAAACGAAGAAAGACATGGGTAGAATGTTCACGCGACAGAAAGGGACGAAAAGCGAGAGATTGGCGCGAAAGCCTCGCCAAATTATGATCGCGACATAAAAAGCCACTTCAAATATTTACGTTTTCGAGGAAAGCGCTGATAGAACGAGAGGAAAAGTGTAGACGGAAAAGTCGCGCGCGAGAAAAGGCGACGGAGGCGAAGTGGGATCAGAAATTTTCGCGGGAGGATGGAAAATTTTCGCGGAAAAACGCGGGAGGCCAATGAGAGAAGTCGAGTGCGGAAAACGCGCAGTTGACGACGGCTCAAACATGCGTATACTCGAGATTTTAAAATTGTATAACGCGAACGTGTATAATGTACTGTGGTGTGATTAAAAAGTTTGCGAACCGATTTGTTTATACTAAATATACGGTTGAAATTGATATAATATTGCGTAAAATATAATTATTTTACAAAAAAAAGTGTATTTTCATTTTGTATATATTAGTATGATATTGATTCGTTTATTTTTGAATTTCGATATAAAGTATTATAATAAATATATTTCGATATATTTATTATATAATACTAATATTTTTTCTGTATATATATTATTTTAATCAATATACACATTGATTATTTTAATAATTTTCAAGATATATATATATATATATATATATATATATATATATATATATATATATATATATATATATATATATATACACATATATATATACACATATATATCAAACGAGGGCACAAGAATTTCGTTTATTTGGTAGACTAGATATTAAAAATAAAATTTAAAAGAAATTTTACTAATACCTGGAAATATTATATAGATCCGATAACTTTATAATCACACCACCTTATGTCACGATACTTTGTGCGCCATATTTATTCATCAACGGGCGCGAAAGGGTTTTTCTTTACACCTTTTTTTCCGCTCTCGCGCTACGCAACAGATACGCTTTTCCGCGCTTTTCCCGTCCCCTCACATCGCGCTCGCCTCTTCGCCGCCGTCGAAATGAAAATAATATAATATTATATGTGTAATTTTTTTTTCATGCGCTTTTTTCTTTTTTTTTTTTGGGCCCACAAGAGCGCGAAATTCGACCATTCCTCGACGTCGTTCGCCGCTACAAGCTTTATTACTTTTCTCAGTGTGCCTCACCGTCGGCGTCTTATGACATTATACAGGATGCATAATTCATACGCAGCTTTATTCGTGTAAAAAAGAAAAATTCGCGGAAAATACGGTCGACGGGCTAGGAAAAAAAAATACTCGGCACATATTTATATTATGTAGTATGGACGATGTTTTTTTACCCATATTTTTTTACTATTTCTGCATTCGTTTGTCTCTTTTTTTTTACTAAAATCGCGTTTTTTACGTATTTTCGTATTGTAAACGAAGGGGAAAATCGGAAAATTCTCGTTGACATGTCGGAAAATTTTTCATCTCGTTTGATGCGTTGTCGCTTAACGGGATATGGTAGGATTTTGCAGATTTCAAAAGTGTTTATATGACCTATACAACGATATATTTTTCAAATACATTATATTATGACATGTACATACACACACACACACACACACACACACGAGCAATATTACAATTTTAATATGTAGAATTAATTAAAAAGTTGAAATATTCGTGTTTTAAACGCGTTATATCGATTATGCAAATTTCATTTTCAATGTTCACGTATACTTATATATTTATTTTGCGCGTAAACATTCACGCACATATTAAAATGCACGCGTGTAAATATTATATAATAAATTTTCTTCGAATTGTATAATCTTTACGACACATTCCGAATTTATATTATAGCGTGCGCGTGTATTTTGTGCGATGTAACGCAGTGGGCGTATGAAACGGGAATTGTGATTATATTAAATTCACAAGTGCGTTACAATTTATATTATGTATTATATATATTATGAATATATTACACGATAAAAATATGTAATACAGATTCGTGTTGTGCGTATGTGTGTCTTTTTTGATATGGAAATTTAATAAAATATATATACGTTCTTATTGTTTCGAATCGAGTTTGAACATTTATGTAATACTGAAAATAGATTTTCATTTTATATATTTATAATATATTCGAAACTTTTACAAACTACACTATAAAGTTTATAAAGAGGGTTGGAAAAAAATCTATAAATGTGTTTATTATATAATTGTTATTCACCACGAATATTTTATAAAATACTAATTAACATTAGAACGTGCTGAATAATTTACAGAATATAATTTTATGCGGGAAATTTAAATAATGTTAAGAAAATATATTATTTTTCATTAATAAAAATAATTTTATTCATTTAAAATGATTTTAACCAATCTAGTGTTGTATTAAAAAAATGTATGTATATATTTATACATAAAAAGATCATATTTATACATCAAATGTCACACTGCATTGGTTCTTGGCGACTTTTTTGCCAAAAACTCGACACCGTATTCGCCTGATTTGGCTCCATGCGATTTCTGGCTATTCGGCAAATTCAAAAGACCAATGTGGAGACGTCGTTTTGACACGATTGATGAGATAAAACCGAATATATGATGTTTTTGAAGGCTATACCGGAAAAAGATTATTCCGACTGTTTCGAGTGTGTTTTATTGGACGGGGATTACTTTAAAGAGAATGAAATTAATATGGATCAATAAAGAAAGAATTTACATTTTATAAATAAATTCACCTTACTTTTTGATCACAGTGTTAGGATGTTGTTTGAACAATAAAAAGGGGCCTTAAAAGAAAGAAATACACACACACACACATATATATTTAAGTGTATATAATCGATTCGGAAGGGCAGAATGCAGCGGTTCAAAGTAAATTGCCGAGCTTTACCTGGTGAGCAACTATCCGAATCCCGTGGTAATTTATGGTCTTTAAAACAATATTGATGGTCGTCTTTGTCTGAAAAAGGCTGCTAGACTGAAAAAGAAATACACGCGGACGTATGAAAGCGAAAGAGAAAAGTGTATGCAGTGGAAAAAAAAATGTCAGTGGCAACAAATTGGCGATCGGATTTTTGAAAGCGACGTTGATTTATCGACGCACCCATTAAATGGAGCTTTGTTGGTTTTTCCTCGGTTGAAATATCGCAGTTTTGTTGTTATTGTGTAATTATGTGATCTTTTATTTTTTTTAATAATAAATCTTTATTAAGAAAGATCTTCATTAATATTTTGAGTCTTCAATATTGGTGATTTAACTTTGGATTTTTTTTACTCTATAATATTAATTCACTAGTATAGGTTCAAAATGTTTTTATTTTTTTTGTGTGGAATAATTGCAGAATATTAAAATGTTTTTGTAATTTTTAAAAACAACTCATAAAACCTTGAGATGGATTATTTATATTATTAATTGTTATATTTTAAAATTTGTATTATAACCGGAACTATTGCAGACATTGTATAATAAATATTTAATTTTAAAAATAAAATTTTCATTTTTCTTTTTAAATAAAAATCTTATATAGCTTAAAGAAAATTCGATTTAGATACTAAATAATATATATAAAAATAAAAAAAATATTTCAGACTACAGATGAGAAAGTTTTCGCGAAAATTTTTCTCGCAAGTTTAATCTTTTTTTTACTAGAGAAAATTTCTCATTTTTTTTTGTCTCTTTTTTTCCGTTTTTTCTTCTCTCTCTCTCTTTCTCTTTCTCTCTAGAATCTTTTTTTCGGTGGCTTTCTATTAACTCGAGTCATTTTTCGCCGAGTCGCGGCGCACACCGGAATAAAAAAAATCCAATAAAACTGATAAACGATACTCATCTCGGATTCTGCGACACGAGACCTCGGATATAAGGTCTTTTTTTGCCGCTAAGAAATCGCTACTCGAATTTTCTCATCTGAATTTAATCGTATATAAAGCCTATCGGTTTCAATTTTGGCGCGAACCATTTTTTTTCTTATTTTAGACGTAGTCTCGTTAAGATAGGAACCGCGAAATTAAACAAAATTTAACGCAAATATCTTTATCGATTCGAACGGCTATATTCGTTCATTCAAACGACACGTCATCGGTTTAAATATGGGCGTACGTGTGATTTTTTTTACGCAAGATAAAAAGAAAATGCTATACGGGATTAAATTGACGTCGAAACATTTTTCAGTATTTCTGTCGTGTAATTTTGCACGTTTGTACTTTACATTTTAACATTTGTGAAAAAAAATAAATAAATGCGAAATGTTCAGAGTCGCGCTGAAATTTTAACGCTCCATTCCCACAAGTTAATATGTGTGTGTGTGTGTTCATTCAAGTGATAAAAAACATTTTGTAGTACAGTATTGTGATAATTCTTTTATACGAATTTTAATCAAAATTTTAGTTATTAATTCGTTTTAATGAAAATGTTTGAAAATTTAAGTAATATATAGTAATTTAATTGCATATTTAATTATTTTTTTGAGTTTAAATTTTAATTTTAAGTAACAAAGACCTAGTTTAATTTTTTTTATAGGTTTAAAAATTCAAATATTGATTTTATATAATATCTAAATAGTTCAAATAAAATCTAAATATTTATATTTTATATTATATTGAGAAAGAATTTCAATCATTAAAAATTTAATTTTTTTTTCACACTTATATATAAGTTTCACGTATCTGTTTGTTTGAGTGGAATATTTTAATGGATTTTTTGAGAACTTCGCGATGTTCGATTGAGCTGAAACTTTGCATATTTGTTCACTCTCGATGACAATGCAATAATTAATTAACAGATTTACAAAATAATTGACTAATTATTTTTTTTCATGATTGTAAAAATTTGCGTGCGATATTTTCGTCCAGGTCTTTACACCGGACGTGCATGTGTGTTCGCATGCAAGAGTGCCGTATATAACACGAAAGTATCGTCCGGGGACGATAGAGCGAGTCTTTCGACTTTTACAACAAAGCGGTCGACGCCTCTCTTTTAGAATTTAAATTGCTTATAATGTGGTGAATATTTCGCTGCTCGCTAACGCCCTCTTTTGTGATGCACCCCTCTACCCTTTCCTTTTTACACACACACACACAAATGTGGTCTAAAACCGTGAAATAACTCAATTCTGGAAATACTTTTCTCGAATTTTTTTCCCAATGTTCTTTTTCATCCGAGAGAATCGTGTGTGAATATATATATATATATATATATATATATATATATATATATATATATATATATATATATATACAGGTATATATATATATATATATATATATATATATGTACATTCTGTGAAAAATGTCGGAATTTATATATATATATATATATATATATATATATATATATATATATATATATATATATATATATATATATATATATATATATATATATATATATATATATATATATATATATATATATATATATATATATATATATATATATATATTTAATTTTATTTTAAAAGTTGACGACCTCTATTATATACGTCTGTCTATGCGTATGTCGATATAGTTATTTTACAGTGTTTCTAAAAATCATTTTTTTAAAAAATCGTTAACATTATCAAATTTAATCGATTCATTTGAAAGCGTACAAAACTGCCGAAAGATTTAATTAAACAATATCGTTATAAAATAAAATAAATTAGGCGAGTCGTGAGTTTTATTCTTAACCTTTAGATATAATCTTTTTGATATATTATATTTGAGAATTGTAAATTCAAAATATTTCAAGTTAAAATATGTATACTAGTAAGATCTAAAAGTAAGGTGAAATTGTTATTTAAAACTCCAGAGCGTTATGAAGATAGATAAATTGCATTTTTTTTCTAGGTGGGTCTATAATATTTACAAAGCAACTGTTTATCAAAAGGTTTAATTATCTTCGAGTTACACGTGTTTTTACAACTTTTGGTTCCTTCAACATGATAATGCATCATGTCGTTTATCGTTCCGCAACCACCATATTCGCCTGGTTTGATTCCGTGCAACTTCTGGCTATTCAGAAAACTTAAAAGGCCAATACAGGGACGCCGTTTTGATACGATTGAGAAGATTAAAACCAAATCGTAGGAGGTCTTGAAGGTTATATCGAAAAAAGACAATTTCGACTGTTTCGAGGACTGGAAAAAGCGTTGGCAAAAGTGCGTTTTATCGGATGAGATTACTTTGAATGGGATGAAATTGATTTGAAAGAATAAATATAGAATTTATATTTTATAAACAAATTCACCTTACTTTTTGATCACAGTGTTACATTATATAAATTAATAATTGAATTAACACAATAAGTTGTATATTAGAAAATAAGTCAAAATATTGATTTTTGTATTTTAGTTATAATATCTGCTCATACACATTTATATGTCACTCGGTTTAAATGATAATTTTACGTGTAAAAAATAATATATATGAATTTTGTAAAATATTCGTAACTTTCAAGGATAAAAATTATATTTTTTGCGTCACCAACAAATAGAATTCGCAGAAAAATTCACAGAAATCGTATTATATAAAATATTATTTTCGTGTTTCATATTTTTTTCGACACAAAAATTCAAGGAGAAGGAACAAAACAATATTTGGAAAAATAATATCGGTAATATTCGTATCTGGCAGGTAATTTTCTAGCTTACATATGTATATCGAGATTGATATACGATTTGATGAAAAATTCTCATTTTTTTTCCTCAACTTTAGCCTAGAGAAAATTTTGTGAAAATTTATAATTTAGTTTATTTTTTAATTGAATACAGTTTTAATAGAATAAATAGAAATTGTTAAGACGAGTAAAGGAATTCTTATGATTTTTATTTGAAACTTTCAATGCCAATTACTAAGCTTGTTGCATTGACTATTATATAATTATAAAATTATCATATACTTCTTTTCAATGTTAAAAAATAAATTGATGTTTTCAATATATTTTTAAAGGTCACATATAACAGAAATATTTTCAGCATAATAGAACAATTTCAATCATTTTCATACATTTTTGTATAATTTTTTGAAGTCCGCTTCTAAACAAGCAATTGATTGTTTTCTCAGTATTTTTCTATATATTCTCCATAAATTAGGACTCCAAAAATATTGATCATTGGTATTATTATAAGCTTTAATAAATCTAGGTCTTATTATTTTAATAATTTTGAGAGACATTTTTCATATATTGGGCAACTATATGGTCATATTATTTATAATAACACTGTGATCAAAAAGTAAGGTGAATTTGTTTACAAAATATAGTTTTTTTTTATTGTTCCAAATTAATTTCATCCCCTTCAAAGTAATCTCTGTCCGATAAAATACAATTTTACATTTTTCCAATCCATAAAACAGTCGAAGTAGTCTTTTTCCAGTATAGTCTTCAAGATTTCTTCGATTCGGTTTTTATCTTCTCAATCGTGTCAAAACGGTGTTCTCATATTGGCCTTTTAAGTTTGCCAAATAGCCAGAAGTCGCATGGAGCCAAATCAGGCGAATATGGTGGTTGCGGAACGATATGATTTGAGTACTTGGCAAAAAAGTCACGAAGAACCAATGTAATTAAACAGATGTTTGGTAAATGTTATAAACGGTCCTACCAACTTAGGAAGAAAAATGTACAATTTACCTACCTTCCTAATGCCTGGGAGTTTTAAATGACAATTTCACCTTAATTTTCGATCACAGTAGTATATTATATATGGTACATCAGTATATTTCGCGTACTTTGGGTCCGTGTCCGAATCCCGAGGACCAGATAAGGAGATCTTAATGAAAAGGGCGCGTGATTAAGGTCAAGTGTGATGTTGTAGGAGAGTTGCGGTCTCGTGAGGTGATTCGGTCCTCTTTTACCGCGAGGATCAACCCTCAGGACTACCCTCGTGAATGAATAATAAGGTTTCCTCGGGAGTCACTGCGAGTCGTCGCCCGTTCACTCTCAATAATGTAATCCCTAGTCGACGAGACCGGCGTTGTAAACTTGCGGTCCGCGGCCTAACTTCACTCCGACTAATTACTTTTCAGCGTCAATGTCGCGTAAATTTTGTCTCACTACGTGTAATTTTATACACATAATGATATATTTGTTTGAACGCGTTTTGATATAGAAGTCAAATTATTTATTATAAAATATTATATTGAAATATTTTAAATCAATTCTAGATGATTTTATGATAAAATTTCTTCATTGAAAATTCCTTCTTTCTTACATACTAATTATGATTTTAAAGCTCTTTCATTAAATCTCTTGTAATCCTAGAATTCTCGTCTTTCACGTATAATTGAAGGGTAGTAGAATTTTTTTCGAGATAAATTCTCGACGTTCGGTAATCAAAAGGCTGTATATTTTGTAGTTCGTTATTTCGTTTTCGATAATTAAAAGTGTTGTTGTTTCTCAATCTTTTAATATTCTATTTCGATGTTCAAAAATAGCGCCGAATTTAAATTATTTCAATTTCAATGAAATTTTTTAATAGATGATAGAAATGTATTAAATAAGCAGATATTTAAGTATCAATATAATCATGGAATTTTTAAATTATTAATTAATTTAAAATGACCAGTGTTATAATTTTTAATATATTTAGTTGAATTCATAATTTTTATATATCCGTCTGAAAATATAAAATATTTTTTTTTGTTGTCGATATCAAAATAAGCTTAGTGTAGATGTAGATTCGTGTCTCTTAAAGTAAGCTTTTCAAATAGTGAAATAGTAAAGAAAAAAAGAGAGGATCGATTCCCAAACGTTGTGTACATCTAAAGCACGTAAGTCATGTGTACACGAAAAACTGTTTAAATTCCTCCACGAAAACCATACATGTTCCTTTTACAAGCGTTGAATTATTCGACGTCTCCGTCGGAAAAACTATCTGACGATTTTCTCCGGGAAAACTCCGAGAAAGACATACACCGCGTTGGAAAAACGGGGAAAACCCGGAACGTTGGAAAATACACCAATGGGCCACGTATATACAGGGGAAAGACAAACAATATTCGACATTATTTATTCACGTCGCATGACGAAAGAAACGAACATCTCGTGAACGCAAAGAGGAGAAAGAAGAAAGAGAGGAATGAAAAAAAAAATAATAGAAAAATGAATGAAAATGGAAAAACGAAGCGAAAGAATGTGCATTTTTGCTATTTTTATGCTTATTCAGAATGATGGAGAGACGTATTTCTATTAATATTAATATAAGAGTATAAACTTGTGTATATCCTATTATATTATTGTATATAAATATACAAAACAATAGAAAATTTTATATATATATATATATATATATATATATATATATATAATAAATTATTATAATTGTTTTTTTAAGGAAATTTTTTATATAGAAATTATATCTGAAAATATTGTTAATTATAAATTACACGTTTATATACATTATTTAGAAAATCAGTCCAAATATTTTATAATCAACGTTCGTTTTTAAAATATTCAGAAATTATGTATTAAATGGATACAATGTAGGTTTATGCAAATGAAGGGATTTAAACCCTGATTATAATTATTATAATATTCCCTACAATTTTGTGTTTTCATTAGCTTAATTATTATAATTTTATCACAAAGAAAAAATAAATACATACATTATGAAATTTTTTTTTAATTTTCACGTTTTATATAATTATATAAACGTGCACATATATACGTATACATATATATGTGTTTATTTATATTTGTATATTAAAAATGAGATCTTCCTCGAGGGTTTATGTCAAGAATGATTGATACGGTAAACCTTTTACCAGCTCGTAGTTTGTTATCAGATCGATGTCGATTCAAAACGGATCGCTTTTGTTGTTGTTGTTGTTGTATTGTATTGCTATTGTATCGTATTATATATAAGTATGTGTGTGTGGAAAAATATTTTCATAATTTCGCGCGCGAAAAGGTTGATAACTTCTGAAACCAGGTGAGGAATATTTGTTTGTCAGTCGTGCGAATAAACAATGCGAACCTTTCTATTCGAATTTGCATTCGAAATGCTTATTTAATATGCATTAAAAATTAATTATTTTGTTTATTATTATCGGTGTTTTTACGATTTGCATATCCTTTATAAATAAATTTTAAGGTTTCATTATAATATATTTTAATATTTTGTTTTTTTTATGATACGATTTGACCTCAATTATAAAATTTTTGTATTATATATAATAACACTGTGATCAAAAAGTAAGGTGAATTTGTTTATAAAATATAAATTCTTTATTTATTCTTCCAAATCAATTTCATCACCTTAAAAGTAATCCCTGTTCGATAAATTGCATTTTTTCTAACGCTTTTTTCAGTCCTGGAAACAGTCGGAATAATCTTTTTCCAGTATAGTCTTCGAGACCTTCTTCGATTCGGTTTTTATCTACTCAATCGTGTCAAAACGGCGTCCATGCATTGGCTTTTTGAGTTTAATGTATAGCCAGAAATCGCACGGAGCCAAATCAGGTGAATACGGTGGTTGCGGAATGATATTTGCGAAGAACCAATGCCGTGTAACATTGTGCATAATCATGATGAAGGAACCAAGAGTTGTAAAAACACATGTAATTCGGAGATAATTAAACCTTTTGACAAATCGACTCTTGGTAAATGTTATATACAGTCCTACCAACCTTGGAAAAAAAATACAATTTACCTGCCTATATATTTACCTACAAAAATATAATATTAATGACTTCTATTTATTAATTTTATTATTATGACGTTAAATATAAACATATAAAATTGAAAAAAATATATATAAAATTCTACGCCTGTGAGTTGTGTGGTTGAACATTTTACAGAATAAATGTATAATAAAAATTAAATACATAATTAACAGTTATAAAATGAATATATGCGATATATATCAAAATAAATAATAATTTTCATATAAAATACGTTATTATGATTACTCGGATATATTTCAGTGCAAACATTTTATATAACGAATGAATATTTTTATGTTTGCATTTAATTTCGTCGGATCGTTTTATGGGTTGGATTTATAAATAAATAAATGTACGATTTTTACATGGAATTGCGTATTGGAAAATTATATATATGGTATATATATATATATATATATATATATATATATATATATATATATATATATATATATATATATATATATATAATGTGTACAAAAAATTTAAATATTTATTTTGTAATATGTGATCATAGATTTAAAATATATATATATATATATATATATATATATATATATATATATATATATATATATATAATTTTTAAAACGAATTGATATTAAGTCGAGTCAGTGATCCTTCTTGATCTCAATCATTTTTGTAGGTCATTTTGAGCAACAGGTGATTCTCGAAGGACTGGTCGTGATCCTTTATGATCATAAATAACTTAGCAGCTTGAATTCAGGATCCATCCATCAATCTCCCGTTTACTTGTTGTATCTGTTACATTATAATTTATCGACTGTAGAATGTAAGATTTCACATTAATACATTAAGATCCGTTTAAGTTTTTTTTCTAAAAAATACTATTTTACAAAAAAAATGATACGAAAATTATATGAAATTAACAAAATGTTTGTGAATGAAATTTTACTGATGCTTTTATAAAAGTTTATTAATAAATATTTATCAATAATTTTCAATCTTTGATACTTATAGAAGTTTGGTAAATTAAAATTATATATATGTAAAACTGAATCAAATTTTATATTTATTTATATAATTATTAAGAAAACCGTTTAAAAATATATTTTTTTTTCAATTTGATTAATATATTTAAATAAATTCACTAAGAAGGAATAAAAATGCTGGAGAATGATTAGTAAAAGTTAATTTTGTGTTTTATATCCAGTTTAATTTTATGAATATAGACAATTTAAAATTATTAAAATAAAATTATATTTTCAAATACTCGTGTTAGATTATAAGAATTGCAGGATATATTTCTATTTTGTATAACGGACCGTTCTTGTGTGGGACGGTTTTTCACGCTGAATTTTCCAATCTCATACGTTGCAAGCGTATTTTAAAAAGCTCACGAACGTTCTCATATAACATGCATTATTTATTGTATCGAGGTTTTTAACCGCATCTTATATTGAAGAATAGGTTCTCCTGGGAATAGTGCAGGTGGTGTAAAAATTTACTACGGAATCGTAAATTATGTGGTCCGATTCGTCGAGTGGATATAATGCAGTTTTTTCCGTGGATGTGTTAAGTGTGAATTTGCATTTATATTGAGCCGTCGTCATCATTGAAAATACAAAAGAAATGTATTATTTCGTGTTATTATATATCTATTATATATATATATATATATATATATATATATATATATATATATATATATATATATATTAAGAACGTCGTCAAAAGATGGCGCTGCGGAACTGATGACTCAATTCAATTGACATTGATTTTGTGACGCCTCCGTATATATATATATATATATATATATATATAAATAAGAAAAAAAGTAAAATCGTATAAAAATAATAATAAAAAAAATGAAATGATTCGCAATGCGTGCGCGAATATAAATAAATTCGAAACTTTTTTCGCTCAATCATGTTGAGTGTTCTTTAATTTTTTTATGATGGTCGTTTCGAATAACGACCGGTCGTAAGTCGAGTCGGTACGATGCGCGTGTATTTTCATTCAGCGTTAAAATTTATGTTGTCCTTTAATTTTACGACTATGCATTTTGTCGCATTTGATCGTGTTTGCCTTCTTTTTTCTTTTTCATTCTTTCACTCAATAGAATTTTATCGTACGATAAACGTTCACAGGATAATCTGAATAATTACTGTCGATTAATGTTGCATACGAAAATAGAGCCTGATTTAGATCGCACCATATCAAAATCGTAATAGAAAATAAAGTTTTTTTTTTATGATTGCAGTATATATTTTTGTGATTTCAAAGTCATTCTTTTTAAATTAAATATCACAGTTTTTAATATTAAAAATATATTTGTAAAATATTTTTCATATATAATTTTATCTTCTAATGAAAGAAATTATCCTATTTCAATGAAAGTTGTTGCATTTTCAACGCGTTTTTCTTTGTTTACTGTCAAATGTTTTTCCTATATTTATTGTAAAATTTTAGTCGGTCATATTTTATTTATATACAAAAAAAAATCATTAAAAATCAAGTTTAGTTCTTTTTTTCTTTTTTTTCATATATAGATATATTTGTATAGGCTTTTTATTATTTTAGATATAAAATTTCTTTGATGTCAAACGATCACAAAATGATGTTAATCGAATTTGAGAAGCTCTCGACTATTGGAAAGGTGGCCGTTTCATGAGTGGGCGGATTGGGCGGATGCAATCCTACAAAACCGGGGTCTTTTTGAACTTTTCGATTTACTTTTTTCATTCGTCTGATTGATACGGGTTAAATGTTTTCATTCGCACGTATTCAGCAAATGTGCCTTTGGATTTCGCCATATCGTGTACGGACTCCATTCGTTTTCGACGCGGATTTTCGTCGATTTAATTCACGATTCGATTTCGCTCAATATATACGAATGTTCGTGTTTATTTATTTTTTTTTATTTATTTATAAACATTTTATATTGCTCTTGTAATTCAGATGTTTCTATATTGAATTGCGTTATTTAGTTTTTACATCAGAAATTTTTGCCATAGTAAAATTGAAACGTTAAAACTTTTGTACTAATTAATTTAAATTTAAAATTGTATTGAATATTTTCACTAATAATATATGAGAAAATTTTTGTCATTTCTGAACTTTGGTAAATCGATTTTTTTCTCAGCTCCATTTTTGACTTTATGTAGCACCTTCGGATTACTAACTTTTTAAATTTGCGATCGTTCAAATGGTAGTAAAATAACGATTTACTCTGAATGGAGAACTTCTATTTAAATAAATTGGACAAGCTTTCAATATAGAAAAAAAGATTACAAACGAAAAAACTATATTTTGGGACAGATTTTAAATAGAAAGTGAAAAAATCTTTCGGGAAAAAAAGATAGAATTTTCTCTCAGATATGGTAATATTATTATATATTATTGTCGATTTTCAGTGTAAAAAAATTAATTTATATTTATTATAGTTGATAAGCATAGAAATTTGTTATCATTTTTATATTCTGATTTACAGGGATATATATTATATATAAATAATTCATTTGAAATGAATTGCTTATTGTGGATTAAAATAATATTATACAACATCTATAAATATATTTTTAGTATTTTATTATATGTATTATAATAAATTTATGTATAATTATGTAAAATACTATATATATATTTATGTTTTATTACCTAGAGAATACATAATTCTGATATCTAGAAACGTCAAATGTAATTAATGAATCGGCATTTATACATCAACAACGATGCTTCATCACTCCAAATAGAACTTTCATGAAATATACGATATATAATAATTATGTGTATATATAGTATATTATATAATAGGGATCGTTAATATTTTATTTTTATAATTTGCGTATCTTGTTAATGTAAGTAAATTGAAAAATAATAATAAATTGATCTCGAATAAAAGTAAAACGCAATCCGAAAGTCCTTTGACAAAGTTATGTCGTATAAGTTAATTTGTAACAGTTAGTTAGTTATGATTTTCCCCGTATTGCCAACAAAGCGAAACAGTTTGTCGGTTGCAACAGGAATAGGTTTATTTTCCGATACCGTATAGTAAATGTATGAGGCATCGACATACTAAAACTTTGTATCGTAAACCGGGTCTTAAGCATCAAAGTGAACTTTTGAACCGGGTCCAACTTTGCAACGGACGATGAAGAGATGCACAAGAAGAAAACTAATATTCGCACACATCTGGAAATTTGAAAACCGTCCTAAATTTGCAAATAAGCACACCGATAATGATCCGTTTCTAAATGGGAAGTGCATTCCTTATCGTGAAGAATTTTCCACTAATGGAATGTTTATCGTAGCGGAAATTTGTAGATTAAATTTAATGCATTGATAATTCACGATCGGTTTTGCTCAGTGATAGGAAATTTAAAATTAGGTCACAACGAGAACATTGCGTTCTATTTTGTTGTTTAATCGAGGAGAACATAATTTATATATCTCATTTAAGTTGGGAACCGCTGGTCGAGATAATTTTACTTTAATCTCACGGCAATGCCTCTTAATAATTAAGATTCGACGATAGTTTTTCATTGTTGCAAAATTACAATAATATATAAATCCAACATATATTTACTTTATATATATAATTTTTGATAAAAAAAAATAGATTTAGATCCAGAAAGATAATATATAAATAATTTTCACATTGCTAAAAATGCAGATTTAGTGTAAAATCTCATTCATAATAGATACAAATTATATATATAATTGGACTCGTAACTCTGTTGAAAATGTAAAGAGACAAAATTTAACTTGTTACAGTGATAATTTTTTTTTCGTCCACTCACTAAGTGCGCGTTTTATTTTAGTCGCTGAAAATGCTGAAAAGCGTTTTGCACGATATTGTTGCACAATATTTCGCTTTACACGTGTACGACGTCGAATAAACGAGAAGTTAAGAGGGACAATTCGAGCACTCGAGGACGTCTTTAATTCCGTCGAGGATTTTCCCGTTTTTCGTCGGCTGTGCGCTCTCATGGGAGGAAATTTTCTTTTGTTTTTCCTGCCTTTTCCGACGTGCGGTGAACGCCGCGAGGGAAAGCGAATAAAAAAAATCATGGAAAATATGATAGAATATATATATATATATATATATATATATATATATATATATATATATATATATATATATATATATTATATAAAGCTTTTCGTCCGAACGCGTCCGAGTTCATACGGATTCATATTTTAAGGTTATTACGTTCTTAAATTCAAATTACTGCTCGATTAAATGCCCGAAAGATTTGTTTTCGGACGGACCAAAGTAAAGAAAGGAAATATACAGCATGTTTCAAAAGCGTCTCACCCATACAATTATAATATAAATATACGTTAAATTTGATTTAAAAAAAATCGTTATATTCAATGTTTAATGTTTATTTTCAGAATTAAGTATATTTATCAACTTTTAACTATAGTTTAACGTGTAAAATAAAATTGTTTGACTTCTTATATAGATACAAAAAAATATAATAATATTGTAAAATTTAAAAAATAATTATTTAATGATTATATAAAATAAATTATGTCAAATATATGTATTCATTCTAAATAATAAAAATGTCGTATTATTAAAATAATATTGTGAGTGCATGTAAATTTTTTTAGAACATCTGTATAAAATATACAACTGAAGTATGTACGAATGCAAAAAAAAAAAATAACGTAGAAAAGTCGGAAAATGACGATAATTGGATTTTTCCGGCAGCCGAAGAGCGGTTCATTTTTTTCCTGCGTTTTCTCTTATTGCGGCTCGTGTAAAATATTAATACACGAGCATATAAAAAAATGATACGTTTTTTTTGCCTGATTTTTTTTAATACACTTATATATAGAAAAAAATAGAACACAGAAAGAAAGAGACAATAATGAAATAGAACAGAGTGAAAAATCTGTTTTCGCGAAGTTTTTTCTTTTTCTTTTTTTTTATTTATCTGACGTTAACCATTTATTTCGTTTATTATATTTTAACAAATTTATTCAGCTAACTGAATAACGGGATCGCATTGAAGCGATTACGCTTAATAGCATTTGCTTAAGCCTCGTTCATACTAAAAAGGGATTTATTATTGAGAAAATTATGTTGTAAAAAAATAATACTGTTCGTTACGCGTTTACGGACATGATCGTACAAAAAATATTATATATATATATATATATATATATATATATATATATATAATTCTTGTACCAATGAGAGGTGGAGGTGTAGTATTTTTTTTTGTTAAATGTTACTTTATTTTCACATTTTAAATGATCTTTACAACTTGACATACCAAAGTTCAATTTTTTATTATGTGATTTAATGTAAAGTATTTCATAATTATATATATATATATATATATATATATATATATATATATATATATATATATATATTATACATTATTTAGTAAAGCAGTCATAATTATATATTCTGATCTTTAGTATTAATTTTTTATAAATATTCATTTTTTGTTATTTTATATTAATAATATTAAAAAAAATCAAAAGGATTTAATTAAAATTATATATAAATATATATATATATAAATATATATATATATATATATATATATATACACTTATGGAAAAAAGGTTGAATATGACTGCTCTACATGATAATAATGTAATGAAAATAAATAAATAATATACGTATTAAATTATAATATTGAATTTCATATTAGAAGTATAAATAATAATAACGCACAGAGACGTAGTTAGGGTCAGTTTGCAAAATCGCTATTCGCGTCACGGTTAAATTAAACCGGTCGGGCGCTTTGAATTCGGTCGCAATTTCGGTTTTGAACCGTGAAAAGTTTGCGGCCTAACGTTGAACCGAATGCCTTGTCGTCGTTTTCGTTGTCCTCGTCTAGTATCTATTAAAAACTTTTAATTGATCACCGAGCGGTGTACAAAGGCGCCGGTTTTTACGCGTGCGCATGTACGAAATTACCGGTCAAATTCCAATTTGAAAATTATAATTTGCTAATGTCTACACGGCACAGTGTTAGCGCTATATGCAAATTTAGATTTTGCAAACTTGTGTGTATGTAAAATAGAGGAAAACCGGCGCCTCTGTACACGGTTAATTGTTGTGCGATTATGTTATTAAGACAAACGGAAATTAAATGTTAAACGGAAATACATACACAAATATAACACTGTGATCAAAAAGTAAGGTGAATTTGTTTATAAAATATTTTTTTTATATATTCTTCCAAATCAATTTCACTCCCTTCAAAGTAATCCCCGTCTCGAAACAGTCTGAATATTTTTTTTCCAGTATAGCCTTCAAGACCTTCTTCGATTCGGTTTTCATCTACTCAATCGTATCAAAACGGTGTCCTTTCACTGGCTTTTTGACTATAGTGAATAGCCAGAAATCGCATGGAGCCAAATCAGGTGAATACGTTGGTTGCGGAACGATATAAGTCGAGTTTTTGGCATAAAAGTCGCGAAGAACCAATGCAGTATTAAATGGTGCATTTTCGTGATGAAGGAACCAAGAGTTGTAAAAACACGTGTAACTCGAAGATAGTTAAACCTTCTGACAAACAGATGCTTGGCAAATGTTATACTCAGTCCTACCAATCTAGGAAAAAATACTATTTACCTGCCTTCCTTAATGCTCGGGAGTTTTAAATGATAATTACCTTATTTTTTATCACAGTTGTAAAAAGAAAGAAATTTTTATATGAAAAATTTTTATATGAAGTATTTAATATACTTCATTTAGTTTCGGTTGTTGATAGACGACTTTATTATAAACATTATGATAAGAATGAGAACAAAAAAAAAAAGATTTAGAAATACTAAGTAAACAGTACGCGTTCTCAATTTTTATCTGACTATAATTTAAATATATTTTTTTAAGATTTGAAAATATATGTTATACATATATTTTTATGAAATATATTATATAATAAATATATGTGTATACGGTGAAAAAAAAATGTTACGGACATTCCGTCACGAATACGCGGTGACAAATTCGAATTTTTCGACCGACATTTTTTTTCTATCCCTAAGGAGTTCGCCCTTCTTCCCATCTTTCCTTTCCCGACACGACGTCATTGTTCACCTGCGGTCGGCGGCGACCTTTATAAGTGTTTCTTTCCATTCTCTATGGTTCGCTCGTAATTCTTCTCTCGGAATTTCTTAAATTCTTCATATCTTGTAAAGTGGTGAAGTTGTTTTACGACATGTAACAAAAAAAAAAGCAGAAAAAAAATTACGCGACCCACAGGTGAATATTTTTCCAAAACGGACAGCGGGGAAACGAATGAAGGGGGGGGGGAAAGAAAAAAGGAAAAACTCGGTCTGTTGATTAAAAATATTGCATTTCAAATTATCTACTATCGCATATAAACAATATTCGTTATATGAATCGATTTAATTCTGTGAAATTTGATTCTCAAGTTTAAAAGATGCCGAAAGTTAAAAAAAAATAACACACAAATATGCTTATTTTTTATTAGACCCATATACTGTGCAATTTATTTTTATTATTTTTAATCTGTTAATATATTTTTTATAATCAATATTTTAATATTCGTTTTCATTTATCTAAATCACATTTAATTGTGTATATTATGTTGCGGTTATGATATTGTATATAACAATGTTTTTTTCAGCGTTAAAAATTACGAAATAATATCCGTGAAATGCTCGTAAAAGTAAATATATGCTCGTTATAAATGAAGCAATAAGAATTTCCCTTTATATATTTAATTTTCATTAAGGCTTACGCGCAAGAAAGGGAATTAATTGAAATGTTTGAATTGCTTCGTAAAATATTCTCAGTATGAGCGGCCGCACTCAAGAAATTTTATTAATGACATTTATAATGCCATAAAGATATCAAATGAAGAATTTAAATTATATTTTATGAAAATGCGGCTTTTATTTGATTTAATAATTTTCCTTTTGTGCCGAATGCGACTTAACATTTGTCTTTTCAGAATAAAAGAAAAAAAAACAGAATCAATACGATGATACGATGAAAATACACAGTTGTTTTCATTTTTTGATTAGCGAATTTGTGAATTATATAAATGGAAAGAGAAAGGTTTATATGTTGTGCATTTCCTTTTATCTTTCTGTGGCTTTATTCAAAATTAGAGAAAATCTACTTGGGCTTATATAATATTAAATAGTCGTATATGGTATATGTAAAATGCAATCTATTTATGCAAAGTTGGACTATTTAAAGTATAGGGTCACTTTAAGCACGGAGTTCAGAATGGCAGTATTTATTTTTCAACTTTTGTATGCATTCAGTTTTGTGCTGCGAAACTACACTTCTCCGTTACCTAACGGTATTTAAGTTAATTCAAAAAAGTGGCATACAATCGAAAAATATAAAAGCGCGCCACCGGTAAAATGGCGAACCAGCGAAAGGGTGTGTTTAGTATATATAATATAGAGAAAAGGAAAACAGTGGAATTTTCATATGGAACATATTCTCGTTTTGGATCATTTGATTAAATGGAAATGCGAAAGTGTCCTTATGCCATATTCGAAGCACGATCGCGGTGCGTTTGTAACGACTGCGGCGAAACAGTGCGACTTTCAATACAGGGGTAATATAAAACGAATCAACCCTTAAACGCGAACCCTATAAAGGCACAAAGAGAAAAGGATGCCATTGCCACTGAAAAAAAATAAAAAATAAAAATATATACATTGTCTGAATATCAACGAGCCTATTTCTGCAATTCGAAGTCGCAACGTGTATGGGGTGCACGCGAGAGAGGAACATATTAAATTTTATCGCCTTGGGGACCCCGCTAAATGATTGAGCGCCATCGAAGACCTATTTGACTTTGAATGATGGGTCGTATATCTTCATTTTGGTATGTTTCTTTTTATTTTTTTTCATATCCAAGATTCACCTTACTTCGGCCTGTTTTCCAAGTGCACAAAGGCAGACCGCGGCATAAAGGAGTCGGGGTCCAAAAGACCCACATAAATAAGACCTTATTTCCAGAGAAACTATTCAAGACTGTTTATCTTGCCGAACATCCACTCCACATGGGGCGTGTCTGGCAGGTGCTCTTCGATATATATATATATATATATATATATATATATATATATATATATACGTCTATATATAGTGCCCCGTTGATATTACGGGTCCGCGTATTTTATTCGCTTTTATAAGTTTCTGACCGAAGATTATTGTCAATGAAGCTAGATGCGCTTTTAGGGAATTTTCAATTTTCATCAAATTTTATGATCAAAATTTAATTTAAAGTTATGATCGACAAAATAATATATTAATAAAAATAAATTTCTTCAAGATTTCATTATATTATTTAACATATATTATAAAGCATATTATTATATAAATAGTACATATTATTATAAATATTAAAATTATTATATAAAACCGATTGAGAAATATCGAAGCAGACAAATTACACACCGTTCGAGAATATAATAATCAATTTTTGCTTTCAAACATCAGATATTTAAATGATCACATAAAACGAACCAAAAAAAAAAAAAAAAAACGAGTAAACCTCGTTTAGCATTTTACGAGACCAAATAAATTGTTACACCTTTTTTTTCTCATCTTCATCGAATAAAATATGGTCACTAATAATAAAAAAAAAATGTTTATTCGAAGATACAAAAAATAAATCTATTAAATTACAATCATAGTCTTTGTTTATATATTTAAAAAAAATATAAATAAATATATAGGATAAAATCGAGATGACGACATTTAATTATAATGAAAATTTTGCATATATATTATTTGTTTAGCGGTATCCGTTTGATGTGGTCGATTATATTTTTTTTATTATCATCGTAATTTTCCTGTCAATATATCAAACAATGATTATGTTGTCTCGTCCCCCCCTCGTTGCCCCATAAATTAATCGGTCATTATTTATTATTCGACGAGAAAAACAAACTTTCGTGTGAACCCCTTTTGCGGCGCGAAGTCTCGCACAAAAGAGGCTTCACATTGTTGAAAAACGAAGGTGGTTTATTTTTTTTTCTAAGGGATTTCGCGGTTAGAACTACTCCGGTGGTCCACGGATATATTTCTAGGAATAGTATACCTGTGTTCTAAGCCTTCCATCAGTAATAATATATCATAAAATGTACGACGATTGTGGACAATGTTTGCACAAAATTCGACTTCCGAGAACTTAATATGTTAACAACGGATTATTATTATTATTATATTTAAATTGTAATAATTTTATTAATTAATTGTATTTTTTAATTTAAACAAAAAAAATATGTACGATAATCAACTGATTTTTATTTAATAATTAAATTTATTTTCCTTTTTTTTACGTTTAATTATATATGAAAAAAACGACAATATCAATATTTTAGTAATTAATTATTAATATCTAGAATTGGATAATTAATATGTAAGAAGTATATATAAGAAATGTAAATAATTTTGTTCTATAATAATTCTAAGTGTTATATATATATATAACACTTATAAAGAAATCTTAGATTAATAGTATAATAGCAACATTTGCGTTGACGTACATCAGTTACGGTGTTAATTTTGAAAATTTTAATGCGAAAATTAGCAGCTCGCTGGCTGAAATGCTGAGAAAGAACAAGTTGTTGAATTATCCTGTTTCGATAAACTTGCGAGTTTGACTTGTTACTGCAAACAGAACAATCTGTCGAAAACGGAAAGTCCGTGTTTTTGCTCATAATTCGACATTAAACAACACGTTTATATTCCGTATATAGAGTTTATATAACTATTAAATATAATATTAAATATTATATAAAAAAAATTTAATGCACACTTGTTTATTTTATTTTATTTTTTTGAGAGATTACAAGGTAGACGTTTGACGAGTGCGAGTTTTTCTCGCATTTTCCGACACCGAGCCGGGGAAAAATGTTCGAGTGTCGTCAGCGAATCTGCCACATTAAACCACTGTCCTCGAAAAAGGTAGTCGTGCACATCATTCCAGACAGTTGGAACTCGTGGAAAATGGAAAAAGTAAAACGTAACTTCTCAAACTTTCGCTACTTATCGAAAATTGCACACTAACGCACATAATATTAAATTTCAAACATTCGTTTAAAGCTATTCGATTTACGTAAACGTATATTTATAAATGTCATTGTGTCATAAATTATTTTTGTAAAAAATAAAATTGATTTAAACGAGAGTATATTTTTAAATTGCAGTATTAAAAAAGATTTTCTAACTTTTTTTTTTTTTTGGTCGGATTTATAACTCGAGTGAATAATAGAAATCTTTTGGACGTCGAGGTGTATACTTTGAGAAATACTGTGCCGGATAAAAGGAACGAGGGTGGCAGAGTGAAAGTCTATTTTGCGGGAGAGACTTTCGCCGGGCATTTTTCACCTCTCAAAAGTTACCTCGGTTTTCCCGCTTATAAACAAAACGCACCGACTCGTTTATTGTCCAAAAAGTTTTCGAAGCTAGGCAAGTCTCTCATTCGTTTCCTGAGTCGACAATGATAATAATAATAATAATAATAATAATAATACGGAAAAACGGACGGAGGTGAGAGGCGTAATAATAATAATAATAATAATAAGAACGTAAAGGAAACTTTTCAACCCTTACCTACTTAATGACGTCGAATTTTCCTCTTTTACTCTGACGCTCGGTTTTTCACATTGAGCAATAAACGAAACTCGGATTTTACGATGCGACAATTAAAAACTAAGCAAAGGCATCTTATCGACAAGAAATATACTATATAAGAAAAAGATTTATTTATATTTTCATTGTTTTTATTTTGCGCACATCCTGTGTCTATGTACATGTGAGATATATGAATTAATTTAATCGGGTCAATGTTTTTAAATAGAAAATTTTCTTGAAAAGTTTTATAACAATATTAAACTATATTTATTAATATATATATATATATATATATATATATATATATATATATATATATATATATATATATTTGTCAATTCTACGATTGTATTATTATTAATTAAAAAGCTCTAGTCGACAAAAATAAATTCGTCCGATCGTTCAGTTATATTAATTTCGAGAATCGTTAAAAATTAATATCTCATCTTAATTTTTTTTATATCAGTCATAATTTTTACTGCTGAAAAAATATGCCGTCGGCCGCATTTTCATTGGGGTTCAGGTAAAATTACGATATTGTAGCCCCCCTTTCTGCTTAAAAATATTGTAAGCGACACGATTTAATTTGTACGACGTCATCAAAAACTTTACGGTCATTTTTTTCGCGAAAAAAATAAAATAAAATAAAATAAAACAGAAAAAGCGATTGAGGCAAGGGGAAGGGATGAAGCGGATATTTTTTCTTTTTCCCCCCTTTTAATATTTTTTCGTTTTTAATCGGATTCTTATGGACGATATATACAATAAGAGCACTTTTACGGCGAAGTCGACGGAGATTTTCTCAATTTGATCTCTCGCGGCCAGTAAAATTTTCTCTTTTTTTTAATTAAGTTAGTTTTTACGATCTTATGGAGTTTTACGAGTTCAATTTTTAATATACAGACCGTTCGTCTTTCTTAATAAACGCGAAACACGCTTTTCGATTTTTAGTTTTGTTCGCGCGTTTCGATCTTTTTATAGTTTTAGAGCTGGTTCGAAAAGATTTTATGTTTGGGGTCCCCCTGTACTTCAGAGCGGTTTTAAAATTTATACGTTTTACACGAAGGTCGTTACGATTTTATACGAAAGACAATATGAAGAGTTCGTTATTTTGAAATAAAAGACCTTATATATACCATATATATAAATATACAAAGTAGTGAAGGCATAAAATATATATTTGAAAACAAGCTATTTTTCAAGAGAGCGCTCTTTAAATTTTATGATATTGGAAATATTTGATTAAATCTTAAAATATTAATAAATTTTTATATAATAATAAAATATATAATAAATCGTGATAATTTTTTTTTCATTTTTTTCCTTACATAGTTTATCATTATTTATACAATCGATGACAAAAAGAATAATAATATTTAAAAAAAATAAATTTTAAATGAATTAAAAATTATAACATCCCTGCATTTCAACGAGACTCAAAATGTACAATAAACGTAAATATAAATCAAGGCGTGTGTAAATAAAAATAAAAAAAGAATCATATATCAATAGTTACACTTCACTAAATAGCCGAACGTCAATAAATCATAGTTTGTATTATTTTTTTTTCATAGTGATTTTTCGTGAAAGCCAGGTGTGTCAAAGTCTTGTTTGCGATCCGCGCGTGTCATAATAAAGCGCAAAAGCGAAACTATCGCCTGATTTATGAACCCAGATAATTCGTATATATGTATTGGGTGTGCAGGGCGGTCAAACAAAATGTCGATGATTTACGATCTCGTATCAGCCATAGCGAAACCACTGATCGGTCAGGGATCGTCAACCGCTCTATAATTTAAGCGCGCGTCGATGGCGAAATCGAATACCTTTATTTTGAAAGATAATAACGGTGGATTGTTGCGGATTTGACGGTGCGATTAAAAAGTTACTGGTGTATTATTATAAAATAGTCGGTAGTGTTGTTCATATTCTATCAGAAATTCAACTGTTCTATTTTTAATATATATAATTTAGAGAAAATGCTATCATCAATAATATCAAATTTATGTTTACAATATTAATAACAGATACCAAATAAAAAAATAAAATAAAATCAATAAGGTAACACGTAAACCAATTTCGCGATTATTTTTTCGCAGCAATCGTACAACGGAAGGCAACCGGAGAGAAATTCTCACGGAATTTTCCGCACCTGAGGTTTCCATTGTTACAATTTTCACATATTTTCCTTTATTTCCACTATTTTTTTTTGGCCCAGGTCTCATCTTCGGTTTGTATTATACATTTTTCGCACGTTCGCTTTTCCGAGAAAAACGAATACTATACCGCTATTCGCGGTTACGCATGCTTTTTTTCATCTTTGTAACCATACTGTACTCGTTCCGATTTTTAGCACAGAACGTCCTACGTATACCATATATAAAAGAATCGCTGTTTTTTTTGCTTTGATTTATTTTATTCATTTTTAATATATATATAAAATTTTTAAATTGTTTATTTTTTTTAATTACGTATTTTAATACGAAAAAAACTTAAGATAAAAGATGATGATAATTATAATTAATTCGACTATAAATATAACGTTAAAATATTTTAAATCAATATAATGAAGTTTTTTATAAATACAAAATGAGAATAAAAATATTCAATAGATTTAAATCCGCGATTTGCTGATAAAAATTAAAAAATATAATAATTAAAAATTTTATTTTTTCAATATGCTTTTAGAATACGTATTTTAAGATAATATTTCTATATAAAATTATTTTTGATTGAGTTATTTAAAATTTTAATTTGTTTATAAAATGTAAATTCTTTATTTATTATTCTAAATCAATTTCATTTCTTTCAGAATAATTCCCGTCCGATAAAACGCACTTTTACCAACGCCTTTTCTAGTCCTCGATACAGCCGGAATAGTTTATTTCCGGTAGAGCCTTCAAGATCTCGGTTTTTATCTTCACAATCGTATCAAAATGGCATCTTAGCATTGACCTTTTCAGTTTTCTGAATAGCCAAAAGTCGCGGGGAGCCAAATCAGGAGAATACGGTGGATGCGGAACGATAAGAGTCGACATGGTGCATTATCGTAATGAAGGAATCAAGACTTGTAAAAACACGTGTAACTCGGAGATAATTAAATCTTTTGACAAACAGACGCTTATAGACAGTCCTGCCAACTTAAGAAAAAAAATTACAATTTACTCGCCTTCCTAATGTCCGGGAGTTTTAAATGACAATTTCAAATTACTTTTTGATCAAAGTAGTATATGTTTATAATAAAAGGTCGATATAATTTATATTTCATCTGTGTTTAATTGACGTTCAATCTGTGTTTTAATAGAGGATGTACGTTAAAGTTTAATAGAATTTGTAATGTGTTATTATATTTGTGTTTCTCGTGGCAACTGAGCTGTTGTATTAGTTAGAATCACGAGAGCGTTAATTAAACTTGGAGTTATTTATTCTGTCGGTTCGTATTGCGATAGTCAAATTTTCGATTATGAAAATTATTATTATTAATATTATATTATTGTATGTTTATTTTATATTGTCATTGAAATAATTTTTAATTTTTTGACAAGTATTGTAAATTTATTAATAAACCATTGTTCGTTTTCATTCGATATTATATTTGTATAAAATTCATTATTATTCGAATTTTATGATTAAAATTTAGTTTTTTTTTTCAATTTTACATGGATAAATTGAGTTTATTATTTGCATATTCATATTGCATTATTCATTTATTTGAAATGAATATTTATGTTTTATCTTTATGTATGATAATTGTTGTGATATTATTTTCGAAATTGAATGTATTGTATGTTGATTATGGAGAAAAACAAATATAATCAGTTTTTAATATGACGTATATTATGGATTAAATCAAATATTGGATATAATTTGCAATTTTACGGGAAATATAGCGTTTTTCAATTGATTAAATTACATTATTAATATATGATCGGTGATTAAAAATACAAATACATTATAAAAATTTGAATGTATTATGAATCTATTTATTAACTAAAAATATTTTGTGCCAAGTATTATTAAAATTTTTTTCATATTATAAGAAATAAAGTTTTATATTATATTGTACAACTTTATAAATATTCGATAGTAAAGCTTCCTTTTCTTTCTATTCAATGAAACCTTAGAGCTAAGAAGCTGCGCTACGACGGTTTTTCTTTCCATTTTCCGCGCGCTTTTTCTTCTTTTGCTCGACATTTTCACGTATTTTCCTTGATGTACACATGAACATAGATGTACACATGGGAAATAAATAGTGTAGCGGTGTATCCACACAAATGAACACAATTCCTTTTGGTAAATTGGCCTCATTCATGGTGACTCTTTATTCCGAATACCTTGTAAGGAAGGCATTATATTGGCCGCAGTCAACTTCAATTAGGTGCCACCGCAGAGCTTTTTATTTCCCTTCTTATTTTATTCGGAGCTTTTTGTTCTCGCTAAGGCGGCGTTTGTTGCAGTTGAAAATATTTTCTTTTCAGATTAAAGTTTTATTCTTCGAAAGACGCTTTCTTCCATTGTACGTATAATGTTTATATCGTATTATGAAAATAAATTTATATTTCGAATGATTCAATTGGAATATTTTTTTTAAATTACACAACATTACATATTTTATGCAGATTTATACTGTATTTTTTTAAATTTGTTGTTTATGTCGGCGTGTACCACCGGTGGCTCACAGTAAACTATCTCATCGAGCGGTGAAAAACCAAATATTGCAGGCACAGCAAAAAACATGAAAATTGGCAAACATCAAATATCAATTATAAATTTATATTTAAATGGATGTTTAATCTAAAGGTTTTTGAAATAGACTTTGCTTTTTAATTTACAACATAGTATATATGTCATGAGTTATTTAAAAATATAATTTTTTTATTATATATATAAATATTAAAATTTTAATCATTGTTTTAAAAAAAAATTGTTACAAATTAAAATATCAAGCATTACAAAAATATTATTTAAAATGAGATACATTTACTAATATTAGTATATTGTTTACTAAAACTTGTCGGCTATCATATTAATGTACGAAAATCTCCGGCAATGTTAAGCAATCTGTAACTCCATTTGCAGACGAACAGACAAACAGACAGACGCACAATAAAAACAGAAAAAAAGAAAGAAAAAGAAAAACCGAACAATTTATTCGGGAACAGCGAGTTGACGGCTTTTCTCGGAAAATTTCCCCAGAAGAGAAATACGAACTTTTCGAAGGGATATTATTATTTCACGAGAGGGTCAACGGCGAAGAAAACTATTATTTCACTTTATTGCGCCCTCGAAACGAAAGCGAGGGTGTTTCCTTATATATTTTTTTTTCATTCTTGACTTTTTCTGTATTCTTTTATACCTGAAAGGATAACCGTGCCGATTTACTTTATATATTTTTTTGAAATGTAAACAATTTCTTCCGGCTAATCTAGAAAGTGTCTTTGTCTTTTTTTAAGTGGTATTATATCGATTATTGATCGAGTCTATCATCGATGAACGTCAATAAAAAAAATAAATAAATTTAATTTCATACTATAAAATCAAATTTAAAAATATTATTAGAAAAATATAAATGTATTCACGTTATATACGAACAGTATTCGGATTTACAAGTTTTCCTCTATTTAAACTGTAATATATTTATTTGTTCATAAATTCACTTAAAAATAGTTATGTAAAATTGCTTCCAAAAATGTTTGAATATATAATTAGGTTTGATTATCCATATTCATGAAAATTATTCTTTGAAAGAAATAAAACACGACGCGTACGGTAAAATTTTCATATATATTTTCATTTACTCCAAAATTTGAAACGTTCATTTTATTTATTTGACATAATCGATTGATATGATTTCTATAGCAAAATAAATTAATCATAAAAAAATATAGTATATACAATTAAAGAAACACATAATTATTTTAAAACTCGGTTAAAATATATAAGTAGTTTTCATATATAATATTATTTATAAAATTAATAAATATTATAAAAAACGACCTGTTGTATAAAATTTAAATACCTTGCGAAAGTTGTATAAAAATCACAAATTCATCTGTAAAAGTCAAATCACATTATCGATAACATATATAAATATATTATAATTATTATTATTTCAGTTTATGTCGGCAATTGATACGAAAAGACTGCACATACTATTGTCTTGATATTGATTGTGTGTTGCCGTATTCCGGCAATATGTGCTAAAGTTTTCGTTATGGGGTTATTCGAGTCACGTTTCCGGATTAGATTCCAATTTTTATTAGGGGTTCCATTGCGGCACAGATATCGGCAAATTTGCACCTCCACAACGACGCCTGCCCTCCCCCCCGCCCATATTCGTATACGTGCTTCAAGTACGATGAAATTTAAATTAAATCACGGAAAACTACGATAATTCTGCCCTTATGAATTAGGATTGTTTTTTAGACACTTCTCGACCAGACGAGACCACTATTATTAATATATATATATTTTTTAATATGACACAAAACAAAAATACGTCAACGATTTTTCATGTATTTTTTTTGTTATGTGATATTGAGATGACAAATCGCAGGCTTTGAACCCGAAATCCATTTCGTTCAAAAAAACAAACAAACAAACGCGATTGTTGCATACGTATGACAATCGGCAAATCTGCAATTCAAATCGAAAACACCCCCGGGGATTTTGAATTTATCGAAATCGGACAACGATCGTCATCAGAATTCGACACGTTCATTTAAATTAAAATTAAAAATCGGCAATGGAACGCACGAGGAAAATTAGGTAAATTGATCACGCACGTGCGTGAAAGTGTTCGATGCGTTTGTTTTTCCTGGAGCTTTTCGCGCGCTTTGCAAAAACAAGATAGACTTTTGAATATTCATCGCGATCGTGATGATCGAATTCACCATCCTCGGTCGCCGGTTCTCAAATATTTTGTCATCTATAAATACATCATCTATGTTTACCATATTTATCAAAATAGATAATATTTCTGTTTATAATTATTATATATAAAAATAATATATATATATATATATATATATATATATATATATATAACATAATTATCTTGATAATTGTAAGAATTAATAGTGATATCCATGTGTAAATTACTATATAAGTAAATCAGTTGAGTCACTAGTTCGACGTTAAACCTTCATATTTTTTCTATAAGAATTTGACACATCGTTACAGTTTTAGTACGTAGTAATAGTGTCTTGAATATCTGGATGTAGATAAAATAATTTAATCATTAAAGTATCGGTTAAAATTATATATTATATTCAATCAAAAATATCGATGTCAATATGACAATTTTTTTTTTATATTATTTCATTATTTAAAAAAAATGTGAAATATATAAAAATCAATATTTCAAGAGAAACTGGTACACAAGTTTAAGAATCCGCGTTCTATAGGGATATTGAAGGCCCCCTGATGATGTTGCAGGGATAATAAATCGTGGATACGGCAATATAACCGCATCGTGACCGTTGATTGCTATCTTGCGCAACGCAAATTGCTATCCTGTATACGGTCGTGTAAACATGGGAAATTTGGTGTAAAACATGATCAAATGCAGACGTATTTCATGTTTAATAGGATTCTGCGAAAAATTATGTCGAAATCGTGTGCAAATTCGATTTTAATCGCTCATTTGTTTATTGAAATTTGAGCGCTTTAACGAAAGAGTTTGATGTATATTTTATATAAAAAAATTCAGTACACTTTTCACAGATAAATTAAATATTAGTTGTTTTAAAATATGCTATATATAAAATAAATTTATTTTTTAAAAATTTTCTTTCGTTTATTTATAGTGCATATATCAAAAGATAAAATTATAATATGGAGTTCGTGAGCGCGTTGTAAAATGGCCGACGCGCGACAAAATGGCGTTCGCGATAAATTTGAACGCGACTGCAGCGCTTTAGTAATTAGACGCTTGCGAGATAATCGTTGCATTGCGGCGGCCATCTTTACGGTCGATCAGTGCGCGCTAGTGCACACATGTTTGTAAATGGCCGCCGATACGATTAATGGCCGAATCGACAATGGCCACAGATCGAACTTAACCCAGATCTAACTAAATTAAAGTGTTCGCAACACAATTAGTTTGTTTGTGCGCCAATTAGCATTCGTCAATGTCTGAATTTCGTCGTCCAATATGTCCGATATAAGAGTGGACGAAATTAAACTTCCGACGGCCATCTTTAATTTTGTTTGTTACGAAACAGAATTCCGAATTTCTTTTTTCTTTTTCGTCGCACGTCAATCTCTTTGTTTTTCAAACGCTATTTATTAGTCGCAAATTCGAATAATATTGAAATGTATTAAAATACATTGTTTCTCAACTGTCGAAAAATTATTTCAAATAAATTATTTATTTTTATTATAATAAAAATCATATTTATTAAAATATCGTAATTTTGAGCGAGATATTCATATATAAATATGTTTATTTCGAAGTTTTATAAATTTCGTGAAATTTCACTAACATAATTTATAAGAAACGCCTATAAAGCGTATGAATTATTATTATATGAGCATTCATAACACTTATTAAACTTGAAATTTATGTGTAAAGTTATATAATTATGTAAGTGCAGAACGTGAATGTTCAGTACTTAAAACGAGAAGAGCTTAATAATGCTGCGTAAAAGTAATTTTATGTTACTTTTTTTATTTATTTATTATATAATATTATATAACGATAATCGTGACAGTAGAATTGTTGACAAATTTTTTAAGACAACAAAAAAGAAAATATTTATATTTATTAAAATATATTTTTATATGTATATGAAAATGATTGATATATAATATCATATGTTTAATAACGATGTTTTTCCTAATAAATTTTAAGATATGATTTGGAATAATAATATGATAATATTTTAAAACAAATCTAGAGTTTTGAAAACTGTTCGCTGAATGCTTATATAAACGTATTATCAAAATAGCGTTATTATTTTTTAGATATTGAATATATTTGGGGTAATTCCATAGAACAAATTAATTAGAGCGTATTATCGTCGCGCAAAGTAAAAGTAATAATACTAATAGTAAATTGAGTAATTAACGTAGTTTATATACGTGGGAAACTTTAAAATTCACAAGAGAAAATCGTGTTTAATTAAATGTACAGACCGTAAAACGAATTAAGCACTTTCGTCGGAGCAGAAAATAAAATGCTAAGTGACGGAGGATTTTTGACGCGGTATGAAGACGGGTGAAAAAAAAAAATAATAAAATTACATATAAAATTCTTATGAAGACAACAAACATCACACATGTTTAATTGTGAAAAAGGTGGCAAACTTTAATATTTAATATATTATTATTATTATTGTGTGTTGAAATTTTTTTTTCACTCTGAATAAAAATGAAAAACATAAAAGGCTCTTTTGAAGTTGGGGGTTTTGCTTTTTAGCGGTGATTAACGTTTCGCTTCGTATTATGAAGTTATTCTGGGGGTGTATCGCGTATAGCACTTTGGTCTTTCAAGTTTTTGATGGTTTTCACACACACACAATTGCCAGAAGAAAATTATTTTTTCCTTTGAATTTGCACGCATATATATATATTCATGAATTTTAATGTATTTATATTGATGAGGGATGTGCGAAAAAATTTGACCTTTATGTATTCGATTGTTGACTAATGGATTAAATCTATTTTTTATAATACTATGTCATAGTTAAGTTTTTTTTTATCAATGAATAAATTCGGTGGTGAAACAATTCTATATAAGAAAATATTTTTTTCGAAAAAAAAAACACTTTTATATTGTATATATTACCAAAAATAATAATCGCACCATTGTATTATCATATAAATTTATCTATAAATGTATTATCATTTGTCATATCGCATTATTGTACCATCGCATTATTATAACTGATCGTTCAATTATTTTGTAAATATGTTAATTGATTCTTGTCATCGATAGTGATTAAGTATGAAAAGTTTCAGTTCAATCGGACGTTGTAAATTGATCGTAAAATCGATTACATAATTCCAACCAGACAAACACGCAAGCAAAACTTTTTATAAAAGTGTGTAAAAAATGTTTTTATAGTTTAAATGTATTTCGTACACTTTAATAATCTTCAAATTTTAGATTTATATAGCTTTATGATGGATTTTTACGTAATATCATTTCGTTTTCGAGATATTTCAAATATAACAAAAACGAGCTTAAAGAGGTTTTTATTTGTAAGTTGACTGCGATAAGAATCGGAGGTTCTTGTGTATAGTTTTAAAATGTACCATATGAATGATCCTCGTCGTCGTTTGTATTCTTCCAGAGGTGGCGAACGTCCAAAGCCTTACGGCGCCATAACCGGCCTATTAAAATGATGAGATCAGTGCCTCGACTCTGGAAAATAGGAGAAGCATAAGGCCAAAATGGCCTGTCTGAATTTATTATAACGTATTATATTAGTTTTCTTTCTGCAGTCCGCAAGCGCTTGTTTTCAAAAATGAAATAATAATAATAATAAATAAAGCAAAAAAGGTATAGGCTCTTTTTTTTCTACGGACTTTTGATGTTGTCGCAACGTTTCAGAAATCGACGTAATGGCGCATCTTCATATTTAAAATTTTCCACATTATGAAACGCCCATTTTCTTTCCACTCAGACAATAATGCGTTCTTTGGAAATTGTGTCTTTTTTGCATTCCTTTTTTTTCCTCGATTTTGAATGCATATAACGAAAAATAAACGCTCTATTTGCAAAAAAGACGATTTAAACGCAAATGATAGACTTATATATAGTGTGACTAAAAAAAGATTTTTTTAAGTAATAATACTGTATGAAAACGATCATTATGAATAAATTTAGTTATTTTTTATAATAATAATATCGAGTCAAGATTTAGTAATCTTGAATCTCATAATATATTATAATTTTTGAGATAATATCATTAACGTTTATATATATTTATATATAATTCAAAATGCGTGTTATGAATAAATACATAATGGTGTTATATTAAACAGGATTTAATATTAGAAGTTATTGTTTTTCAACATCCTGTATATGGTAGAAACACTATATAAATTTGTGACTAAAGTATCGCCGTTGCACCGTTAACGTGATCGAAATACAAATAAATAATTAGCCGTTAAAATAATCGCGGTTTAGAGCACTTTAAACCGAATGCGGAAAATGTGAAATGGAGGCGGGCACGAAAGTGGCAAAGGGACAAATAAAGGGGGTGGGTGATGTTGATGGTTTTGTTAACCGCGCTGGTTTAAAATTAACGCGCGCATGTGTGTGTATGTTATTGTAAACTGTGTTTTGTTGTCGGTTCAGTCCAAGTCGTTTATTATTGTCGAGTTTTCCGACGGTGGAAAATGCGCGTTTGCGTCGCGCATTTTCGGAAAATTCGCTGTAGTTCGATCACGTACGTTTTGTTTGCATTAAGCGTTCGCCCTTCCCCCATTTTCCGCCGCGTTCATCCCCTTTTTCGCGGGACGGATACGTGTTTTGGAAAATTTGACTGATTTTCCTCGGCTGTACCACTACACGGATTGATCTAATTTTGTCGACGAAAATTTTATTTTGCATTATCGTATTGAATCGAAATAGTTTTCAGTTTGTTTTCTTTCATCAAAAACACGTTGTATGGTACATTCGTACGAATAATGCTACAATTTTAAAATATTATTATTTATATTTGCAGTAAAAATAATAATGAATACAAAGTTTATTTTCAAGTTCAAAAATTAATTTTACATATTTTAAAATTATTATATCATAAGAGAAAAAATATTAATATCGAAAACATGGTATGTAAGTGTTGTTGTTATATATCATTTTATTTGCTTACATATTTTGCAATATTTCAAGTAATAGATAGTGATGTGCACGACCGTCGGTCCGCGTAAGAGTCTATAAATTATTTCGTTGTGACATTGAGATGGGATCTTAAGATAAACAACTTATTTATTGAATTTTTTTTGCTGCGAAATAATAAAATAAAATACAATTTTGCTACACGTCGACCTGAAAATATGCGCCGGTGTATCGCATTTATAATATATCATGTTGAGCTAGTTATTTTTTTTTCATCATATTTGTGTAAAAATTCAATTCCATATTTTTTTCGCTCGTATAAAATGTGAATTTTGTCATATAAATATGTAATAATAACAAACAAACCGACAACGTTTCAGTCTCTGTAGATATGAGTATCTCTTTTGGGATTTGGAATAAATATTGTAATTAGAGTGCGATGAATGTCTTTATTTATATAAAAATCATATTTCTAAAAAAAATAACTGATCACATACATTATATATATATATATATATATATATATATATATATATATATATATATTATAGAATACATTTTAATTAATATGTAATATAATTAGAAGACTTTATCTAAACGTGTAGATGAAATGGCACCATCAAGTACTGTGTGAGCTTGGGAAGGTTCTCTATCTCTGCTCGCTGATCTTGAAGAATGTGAAGAATCGGTCGTAGTGTGAATCGGTTTTTCAGTTTTCCATATATTGACAGCAAATAAAATTTCCGATTTGAAGGCTTCACGGAAAGATACCTGGAAGTGAATTAAATTATAATCAGTACACAACGTTTTAGCGTTATATAAAAATTACACTTTTGATGAAAAAAAAAAATATATATATGTTCAATAGGCGCATACGTAATATCCATTAAAACGAAAAGTAATAATTAAAGCCGAAACCGGTGCTATGGTTGAATTTGAGTCGGTTTCGACAAAAACACGTGAATAATTGAAAATCGGAATGGCGCCGTCGAAAAAGCCGGAAATTTCCATTTCGCATACCGGTTTCGGTTAGGCTTCTACGCAGGTTTACTCCCGCCAGAGTTCGAATAAGCAGCTTAATTTGGCTCTTAGTGTAGTGGAAACGATAAAGGCATTAGCGGCGGCGGAGATACCGAAGGTTCCTCGGAGGAATCCCACGGGGCGAAGCCTCAAATTTTCCCCCTCCCTCTAAACGATGACAAGTACCCGAAAATTTCCGCGAAAATCGAACCGTTACCGCGTGACGCGAGATCTCTGTAGTCGCATTTAACGCGTTAATTTTTTTTTTTGATAATTTTATGTTGAAAATGAACGATATTGATTTTTTCATCATCTCGTTATTAATATGAAATGAATATGCGCTGTAAAATTTGCTTCAGTATGTTTAAAGAGTTCAAACATGGCTGCCGCCGCCGTCATCACTTTTATTTGTCGGCTAACGATTTTTTTTTTGATATATAGTAAATGCTATTATAAATTAAAACACAATGCATTTATTACGATTTGTTTAACACTAAACCTACTACTACTGATATTGACCGCTTTCAAACTTTTGTACAACTTTAATATATTTAGTTTAGCAGTTACTTTATTTATTTATTAAATCGTTTAACAACAAATCGACTATTATCTACGTTTAATTATGAAAATAACAATTACATTATAAAAATAGATATATAAGAAGTGTCGGTAAGCTTAGTGTTAATATTGAATATTTATTGAGAATTTTTAGACTAGTTTTACATCTTGATTATTTTTTATAAGAAAATTCGGTACATTATAAAACATTAAATGCCTTTTGGATTAATGACAAAAATTAGATTAATCATTCTCAATATGTAAAAAATATTTTTTAAATAATTTTATTCAAATTTATTTTCAACGTATTTCTGTTAAAATATTAAATGTTTCATTTTTTTATAATTTAAAAGACATTTCGCGTTGCTTTTTATACAATTAAGTTACATATTTTTCAAAATTGCACTTGAGATATTTAATAGCCTGAGTAATGTCAGGTACTTTTAAGTTGCTGATGATGTAAATTAAATAGTAAAATAAAAGTCACTCTACAACGACTATATTTTAGTATGTGACTTATAAATAAAACAGATGGAGATAAAATATCCTAAAAGCCTTTTTTTTCATAGCGGAGCAATTTGAGAAATGAGTTTGTATAATGCGCAAAAATTCAAAGTATTTTTATTATTATAGCGTATTTTAAAACTCGAAAGGAATCAATTTCTAAAATTTGGGTAAATATAATTATAAAAAATATTTATATAAAATCGACTGAAAATTAATTTATTAATATGCTTTTATGTCTTTTGAAATTGTGCTGATCGAATTGAATTTGTTGCCAAACGGCTATAAAACTTTGAATGCCATAAAAGAAAATTATCTTTTTGATTTATTTTACATATATGCATTTAAGAAAATCTAATTTAGTTTGATATACATTTTAATAACATATAGATAAAATGTTACACTTTAAATTGAAATTAGAATAAAAAAAAATCATATATTATATAAGATTTTGAGTGTTAATATACGATGAAGCTTGTCAGAATAAATATTATTCGTGTTCTAAAAAAATATTCTAAAAGTTTTTCTAAATATTAAGCAAAATTATGTGTCATTCAGTAATTGTTTTATATGTAGCATCATTTGCATATATGATTTAATGATACTACATAAAATTGAAAATTTATTAAATTTCGTTGTTGTTTCTCTAATGAACAATAATGTCAAAGTTCTTATGATTTAAGAAAATAGTATTTTTAAATTTTGCTACCTTTTCTTCTACGGAAACATCTCTAACATTCCATAAAAATTCACAGAAAGCAATAAGTAATGCTATGAAACATCCAAATCCTAAAACGACGAACACACCACCGACATTTCCGATTCCAAGTTCAGCAGCTGATGCAGCAGACGCCGTTTCTTCATTTTCCTGAAATCATACAATTTTAAAATAAATAAATAAAATTATATAATAAACGAAGCCATAATGAGATAAAACACAATAAATGTAAGACGTTGAATCAGTAAGGCGAGATAAATTAATTAATAAATTAATTAACGTTTGTCTAAGACACTTGTATGGTGTAAAATGTATTGACGCAAGACATTTAATTATCTCGTGTTAAATTTATTAAATTAATATTAATAATTAGTCGATGGTAAAATCAAACGTCGTACGTACGTCGCGACGTTTAAATTAATTAATTAATGCACGAATATTTGGAAATCTCTGTTGAAAACGACGAAATTCCGTTCGTCGAAAATGTTATGATTTAATACCGGCGAATCGGCTAGGTGTGCAAATTCACCCGTAAAATCAAACTTCGATTTTCAATTTTGCAAGCAAATTATACATGATACTAGTGCGTGTGTATGTGAGAAAATTAACGCTCGTTAGATATTGCAATAATTGTGCAAGTTTGGCAAATATAGTATATTTTGTGGAAAACTTTGTTCTCCCAATTCAAATGAATCGTTATATTTGAGAAAGTAGAAAATTTTATCTCGTTATAAATTTAGAGCAAGGTTGCTTAATTATCTTATAACATCATGATCAAAAAGTAAGGTGAATTTTTTTATAAAATGTAAATTCTTTATTTATTCTTTCAAATCAATTTCATCCCCTTTAAAGTAATCGCCGTCCGATAAAACACACTTTTGCCAATGCTTTATCCAATCCTCGATAAAATCGGAATAGTCTTTCTATATAGCTTTCAAGACTTAATTCGATTCGGTTTTTATCTCCTCAATCGCGTCAAAATGGCGTTTGCTGAATAGCCAGAAGTCGCAGGGAGCCAAATCAGGCGAATACGGTGATTGCAGAATAATTGATTTGGCTGAATAAATAAAGAATTTACATTTCAAAAACGAATTCACCTTACTTTTTGATCCCAATGTTGTATATTATAAAATTAATTGAGAAACCTGGATAACAACATTTGTACATATAATAGATTTGAAATTAGTAGTCTGAAAACAGTTTCAGGCTTCAGTTTCATTATAAAACAGAATCTAAGCGAGATTTAACATTTTGAATAAGAACATAAACATGAAAAGAAAATAAAAATATATAGTTAGACGACATTAATATGTCATCAAAAGCATGTCGACGAAATTCATAATATAATATTATATATAATATAATACTTACACTGCATTTTCCTCCGCCGTTCAAATCGACCCACCATTTTTGCTTGAGCTCCATTAATTTTCCGCTCTCTTGCATTTTTAATATGGCGTCATTTATGAAACTTCGCAATGGAGAGTCTGAAAATAAAAGAAGAAAAAAAATAAAATTTCACGTAATCATATCGCATTAATCTCTGTGAATAATGCGCATTCATATGAGAATAATGAGAGCCAAACGGCGCAAGTGTGAGAAATTTAATTTGAATATTGTACGATTTGTATTATTAAAATGTATTATATACTCACTGACTGGCATTGCAATTCCGTAACCTTTTGAATCGAGCAAACCTCCGATTTGTGTCAATTCGCACACTTTTCCAACGTAAAATTCTATACTGGTCGATTCCATAAAATAAGCATACTTTCGTTTACCTTTCAGCACTCTTTCGATACCCTTTTCGTTGGAATCCACGAAAACCGAAGGCCTCGTGCTCTCCATTGCGGACCACATGCGAGAATACGTCGATAAATTACTATTCTACAATGTGAATACAAAAAGAAAAAAAAAAAATTATTTTTTTATCACTGATTACCGTGAAATTTAGTGAAAAATTAATTACCTTGAAGAAATTAAAAGTGGATCCTCCTTTTAGCGTGCCGTACTTTATTTTGGTCTGTTTGACCAGATCTTCGGCGTTGTTTATCTGATCTTCCATTCTTTCGTTTGTCAGAAAAGCGGCCAAATTTGCAGTGTAAGACGATATCATGATCAGAGTAAAGAACCACCACATTCCAGCTACCATTCTGGTGGATGTTGCTCTAAATTGTCGGAAATATAGATAATATTATATATTGTTCAATATAATTAAACTATATATATTATTTTGTTTCATTCTACATGCTTACCTTTTTTCACGTGTTATTTGTTAAATATTAAAATAATATATAACAATATATTTCATCAATATTATATAAGATACCTGTACATAATGGGTTTATTTTGCATGCAGAAGGTTACGGGTTTAAATTTTTATTAAAAATATTTTTTTGTATATATAAATTGAATTTTATATATTTTTAAGACATATTGTAGGTATATAAAAATGTAGATTTTTTTTGAATAATACTGCTGAGATATTCCAATTAAATATTTACATATTTTGACAGATCGCCTAAAGATTCATACGAATTAATTTGGTCCACGAGATTTCTTTTCGATCTAAAAATTATCTAAAAAAAATCTAATTACGAATGAGAAAAAAATTTTCATACTTAGGTAGAATATCAGATCCTTGTTGCAGGAAACTACCCAGCGCTAACCACAGGGAATTTAGTAATGTTAATATGTTCTCCAATTCCTCGGGTTCAGGATCACAAGGATGAGGGTTGGCCCATTCCTTTGGTGCCATCCTGATGACGACGTTCACGTGCAAAGCCATATCAATAATTAATTTGAAAAGAAAAATACAAAATAAATAACATCTTTATATAGAAGGACTGGGAATGGTTAATATAAGGATAAATTGAAAGCCTATCGTGTGATTTGCAAATACGAATAATACTCTAAACTATGATTACAGTGCACGTATATAAATATAAATATGGGAATATTAATCATTCCAAATAATAATGATGAGCAATTAAAATTTCCGTGATAAAATTTACATTATACGTAATTGGAAAGAAGCACATTAAATGTTTACATAAATGCGTGATTTGTTATTGTTATTTAATTATACTACTGTGATCAAAAAGTAAGATGAAATTGTCATTTAAAACTCCCAGGCATTAGGAAGGCAGGTAAATTGTAATTTTTTCCTAGGTTGGTTGGATTGTCTATAACATTTGTCAAAGCGTCTGTTTGTCAAAAAGTTTAATTATCTCTGAGTTACGAGTTTTTTTACAACTCTTGATTCTTTCATCATGATAATGCACCATGTCATACTGTATTGGTTCTTCGTGACTTTTTGCCAAAAACTCGACTCATATCGTTCCGCAACCACTTTATTCGCCTGATTTGGCTCCGTGCGACTTTTGGCTATTCAGTAAACTCACTTACATTTACATTTTATAAACAAATTCACCTTACTTTTTGATCACAGTGTTACATAAAATGAAAGTGCAACATGTAATAAATTGTTATTTTACGATCATACTTTGATTTACGAATTTATAATTTCGATATGAAAATATGCGAAATATTCTTCATAATTCAAAGTCTGACGGTTATTTATTATAAATAATAAGAAAAAAACATGTAAAACTAAGAATGCTAGTGCCGCAGCAATGTAAATAGTAAAAAAAAATGAAATTAAAGCCATGAAAAAAAATTATGAAATTGAAGAATATGTTTTATAAATTGATGATATGAATTAACATATTGTAATATACAAGCTTGTTGCACTGCGATTATAAAATAATTAACCCCTTAACGCGTAATTTTGTAATTCTTATTAATAAAACTTTATATAAATAATAAAATAATGATATCAATAAGCTTTAAATATTTTTATTTATTTTTAAACCATTATATTATTTTTAAATATATTGTTTTAAATAAAACAACGTGAGCGTTAAGTGGTTAATTTTTTTGCATATTATTAATTATTACAATTTTATACACAAAAAAAATATAATTTTAAACGTAATGAAACAAACTTGATATATTAATTAAATCAGTGATAATTAACAATTTGTGTGAGAAAAAAAACAATAATAATGTATTTTGAAATCGTGCATAAATGAAAATATGTTTAATTATAAAAAAAAATGTATAATATAGTTATGTCGATAATTTTAGATTTAAATCCGTATTTAATTTTTAAAAAAGTTAGTTTCGATATTAAATATTTATAATAATAATAATAATAATACTATAATTTTTATTTTTTATTTAACGGTTCAATAATTAGTATTGTATATTTATATATTAATTATTACGATTTTTTTAATTTTAATAATATTATAGATGAATTTTTATTATTTTTTAGAAAATGATTAAATATTTTTTTAATCATTTTCTAGCACACATTTTGCGAAATGCTTAGTTAGTACGAATTCGTCACGTTAATCACTATCGATATTCATATTAATTAACAATGAATGATGTATTATTATTAATGATGATTTGTGTAATTGAAAATTCCAAATACTTAATTAAAATATTGCAGTACAATAAGCTTATAGATTCATAATACAATTTAGATCAAAATATTTGTTTTATTTATTTTTTGAATATTTTTCATATACATAATAATTGCTGGGGCAATTGAGGACGGACAAGTACAACAAATTTTCAACATTAAAGTCTTCTATTGGGGTCAAAATTACCCACGCATTTTAAAATGGTTTACTTGGGAAAATAATTGCAACCGCCTCTGATAAGTGACAACCATAAGCTGTTGTTTAAATCCCAAACATTTGCAAGCTCCTTGGGGGGTTCCTTCAGGTGTGGCAGAGGATTATTCCATTCTTGGGGTGCCATTCTGTTTATTTATTTATTTTTTTTTTGGTTTTTGAAAGCATACGACACATTTATAATTCAAAATCCCAAGTTTATATTATTATATTTAATATTATCAAGTTAGTATAAAATTATTATTTTTTTGTTTTTGTTGTTGTACTTTGCTTTATATATATATATATATATATATATATATATATATATATATATATATATATATATATATATATATATATATATATATATATATATATATATATATATATCATTTTAATTAAGTATAAAACGATTTTCAAACTAAAATAGTTATGATAAAAAAAAACATATCAAGTTTATCAGTTAAAAATATTATGTGATACTGTTGTAGTTTATTTAAAATCAGGTTTCATATTGAAATTATCACTAATTTGAATTGAAAATTTTTATAATATTAATAAATAACAAATAAGTCACATCTATTACTCAATTTAGAATAGGATTTATGTTGAATAATTTCTAACGATTTTTTTTTCATAAAAAATAGATACAAAATTGAATGGTAATTAAAATCAAAGATTCACTAATCTTGATTTAAAGTCTAATAGTTATACTATTTTTAATTTTCTATGTTGGATTTCATTGTGTAATATTGTATATATATATGTATATTTTGTAAAAAATAATATATTTAAATTTACCTAGCTAATATGAATAGGAGTATTGAAACTCCTAGATATGCTGTAGCCATTAATATCCATACATCCAAGGAGAATGGTTGTAAAAATGAGAATAAATCTGGGGGTTCTTTAGTCGGTTTTGTAAATAGAATACTTATTCCCAATGTCATAAAAGGTGTTGTAAAATCTACTGCTCTTTTTCTCTCATAAGTGATAGTCAAATCGCAAATAGCAAAATCTGCTTTCTAAAACAATAAAAGATAAATTATTGAAAAATAGTTCAAACGACATTAATTTATTGTATATATAAAATATCTGTTAATAAACACATAGATATATTAAGAAGTTATTGATAATCAATAAATAAAAAATCTGAAACAATATATATATATATATATATATATATATATATATATATATATATATATATAAATATATATATATATATATATATATATATATATATATATATATATATATATATATATGAAAATAAATTATAAAATAATTGAAAATTTCGTTTTAGTATAAATATCATATTATTTAAATTATCTGACAAAAGACATACAAATAATAACTTAAATATTTGTAAATCATACTTTTAATTAAGATATTCTTATCATCGATAGAATTGGCTTCGTAATTTTTTTTACTAAAATATCGAAGCAAGAGACTAGCGATACTAAATACTTTGTCAAATTATTATGTGATTTTCGATAAACGATGCACTTATTACAAATTAGATTTTTATCGATGGATTTAAAAAGTCGATTTTTGAGAATATGTTTCAAATACGATCGTATAAACGTGCAAACCGTGATGACTTGCAGAATTTTGCAGATTAACTTTGAACGTATAGAGTTTATCGATAAAAAGAGTTAAAAATATTTTTGACCTAAAATCTTATTCAAAAACAAGTTTTCATTTTCTTTACTATCTTCTTTGAATAAATTATACCATAGTTTCTCAATATTTTTTATGCTACTTGAAAAAAAAATCAATATAATACATTAGAATTTAATTAGAAAGATGAATCTCTAAAAATTTTTATTTTTAATCTATTCATAACGGAGTCTTATATTATAGCGATTATCTAGAGTTTTTATGAACTAATTAATTTTTTGTATGATTTTTCCTTAGTTCTATATATAAATCTGATATATCGTTTTATCTTAAAAAGGAATCATATTCTCTTTTACGTTAATAATTATAGTATATTTAAATAATATTCTAATTAATATTTTAAAAGTTAAAAAATGTAACAATACAGGTCAGATAACGCGAAATCAATTAGATATTAATTGATTGTTTTATTTGTAGAAAATTCAATAATAATTTAATATATAAGAATATCGCTATCTCTCTACTACAATAATACCGATGAAAAGATAAAAAAAATATTATGAATATAAAAGAAAAACTCATTCAGGGATAGATTATTAATTAAATGTATCAAAATATTATTAAAAATCTAATACATAATACTGTGATCAAAAACTAAGGCGAATTTGTTTATAAAATAAGTTTTCTGAATAACCAGAAGTTGCACGGAGCCAAATCAGGCGAATATGATGGTTGCGAAACGATATTAGTGGAGTTTTTGTCAAACAAGTCGCGAAGAACCAATGCAGTATGACATGATACATTTATCGTGATGAGGGAGTCAAGAATTGTAAAAACACGTATAACTCGGAAATGATTAAACCTTTTGACAAACAGACGCTCGGTAAATGTTATAGATAATTCTATTAACCTAGGAAAAAAATTTACCTACTTTCCTAATATCAGGTAGTTTTAAATGACAATTTCATATTACTTTTTGATCATAGTAATACGTTGTTATATTCAAACAAGACATATATATATATATATATATATATATATATATATATATATATATATATATATATATGTATAATAAAAAAAATATTCACGACACAAGAATTGGTTAGAGATGTTTAATTTTTTTCTATTACCCTTTCTAGTAATTGTCCCACTAGACCGTCCCATCTTTTAGTATCTTTGTTGTATGCTCCATATTTTGCATCGGGTGTTAGTTCAAATCTAAATTTAATATTCAGAATATCAGCTATTTCCTGAATCAAATCCATTGAATAACCGTGATATCTCGCGTTTCCTTCGAGGACTTGACCTTCAGTCGGTTTCGTCAGCATCAGAAACGGTTCGCCGATCCTCGAGGAGACGACGAACGTTTTGTTCATCATCTTTTCGAAGACGACAGCTTTTAAGTTTTCTTTCGATCTCGTATATTCCATTCCGGTTTTCGTATTCCAACTGCCTATTTTATGATAGATTCCCTTGTGCAATTCCACGATGTCCAGTTGAAAAAAGTTTCTTTCGCCGGTTTCGTTGAAGTTTATTTGTCCCGTTAAACCTTTGTATGGAATCTAGAATTTATTTTTATCATATTAATATAAAATATCACATTATTTTGTATATAATTATAATATGAATAATTTATTTAAAAATAATGAGAAAATGGTTTTATATGAATTTTTTTAATCCTGTGAAGATTTCTTCAAGGAATTCTGACGTTTGTCAAAAGAAATATAAACTTAATTAAAAATTCATTTTTAAAATTGTCTTGTCTTAGACGTGCACATCGCGTTGTTCTATAGGAAGAAAACGTAGACATTTTTAATTTTTTAAAGTGTGGTTCTTTCTAGTGATTCAAACTAGAGAAATAACAATAGCAAAGTGTATTGAATAATTTATCATAAAACGATACAGCTCGTTTTGTACTAAAGGTAAATAGCTATAAAGTCGACGATTTCTATGAATTTTAAATTTTGCAACAGATGCATTCTGAAATTATCCCAGACCACTACAGATTAATGATGGTAAATATACAGAGAATTTTTTTTAAGAGAAGAAATCAATTTTACTTAAAGAAAATACTTTATGATTAGTTGCGTTATAAAATTTGATATAATTTACGATGTATATAATTCTTACTCCTTTTAAAAAGTTGACAAGCGCAAAACCATCTTCCCACTGTTTGGGATTATTGCAAGATATCGATTGCGGTGTAATATCTTGAGTTTTCAATAATTCAACCAATGTTGCATTGAAATGATTTACTGCATCTACCATAAGTGCTGTTTCTAGCTGTAATTTAAATATTTTAAACAAGATTATATAGAATATTGAACAAATCATTTGTATTTTAAAGTTATCTATTTGTTTTTTAATAGAAAATTATCATTACCATAACACTGTCTTCACTGTAACCGTCAAATAGACCTTTTCTTTTTTCACCGTCATTCCAATCGAGAACGGCAAATTTTAATTTATCTTGTGTCGGATCGACCATTCTGAAAGACGTTATATTGGATTCGCTGAAATTGAACTCGCTCATATTGACAGTGTGAGCATCCGGTGATGTCAAAATATACGTCTGAAAAATATGGAAAATATTTCAGAACTGAAAAAAATACGCGAAAAGTGTAAACATTTAAAATATCTAGATTTTAATATAACAATGTAATCAAAAAGTAAGGTGAATTTGTTCGAATAATCTTTCAGTTTTCTTCCGGTATAACCTTCAAAACCTTCTTCGATTCGGTTTTTCTCTCACACATTGGCCTTTTGAATTTGCTGAATAGCCAGAAATCGCACGGAGCCAAACCAGGCGAATACGGTGGTTGCGGAACGATATAAGTCGAGTTTTTGGGAAAAAAGTCGCGAATAACTAATGCAGTATTACATAGTGTATTATCTTGATGAAGGAACCAAGAGTTGTAAAAACACATGTAACTCGGATATAATTAAACCTTTTGACAAACAGATGTTTGGCAAATGTTATAGACAGTCCTACCAACATAGGATTTTTTTACAATTTCATCTTAATTTTTGATTACAGTATATGCATATAAAATTTAAAGTTTGTTTTTCAAAGAAAAGGATTTTTTTTATACTGAAGAATATTAATCTTAATTACCTGATAACTTCCCATAAGATTGACTTCTCTAGCGTCTTTGAGATACTTGAGAATATTTTCGGGTTCACAATCAAGTATAATGTGAGTTTCGCCCGAGTTGTACACTTTTTTCATTAGAGGTTTATTATCCTCTGGATCCAGTTGATAAACGCTTATCGGTGGATCCTTGGGTCCGTGCTTTTTGAATATTTCCTGGAGGCGCACAAGACCTGAAACACGTCGAAATTATTAACGACGAATCATCTGTCGAGATTCTCGTTTTCGCATTAAATTATTAAAAAAGTTCATTTTGAGACTTTCGACGAGGCCGAAGGCGGTTCTAAGTTGAACCGTTAAATTTTATTTCCAATTTTGAAACATAAAATGTTCTCAATTTATTATTTTTTTATTGATTATAAATAATAGATATTTTTAATTTTCATTTATTATATAAAAATATGGAAAAAATTGCTAAAAAATCGAATATTTTTTTTTTATTAGATTTCTCAAGTTATACTCAAAAAAGGATATATGAATATATCAGTAAATTTCATATCGTGCATTTAAATTCGTAGGTTTTCAGTTGAATTTATATATAATATTGTGAAAAATATGTAGGATTTGAATTCTATTTAAATTGATGTCGAGGATGAAAATCATTTCATATTTGAGGATGTAAATTGAATACGTTTTGAAATATTCGATATCGAGTATCGAACAAGTTTATCCATGCATAATATATATGAAATATATATATATATATATATATATATATATATTGTATATTAATTGTATTAAATTACCATCGTCGTTTTCGTATAAAATTGTGTAAGTATTCCAATCAGAATCTCTCACTAATTCCGACAAAACTGCCGAAAGATTTTGTTGATTCGGATAAAATTTTATGCTCATTTTTGGTGAATTGCTGCTTATTTGAATATCCAAAGGTGGATTTGGAACCCATGTATTTTGAATATTTGGTATTTCCATGGCTTGACACATTGATTCGACGATGCCTCTGGTTTCCACCGATTGTGGTCCGAAAATTGCAGCCACACCGGTCTCCGCCATTTCGCAGGCTGAAATTAAAGATTAGAAAAATTTCACAAGTATATTATTATTTTCAATAAAAGTGCATGAAAAATATTTAATTTAAATCACGGGGTTCATTAAGTAAATTGATGAAAAAAAAAATCCCGAATGAAAATAAACGAAATTAAGCGCTGAAAAATCGTTTTCAGAGTTTCGCTATGATTTCGTTTATTTTTTCAGGCGTTTTTTTTTTCTCATCCGCATCGTCTTTTGCGTTCATAATTGCAACATAACTTTGAAATGACCGCGAATGCCGTAATAAAAGTGAAATATGAACGACACAAATTAAAAACGGCGGTTAAAACGAACCAACCGATGCCCATCTGGACGCGATTTTCTTTCTATTTTTTTTTGTTTTGTTTTCAAAAATTCACGGAAAAATTCGACCAGTTTTCCGCGTTGGAAAAACGCGTTCAGGGTTTTGAAAAATTAAAAGTAAATAATAAATATAGCAAACAGTTTAAAATTATTACAAAATAAAATGATGATTAAATAAATTGAGAAAAAAAATTTTAATTCCGTCGAAAGTATTTTAAATTCTTCTTCTTATTTTAATTTATCATTGATATCAATAGAACTTAAATTATGACATTTAATATTATATTAAATATGAAAACAATATTTAAATTGGTAATTTATGGTACAATATATTCTAAAATAAATTTAAATTATCGTTAATAAGAAGAAAAGTTAAAACTATTTTAACCGAGTGATTTGCCTAAATTAGAATGAAATTAAAACTGATAATTTACAATCTTATATTATATATTAAATAAATGTATTTAATATAAAAAATGTATAACTTACCCACTTTTCCAGCCTTGAAACTATCTTTCGGTCCTACGATTTTTACTACCGGATTCAATTGAAATCCATACGAATGTTCATTGATTCTTTTGATTGCATAGCGAAACGCTATTTCAGTATTATAATTATCAGGATGAAAAATGCCGCCTGTAAAAAAATAAAATAAAATTTTCACATTCGTTTTTATTACAAAAAAGTTAAATGTGACTTGGAAAAAAAAGAGAAATGATAAGGATTCGTGGGTTGTTTATTGCGCTCGAGAACCTTTTGAGATTTTTCGTGAAAAGCTATCGTCTTCTGCGAGCGAATAAATGGCCCGCCAAAAGCTCGTTCTGCGACGGTTTTCGTCGTTAAGCGAAAGCTTTTCCAGTTCTCGAACATTTCCCAGAGGGAAGATTTTCCGCGTCGCGGCGGAAATCGAAGTTCGCGCGTTTTTCCCGAGTTTAGCAATGAATGCCGTGCGAAAAACAATCACAAATATTTATTGTATATATGTGTATATATTTTTCAATACAAACATTTTGTAAATTATATTATTTTTATTTATATTATATTTTTTGAACTAACATCTAAATTTTTGCTTTGTCTTATATTAAATAAATGTAATATACCATATATAATATATTACCATTATTGTTAATATTTATGTGCAATTAATTCATTGAAAACAGTTTTTTATTAAATATAATTATTTATTGTATATATTATATTAAATTTTGTGGAAGTATTTATTATTAGAAAAATATTTTCAATATTTATATATTTTTTATCGATCATATCATTAGTATATTTTAATATTACATATATTTTTTTTGTTTATATATATTAAAATAATATACTATATATACCAAAATTTTCATTTTATTAAATATTAACAAAATCAATATTATATTTATATTTTCTTCTGTTCAATATTTTTGAAAAAATATTTTTATTCGATTAAATATATTATAGAACTTATATAAAAATAAATCGAATATAATATGTATTTTGTGATGCGGATATATTTTTAGGTATTGTATAGTTGGGAAAACTTTGCAAAAATCATTTCACATTAAGGGTCGTTCGGAAAACACCCTCGAGGATTTCGTTTCGTCGCACAGATGCACTATCTGGAAAATGTCCACGATATTTCTGCATTTGAAACAGTTTCCCGGTTACAAAGTTTTTCCGAGTAAACAAATCTCGAACATTTTGCCCAATTTAAAATGTTCAAAATCGTTACACATGTAACGCGAACAAGCGAGAAATTTGCGACTTTCGAAAATAAACGTGTATATAGCAAATATGTCAATATTTGAAGTGGAAAAATTATTACGTGTTTACTATATATTCATAATATATGAATAATTTAAATATAATATTTTCTTTATAATTGTGAAATATAATATATGTAAAATTTTTATAATAGAAAACCATATATATGGTATATATTTGTTATCAATGTAGTTGAATACGACTGCGGTAAATCGAAATAGGAGATGAAAATTCAGAAAGGAAAATTGTACACTGTCAAGAAATAAGAATGGCGTATCGTATTTTTACAGTGCGATTTTACAGGTATCATTACGCTTTATTGAAGTCCGCGTTGAACGAGTGCTCGTTTATTGCGCGTTGTTGTTGTATATTTTCATTCACCGCCATACTATACGGCAATCTTTGTAACGTCAGCTTCGGAAAAACCTCGAAAAATTCACGTGTAACGCGGCGATAGTTCGAAAACGTTCCCCAGCATTTATTCGTATACGCTAACGATAAATATTTTTCCGATTGGAAAGTTGAAAATTCTTGAAAAATTTTCTCAATAATTGCCCGTCGAAAATAATATCTTCATCGTATTGATATATTATATTTTATAATATTTATATAACATTATTAAAATATATATAATAAAAATTCATTCAAGATAAAAAATATTTAGTACATAACTTTTCTGATGCTTTCACATACCGCATCGTGAAAAACTTTTTTTTACGATGGGATTTTTCCCGGCCGGAAAATTCGAGTTTCCGGTTAATTCCGGTGATTTGGAGGACGTCATCGACTTCGACACACGGCGAATATATGAAGTGAAACGATGGCATAAACATAAAATACCTGAGGCGGATTTGTGCCGAATGTACTGTGACCCGTTCATCTATCAAACATCCTTTAGGTGTTTTGACATGCCGTGTTTGGTTATGACGTCGTATAATTCACATAAATATCGTACGAAAAGGGGGTCGAAATTCTCGTAAAATAAACTCCCCTCCCCAATTCCGTTTACAAATTATTCTATTCGTAAGCAATGTCCAGAAATATTCCATGTTTTATTGTATTATTTATTTAGTTTTCCATCCAATATAAAAATTTTATTAGTGTAATATATACAATATTTTAAAGACGAGTTTATGAAGAATTAAATTATTTATTAGTTTTGTGAAATTTTGAACTAAAATTATTATACTGTAAATGTTTTCAAACGGAAAATGCGCTTTTAGTTACTTTACAAAGATTTTAGACATATTTATAATATAGAATGATTCAAAATATTGTCCAGAATTTTGACATAAAGTTAGTTAGTTTTATTTAAATTATTTAATAATATTTTTGTATTAAATAATATATTTTGGAACCATCGAATATTATAAACTTAATTAATTTGGAAATCATCATCTTTCAACTGAAATTCAATTTTGCAAAGATACACATTCAAGGCAGAACTTAAACTGTGCTAAATATACAATGTATATGGACTTTATTATACAATTATTACTTCCATATTGCACACACACACACAATCACATTATTGTATAGAATTTATGTAGATTATTATATATGGTAAATATATTGCATAAAGTTAGTAGTAGTTGTTATGTGCATTCTTGCATAATATAATACGTCACCACCGGCTTCTTTTGATAATGAATTAGCTATACTAAGGGTTGTATCGGGGATGAAACTGGAAGTAAGTGAAATTCGAGAAAATCTAAACTTTCTAGGACAATTAGTGAAATTAAGTTAGTTCTAAGTTGTGAAGCGTTTGCATTCTCACTATAACGCATTGTTTTGCATTAGGAAATAATGTTTTGAGTTTAATTATTGTAATGTTACAGTTTATAAAACGGTTTAATTTGAATGAAAAAAGTCTGCATTTTAATAAATAAAAATAAATTTAAAATACCACACATATATTGTGATCAAAAAGTAAGATGAAAATGTCATTTAAAACTCATAAATTATATTTTTTTCCTAGGTTGGTAGGACTATTGGTAGAATATTTTCCAAGCAAATGTTTGTTGAAAGGTTTAATTATTGTTACAACTCTTGGTTCCTTCATTATGATAATGCACCACGTTATACTGCATTGATTCTTCGTGATTTTTTTTGCCAATAGCTCTACTCATATCGTTCGGCAACCACCGTATTCGCCTGATTTGGTTCTGTGCGACTTTTGGCTATTCAGCAAACTCAAAAGTTTGCTAAAGGGACGCCGTTTTGACACGATTGAGGAAATAAAAACTGAATCTAGATTTTTTTAAATTCATAATAAAACATTTATATCATAAGTTAAATAAATAAGTATCAATAAAATATTTTATTTTACATTTTATACAAAAATTATGTAAAAATGTAATATATAAAATTTATTATGCACCGGAATAAAAAAAATGGGTTATTTTGCATGCAACTTATTTCAACATTTAACCGTGGATAGAACAAATAGCAAGAATATGACGAGGAATTTTAAAAACAGGGTGATTATAAAATTTTCATGTAACCTATGAAATTATTTTATTTTTGAAATTAAAAATAATATAATAAATTAAAATTAACATGTTTCAGATTTTTATTTGATGAATTATATATATTGAATATAAAAAATATTATTTTGACAATACTTGTCACATAAGCCTAGTCAAATTCAGTAATATTTATTTTATATATAAATATAAAATTAGAATTAGCCAAATAAGAGGTGATTAAATTTAAAATTAAAATTTTAATAGTAAACGCGTGTTTTGGAATTCAAAAGAATGAACATTAAAACGAAACTCGAATAGAACACATTTAGAATAATTACATATTGTGTAAAAATTTCATTATCATCCTGTACATATGTACATGTAAAAATACATGTGCACGTGTAGAAATGTATGTAATAATATTATTTTTTATGCTACCGATAAAATTTTAGCTGTTTTGGCCAACGCGATGCTCTTTGTTCCCGGGACGCGAGGTTTGTTCCTTTTTTTTGTTTTTTTTTTGTTTTACTTCTCTATCCGCGACGTCCGAGCGGAATTTTCCGAATTTCACCGGAAGGAGAACCGCACGCTCGGACCGGAAGTTCGACGTATGCGCGGTCAGCGTTTTCATTTTTCGCATTATGCGGTCAACCGAACAGTCGGATGCGAATCGTAAAAATCAAATACCGACAAATTGAAAGAATTTTTCCGAGACGTCAGACAAAAGTTTTTGGTTATTCAGGTATTAGACGTCTGATATTCTTTGCGTGAGAGCTTTTATCGTTATAGATTCTATTAAGCGGAACTGATAATCCGTAAAGTCGTATTCAGTGATTGAACAGTTCTAGTGCTTGGATAAAAAAATAAGGTGAATTTGTTTATAAAATATGAATTCTTTATTTAATCTTCCAAATCAATTTCATCCCTTTGAAGGTAATCTTCATTCGATAATTATTATAATATATTATTATTTTTATATCAGTTGAAATTTTTAGACATTTTTCAAATAATAATGTTATAATTTAAAATAAAATGTTATACTATACATACATTTACCATATAACTTTTAAAAAACACGTGAATCATTATTGAAATAACATATTTGTTGTTTATTTTCCGATTACGAATTTCTTAGGAAAATTGAATAAAGCAACAATATTATATATACAGAGGTATGCAAAATATTGGGAAACGTTGCCAAGAAAATTGCGAAAAGTCGTCCTAATTCCAAGATATCAGAGAAAGTAATGTAAATAGTTTTTTCGCGTAAATATTATATTTCAATGAGAAAACTTTATATATTAATTCAGTGTAACGAAATTTTAATAATAAAATCCAAAAATATAATTATTTATATAGTGATTCTTAATTATTATTAAAATTATAATAAAAATTTTTCTTATTATATAATATATTTTTAAGTAGTATTTTTGTTATAATACTGCTGATAATAAATATTGAATATAGTTTAGCAAATATTTTTATTCACATTTTATATTACATATTTTAAGAAATGCTGCAGTATCAAATAATGGAACTCATTCTTTATTCATATTATTATTTTCTTTTATTTCGATGTATTATATAGATTGACGTATTTCACGAATATTATTCCAATTAGCGAGAAAATTGACTGAAATAATTGACGCATATAAGTGAAGAAAACAAAAAACAGAAAAAAAAATCAAACGGAAATGACACCGCAGACGTTACGTTTCGCGGAAAAGTTGTACGGAAAACAGGGAAAATCCATTCGCCGTTGCGAAAATCGGGTTACGCACCGTCGAAGAATAAAAGGGACATAAATGGGAATAGAACCCGCTGCCCTTAAATGAAAACCAATTATGAGGTACACAATAAAACTGTTACGAGACCACAAAGACTTAAATCAAGCGTGCAATTAATCGCCGGCGATAAACGCGCATTGTATTTCCATTACCGGTTTCCGGTTTTACTAACGAAATTCGACGTGCGTGAACTAGTGCGTATTGTACACAAACACACACACACACACACACACATATATATATATATATATATATATATATATAAATGAGTGGTTTAGTTGTCTTTTGTATGAAAGGCTTTGAAATTTGACGATCGTCATATGAAATGGTTATTTGTTTTAGGATATTTGAATTTTTTTAATAAAGATTTTTTTATATTTATTAATAAATATTGATTGTATAGCTTCGATATTAAATAATTAAAATATAATAATTAAATCTTAACACATATTATGCGGGAAACGAAAATCTTCTTTAACAAATGTTATACCGTTGTAGCGGATAACAAAAATCGCCGTCCAGCTTATTATATTTTAATATTGATACTATATTATATCCTAAAAAGTACGTAGATTTCATTTTTTCAACCCATTACCTGCCGGATATTATATTTATATAAAATCAATTATTAATTAATTAAAAGTATGAAAATATTTAAAACTTGAGAAAAAATGAATAAACTGATAAATTAAATAATACAAATAAAAAATAATAATAATACTGGAAATTTTAATAAATAATATTTTATTGTCTTTACAAATATAACAATTGAATTTAAATTCTTTTATTTATTTATTAAAAAATACGAAATTAATTAAAATTTCTAATATTCAAAAAATTAATAAAAATCGTATTTAAATATATAAATTTTAATTAGTGTTTAAAATTAAAATATAGAAAAATAAAATAAAATGAAAATGATGCGCTTTATACTTTATACTGCAGACTACACATGTCAAAACCTTAAAAAGCTCGTATCTAAGAGATTAAAGGTTATATATATATATATATATATATATATATAATATTTATATTTTATAAAATGAAAATTTTGCATGCAAAATAGTCAAATTAGCGGTAGCTAAATGAAGTGAATTAAGCGGATGTTCACGTTTCGAGTGCAATCTTAATATTTTCACTAACTAACGAGGCACTAAGAATCTTAATATAGAATGACTAGACTTATTTTAATATTTAAATATTAGACAACTTTTAATGGTGTTATTATGTTGCTCGCATCGTGATGCATATTCATTTCACTAGTCAATGTTAATAATGTCGACGTTTACGTCATTTCCTTTTATAAATGCACGGAATATAAACACAAATGGATGACTCGTTGATATTTAAGATATTTTAAACACACATATATATATATATATATATACAAAGAATTTTATTATTATTGAAATTATGGATTGGACTTCTGATATATACACAATATTTAAAAATTAATAATTCATAATTTATATCAGGCATGTCAAACTCATATCGTATTGCGGGCCACACTAACTTTTGTGTACTAAGTTGTGAGCCGCACTGTTTAAAAAATTAATATAAAATAATTTTTAATATTATTATGTTGTATTTATTCGTATTTTTTTTAAATGGAAAGTATTAATAAAAAATAATAATTTTATATATGTTATTAAAAAAGGCAATTTTTGTATTGGCGGACCGGGCGTGATCCGCGGGCCTCGCGTTTGACATACCCGATCTATATGTAGTTTATATATATTAAATTTCATATTTTTTAATTTAATTACAATTAATATATATATATATATATATATGTGTGTGTGTGTGTGTATGGTTTTTTAGAGTGAGAAAAAAAAATAAAAATATTCAAAGAATTCGCTTTTGGCGCAGAATTGTGGCCAAGAGCGCTGGTTATTTATAGAAAACTGCGCACGTGTACGTTTGTCGCACACGATCGCCACAATAATTATTATAACGCATTTAAATTTACGCCCGTTTACAATTTGTATTAATTTTACGACGCGACGTTGGACGGACCCGTTAAAATTCGCGACCAACTTTAGGGTTCAATCGAGATAACGCGCTAAACTGTCGTCACACTAACAGTTTGATAACAATATACATAAATTTATGACTTTTAATTAAAAAAAATAAAAATTAAAAGTACAATTATTTACTAAATCGATTGTAATATATATATATATATATATATATATATATATATATATATATTATTTTTATTTTTAGTACTTACCGACGTTTATAATTTTATCTTGACATCGCACATAAAAAATACACAAAAATAAACACACAAACAACGGCGTACACAAACGAACCATTATAATAATAAAAATAATACTTTCAATATATACATATATATATATATAAATAATCAAAATTCGGAATTTATATTTATAATTGAGAAAATTCAGCGGAAGCGAGTAGGCTTCGATGGATTTTCAAAATACGAATATTTTTTCACATAGCAAACTTTGTAGCCGGATGTTGACGGTCCCGAATGATTTTCGGGACTGTTCGACACACGTATGACGAAAGTTCCCGTTTCTGCAGTTCTATAAATATTCTGGACTCGATTTAGGCTCGGAGATTGCCGTTACGTCGTTAGCGACGATTGCGCGGGAAATTCGAATTTGAACGATATACTATATATATTTGTATATATGTATATATGCAATTTAGTCGAACGTGTTAATGATATTATGAATCTGTAACGATTTTTAATTGAATATCGAACGATCGACGTTACGTGATTGAAGTTTGAGAAGTGTCGATTGAAAAGCGTTTTATATATATATATATATATATATATATATATATATATATATATATATATATATGGTATATATAATTAATATTACATTTTTGATATTTTTTATCAAATTAATTCTTTAATAAAATATACGAGAGTAAAGTATTATTTTTAGTAATGATATTATTTGATTATCAACTTGTAATATGACGGTTAAAAGCAAGTAAATATGTTTTGTAAAAATTATAGATTATGAAAAATATCTAAATATTAATAATCATTGTTTTTTTTTTATAATGGTATTATACTAGGTATAGTTAATATACAAAAAAAATATATTATTTATGTCTATGATAATTTTTTTAACGGGTTGACTAATACTTTACTATTTTTAAATTCATAAAAAAAATATAAAATATTTGAAAAATATTGGCAAAAGAACAAAACGAACATGATTAATAAAAAAATAGCTATTAAGTGAAAAAATGTTTACGTTTCACGTTTCCAAAGATTTTTTACAATATTTTCATTAAAATTTTTATAACAAAAAATAAAAGAATTTATTAGAATATATTAATATATAAAATTAACATAAATAGTTTATTTGTTATTTATCTATATATGAATATATAATATTACGGTTGTTTTCACTGATAGTTTCACATCGAATTTCGATTTGTAGTTATATAGTATTATAGCTAAATATTAAATTAAATCGATCGCATGACGAGTGCGATTTTCTTTATATATATTCAATATCGTTCAAAAACGACTTTTTTTTTGGAACTCTTTTATCGTTTGATGGGATAAGATTTATGATTTTCAGTAATGGAAACGCATTCTTTTGTCGGTGACACAAGGAGTAAGTGCATTCGCAGCGTGAACTTGCGATCGTATCTTTGAGAAGCGCTGGTGACGGCGGGTGTTCCGCCTATGAAATATCTGCGAGCGACGTGAAACTTTTAAAATGAAATACGTGTGAGACCTATAAAAACGAAATCAAGCAGCAGATGGAGAACTCTTGAAAAAGAGATTGCATTTGAAACACAATTTATTTACTACATACTATATTATTTAATTTTATTGCATAATATTAAAATAGATTATCATCGATATTTTAATTCATAATCTAAATTTTCCTATCGATATATATGGTAGAACTAAAAAAAATACGTCCGCGTATGCTCTGACCCCAATTAAAAACTGATAAAATTGCGATGGGGTAAGTTCTGATCCCAATTGAAAATTGATAAAATTACGTTGGGGTATGCTCTGACCCCAATTAAATATGTTAAAATTACGGTGAGGTATGCTCTGACCCTAAAATTAAACGGATTTATTTTTTTAAATAACTTCTAAATTTTTATTTATCATAATAAACCATATCTGCATATGCCAAGTGTTATGACCAAGAAATTCAACATCTAATCAGATGAACTTGTGGCATACAAAAAATAACTTGTTTCATTTTTAAATATACTTGTCAGCTTTAAATAATAATTGTAAATGGAAATATTAAGTTTTAAAATATGATTGTCGCATTCTTTTATATACAAAAAAGGATTATAAAAAAAACATAAGATTAAATTAGTCTGAAAAGGTTAATGAGATTTTACATACTTTTTCACAATGTAAATATAATAAAACGTTGATAAAAATGATTACATTTATTCGGTGCGTTGTTTCGTTTCGTATCATATAAAAGTTTAAATTATACTTGGAAAGAATTAATGAAAATATTCAGCGTCGCACGACGAAATTAAACAGGCAACGGCGTGTAAAATGTAACAATATTGTTACATTCGCCGTATCGAAGCGGCGTCGAATAGTTTGAGAAGCGCTGAAAGTTTTCCGCGGCGGCGTAAATAATTATGAAAGTTTCATAAATTGAGTGCGCGTCGCGTTCTATCTACACTTGGTTCCATTGTGCGAAAGCGTGTTCTCGATATTTACACATTTTAATATGCTTAAAAGCTTCGCACTCTTAATAAGATTTATTCTAATGATTATGAAATTTTAATTTGGTATACAAAATAATTTCGAGAGTTGGCTGTTCATTTTTTTTGTGAGAAGCGAAGCTCGTCTAAATGAAAATGTAATATTAATTAACGAACTATTATATATATATATATATATATATATATATATATATATATATATATATATATATTAAATCAATATTATAATCGACAACGTTGCGAAAATTCATTATGAATTTTCATTAGAAACATCAATAAATTTTCTCAATTTAGTTAAAATGAAATGAAAAAAAAAGAGAACAATTCGAGGTGAAAAACGCGAAAACACTCTGTTTTTCAATACGAAAGCGAGTTTTCCCTTTTTTTCCAAAAACGGGGCGTAGGGTGGAAAATTTCACCGAAAGTTTCCTTTGGTGCGCGCGGAAAACTCTCTTTGTTTTTTCCGCTCGTTTTACCGACTTCAAAATGCACTCGGTTTACTCTGAAATTTCGTCTGTTTGTACGCGCGTGCGTGTGTAACATCACGCTTCGATGGCTCTATTGTATATACAATATATAATATACATACATATGTATTTACTTGCGCTACAGACGATACGGGCTCATTTGATGATCTTTTTTACATTATTATTATTATATTATATAAATATCGTATATCATGAGATGCGAATTTGTTTCACAATTGATAATAAAAATTGATATTCATTTAATATTTCATCATTTTTAATAAAATTATATCGATTTTAAATCACAACGAATGAATTTAATGTGGAAAAATTCATTTAAACATCACATTTCATTAATACGCATGAATAAATTTGTTCGATTTAAATTTGAAAATAATTACACGATCCAAATTAAATTATTATTAAAGCGTTACACACAAACACGAGAACAAATTAGATTTGTAACAACGGCAATCTTAATTTTCTAGATAGTGAATTATATTCATAATATATCACGGCAACATAAGAAATAATAAGAACTAAAAGTTAGCTCATTAATATGAATATGGTGCTGAGTTACAGTAATAAGAGCGTATAAGTTTTCATTAAGTAATATACATCATTAGGGAATTATACAGGATGATATAATTATTATCAATAATGTAATTAATTTATTATTATTTTTTGTTAGATTACTTCAATTAAATAATAAAAGAATTAGTAAAAAAATACTTTTTGATTCAAAAATATGCAGCACATGAAGAACAAAAATTTTTTGTTCGACAGATTAATGGTTAAATGTATAAAATCAAATTTGATATATTACAATAAATTAAAATATAAAAACGTTTAACACTTACCACTTTTATTTCGGACAATGGCCGACATCGCTATCCGTATATTATAACTTAATTGTCGGCCAACAACCGACAAAGTATATATGCGCGTTTTTCACCCATAGTTTTATACATTATGATATTCTATTTAATCACTTTCCGTTTTAATTTCATTGTAAAATATAATAACATATACAGAATCAAAAATGTAGTGGAAAAGGTTAAAGAAAATGATCATGAATAAATTATTTATTATTTTATTTAATATATAAAATGTTACACCCTATATACAAATATACGTTATTTATATACCATATATGTGCTAGAATGAATTGTCGTCTTAGTAGATTGTTAGCGTTTGTTGGAAAGTTAAGTAATTCTTCATCAGTCGGATGCGCTTTCTGCAGTTCGTCTGCATAAGAATAATTGTGTATGAGTGTGTTTTCGTCGGTTTGAAAGTTTAAATAATTACAATGGCCAAAGGGTTCAAATGCATAGAATGTTAACGCTTCATCATTATATAATATCGTAGCTGTCGGGCGAATGGAGTCCAATTTATCTGAAAATATTTCACGAAAAGACGTAATAAAAGTGCAGAGTTCTTATAGCAGAGTTTCTAGGGAAACTTCGATCGTGTGTGATTCGAATATTAGTTACGTATTTTATAAAAATGTATGAAAGCGCATCAGTTTTACGAAGCGCATTTTAAAACGCGAGATCAATTGAAAATTGTTGAAGTATTTCATTATATTTGAAAAATTCTGCAATGGCTTCCTAGGTGTAGATATAGATTTATGAATTGATAGTCGAACTTATCGATTTTTATATATTAAATATATTTTTCATTAAGCTGGTATTTGATGAAACGTTAAAAATATTTGTGTCATTAGCAAAATACAAAAATATTGATTTTTTTTGATACAAAATTCATCTATTCATGCTCGTTTTTCAGACGAGATCGCTTTCGTTTTCACCGCTTTTCGTCTGTATTTTCATTCCAAAAATACTCTGTTGAAAATTTTTCTTCAACGTTCAACGAATCTCAAATATTAATACGTTCATATATTTGCAAAAAATCATCATTTATTTCGATTTAGTTTTTTTTATATAGCATTTTATCTATTGACAAGTTTCATTCAAGGTACCAAAAAGCTGTTATGTGTCGACTATTATATACCATATATTCACGTATTTCAAAATTAAATTTTATTTTCATTACGTTTAATGTTACATTTTTTATTTATTATAAAAAATAATATTATTATTTGAGTAAAAAAAGAATTCAGTATTATTTGTCTCTTTTTTTCAGAATCGATTTTTCAATATTTCAATTGGAAAACGGGAACAAATTACAATATTGAACGTGTATATCGCTCGAAAGAATTACTTCGAAAACGTATCGCAAAATTCGAATAGATGTTAATCAAAGCGTGAAGCCTTTATAAAGGTATCATATATATATATATATATATATATATATATATATATATATATATATATATATATATATATATATATATATATATATATATATATATATGCCAGGCTTCGAACCAAAAAAAAAAGGAATAAAAAATAGCAATTTTCGAATGGGCGCGCGCGCGGGATGCTTTTACCTGTTGACCAAGTGAAAAATCATTTTGTTTTTCGTCGTTGGAAAAACGTGCGGTTTTTCCGAGCGTATTCGTTGCAATTACTCGCTCGGGTTCGATACGATTGGAAATAATATCCATCTTTTTTTTTTTAAAAAAACTCGTCTATAGCAAACGCGGTCACGAAAAAAAAATTTTTTTTTCATCGAAGGAAATGTTGAATATAATAGAGAAAATTTTCAATTTGAGTTTCATTTTATTTTATTTTTTTTTGGAAAATTTCAATGACTTACATATTGGAAAAAACAAACGTACGCGGTCTATACATAATGTATGACTCAATTTCAAAAGAAAATTTTTGATATTTCTTATTTTTAAAATTTAATTTCTAAAGTAATAAAAATAACATTAGGTTTGTTTCAAAATAAGTCCTATTATTTAATAGTCGCACCGCGTATAATAAAAGTTTATTAGCTTTAATAAAAAAAGTTTCTTTTATTTTTGTATCGTAATACAATGTCGTGTAAATTTTTAAGAGATAAAAATTATGTATGGTAAAAGTTTGTTCAATGGACCGTCCTTGATTTTTATCGTAAAATTTATCTTTACCAGAAGTAAAAGGTCGTTCCGTGGAAAATATATGATTTTATTCGGTTAATGGTTCGGTGAAATGTTGAATTTTACGATTAAATCGGCGATATAAAGCCGCATCCACACCACGCAGGTGAACTGATAAATTTTAACGCCGAATATAAAAACATTGCGGTGTAATTTCATGACAGAAATTTATAGAAAGAAACGTACGTCGATAGAAATACTGTATTTTTTTTACATTTAAATTTAATAATGAAATATATATCAAAAAAAGGTGAAATTATCATTTAAAACGCCCGGGCATCAAGAAGGCAGGTGAAATGTAATATTTTTCTTAGGTTGTAGGATTGTCCATAACATTTACCTAGCGTCTGTTTATCAAAAGGTTTAATTATCTCCAAGTTGTACGTGTTTTTACAATTCTTGGTTCCTTCATCACAATAATGTATCATTTCATACTGCATTGGTTTCGCTTTCACCGTATTCGCCTGATTTGACTCCGTGCAATTTTTGGCTATTCAGCAAATTCAAAGGATAGTACGGGGACGCCGTTTTGACATGATTGAGGAGATAAAAACCGAATCGAAGAAGGTCTTGAAGGTTATAACGGAAAAAGATAATTTCGACTGTATGGAGGACTGGAAAAAGCGTTGGCAAAAGTGCATTTTATCGGACGAAGATTCCTTTGAAGGAGATGAAGTTGATTTAGAAGAATAAAAAAAGAGTTTACATTTTATAAACAAATTCACCTTACTTTTTTAAACACAGCGTTAATAATAAGTTAGTAAAAAAATTGAAAACAGCTACTATAAAATTTTTGTGTTTTTTTATTTATTAAGTGCCGTGAAATTTCTTCGAAATTTCACAAAAGTGAATAAAATTCTAAGCAGAAAAAAAGTATCTTACGATCCAAACAAACGAACTTAAGCTATATTGAAAGGAAAAAAGTTGAAAAGTGAAAATAAGTCGCTTTCGTGAAAATTTTGACGTGTAAAAAATGAGTACAATTAGTTTGCATAATAGAGATTCTCGTCGATTCTTCGGAGTGGAAAAAAAGTCTTTACCGTGGTAGGAAAAAAAAGCTGTTTGTTAAGTTTATTTAAAAAAGAAAAAAAGTATATATTTGTGAAGATTAAAGAGGCAGTTTAGGACTTTATAAAAAGCTTATTGTCGCTATAACTATTCTAAATATAATAATTGACTCGTTAAAAAATAATGTGAAATATTCAATGTCTCTATTAGAGTGTTGTATAAAAAATAATTTTAATATTATATATGTGTCACAAATATATTTTATTATATATTAAATGTGATAATAAATTTTTAAATAGATATAATAATTAAATAATAAGTTTGTTGAAGAAAATTCTGAAAGCAAATTTTTTTTGACGATTTAACAATCGATAATGTAAAACTTTTTTACCGCCAAAAATATAATAAACGTCGATAAAATGACGAAAGTTGAAAAGTGTAATTGATTACACAAAAAGCACAATTTTTATAATTTATATACAGGATGATTTAAAAAATTTAAGTATGAAAAATATTTTTAATAATAGTAATTTGTGTATGTTGAAAGTAATTTATATTTTAAACATTTGTGAAATTTTATATTTGATGTATTAATTTTTTTTTTAATAAATAATAAAAATTCTATACAAACGAGATTTATATTATTTAGAATTAGGTTAAGTGGATTATCCTGCATGGGTTGTCTAAGTATTATGGAGATTAGTAGATTTCCTTCATTAACCATGATTATATAATAGAATTTAGAAGTACGAAACCTCAAGATATGTTGGATGTATAATGTAGTAATAAATTTCTTTGAAAAATGATACAAATATATATATATATATATATATATATTAAAAAATATATTATTTTATTTTATAGCAGTATATATATTTTGTCAAGATGAAGTGTGTGCGAAGTATATTGTACGAGAGTGTCGACTTCTTTGACAGTTTTTCCGATAAAGTTAACTCGGTGAAAATTCATACTTTATTCAGACGTTACGACTGATTATACGCTCGTATTATTTAAAAAGTGATCCGGCTCGGAAAAGCGTGGAAAATCGCTCAATTTTTGTCGTCGCCGATGCATACTCGTTGTTCGTTGTGCGACGAGTTTTTCCGCGCAATGAGCCGTATGATGCAAATGGCGTTTCGTGTTGCGGTAAATGTACAACATTCAACATTTACCGAGGTACTAAAGTCGTTTCTTTCTTTTTTTCTTGTTTGCCAGAAGAAAAATTGACGATTGTGCTTTGAAAATTGTCGTAACAAACGACGTCATAAAATAAAGACTCGAATTCATATATATATATACAATAGTATATTATACGTCGTTTTTTTACGTTATACTTCTGTTGCAGATAATCGCCACGAATATGAGAACGCAAATTTATATAAATTTACTAAAATAAATTGTTAAAAATATCTTACATTGTTGCATTGTTTTTCTCGTCACGATTTTCATCGAATTTTCACGAGGAAATTTGAAGTAGAATACGCTCAGGCGTCGTGACGAGTCAAGAGATTGGTCTTGTTTGATCGAATAAATTTTTCATTTTCCATCCCTTTTTACCTAGTTTAAGGGTTCCTTTTGTCGGGCACATGCCTCAGAATGCCAGACATCGTCTGGTATATATTTTCAATTCTAGCGCATATAGGGTTTCACCACAAAGATAATCCTGTTGGAAAGTGTGGATAGCTTTTCTCAGCACTTTTCAAAAGTATACTTTTGCTCATATAAAATATTGAGTTTTGACTGTAAATAATTTCAACTGAAAATTGCAGGAATAATGCTGAAGATCGAACACCTTTGAATTAAATATAATGAACACCTTTTCTAATATAATTCAAAAATTTTAGTTCTTTCAAAATATCAATAAAAACATTTTTTTATAGATAAAAATTCTGATCTATATTTTACTGTCGGAATTCGCAGCAATATTTTTTTATAAGCTTATATACGAAATAAGAGATATAAGCTTTTTATTCATTATAATTCCCATTCACATTTTTTTATTCCTCTTTTCATACGTAAGAGTGTATTGGATTACTTCAATTATTACGTGATTTTTCTCGGAAAAATTCGTTTCAAGGTCGCAAAACAGACGTAATCTTTCATATAAATTGCAATTTTTTCTTCTTTTCAGTCTGCTCTTCGTACTCGAGAATGATTATAGTAATAATTATATAACGACAGCGACAATATTTCATGAGAAATTTTCCATCTGTTTTCCTGAAGGGACTTATATTTTATTAGCGGTGCTCGCTTGTCGTTCAAACAATAAGTTTTATTGTTTTTGAAACCCTTTTACGTTATTATTATTATTATTTTCGTTCTATCTTTTCATTGATGAAATATATATTAATATTATTTATCGTATACAATTAATAATAATGGTGTAAAATAATTATTTTGTATGTTATAAATTAATTAAATACGAATTTTCGTGATTGATGGACGCGACTGAAAATATTAATTCAATATTTATTTAATATATTATTGCAATATAATATTGCTTTTAATATATTTTTTTTATAAATATTGGGTGTAAAACTATCAATAATATTTTTTTGACCTTAATATTTTTCTTATATTTCTTATTTTCTTACATTTTTCATTGTTTTCTAATATAAGTATTAGAAAACAATGAAAAATGTAATGTCTAATCATACAATTACAACTGAATAATCTGGGTGAAATATCAAAAAACTAACATTTACAACTCTAAAATGCTTTAATTTTATTATATTTTACGAATATATATATATATATATATATATATATATATATATATATATATATATATATATATATATATATAATCAGATAAGATATTTATTTTTGTAAAAAGTTGACTGCGATTTCTAATTATCAACATAAATTTCACGATAAAGTAGTTTTTAAATATATTTTAATAATATTATAACGCTAAAAATTTCTGAAAAAATATTCGATAACGAGAAAACCGAAAATTTTTAAACATTCATTCTTAATAATATTATTTTATCTTGTTAAAATGATACGAAATGAATGAAATGTGAATAATTTTAATAAATTATTATATATTCCGAAAAATTAAATATCGGTTCATAAAATACATAGCATATGAGATTTAACATATAATTATTATAAATTTGTAATTAACCTGTAACACGTGTCGGTAATTAATTTGGAAAAGCGTCGCGCCGAATTTTCCCGACAAGTTTTCCGTTATACGCTCGCCCGCGAACGAATATGCGAATTTTCCGTTTACAAATTTAATAATATATATATATATATATATATATATATATATATATATATATATATAGTCGCAGTAGCGCTCGAAATTTTTAATATATTTTTATTTAAACTTATAATTACAGTGTGTGACCGGAATATTTTTGTGTAAAAAATTTTTTTTTTTACCATAATTAATTACAGAAAAGCCGGCGGTGTTTTGTTCGTTTGAATTTTATATTTTGATATTACGATTATGTAAATATATATATATATATATATATATATATATATATTTATATATATATATATATATATATATATATATAATGTTCTTGTATTACATTATATATTATTTAAAAATATTAAATATGATTTTTTATACATTTCATTAATTCATACAGTATTTCAATAATATTGAACTTATTCATATCATATTTTTAACCGGAAATGTCAAAAAAGAAATACTTTCTTTTTTGTGTCAGAATAAAGATTAAATGAAATTGTAATATCTAAATTCAATATTTCATTTAAGTCATTTGACAAAAAATAAAACATTCTCAAATATTTGTGTCTTCAAATAGTCTATATAACGTTGTACGCGCATTATTGAAACGGGTACATTTTTTTTTCGAAACACCTGTATAATAATAATAAATAATAATAATGATAATAATGGCGTCGAATAATTTTAATATTTATCATCGTTCCGGCGACACAAATTTCAGGGTTGAATTTCATACCCTCGAATTTGAATTACTAACGAAATATTTGTTTTGTTGAACTTATCGAGCGAGGCGCGTCCTATGTAAAACAACCCTTATCATTTCGTGTTTATTTTCCGCTATTGTTGTATTAATAAGTGGACGATTTATGAACGCGGTACACTTATTTATGAAGTGAAATTGTGTTCTATGTTTAATTTAATTAAAATATTATATTATATTATAGAAAATATATCGTTATAATTATGATAAATATGTATATATATATATATATATATATATATATATATATATATATATATATATATATATATATACTGTGATCAAAAAGTAAGGTGAAATTGTCATTTTTTAAACACCCAGGCATTAGGAAGTAAGGTAAATTGTATTTTTTTTTCATAGGTTAATAGAACTGTTTAACATTTGCCAAGAGTTTGTTTGTCAAAAGGTTTAATTATCTCCGATTACATGTGTTTATACAACTCTTGATTCCTTCATAACGATAATGCACTGTGTCATACTGCATTGGTTTTTCGCGACTTTTTTTGCTAAAAACTCGATTCATATTCCGCAACCACGGTATTTGCCTGATTTGGCTCCGTGCGACTTCTGAATATTTAGCAAACTCAAAAGGTCATTGCGGGGATGCCGTTTTGATACGATTGAGGAGAGAAAAACCGAATCGAAGAAGGTCTTGAAGGCTATTCTGGAAAAAGATTATTCCGACTGTTTCGAGGACTGAGAAAAGTGTTTTATCAGACAGGAATTATTTTGAAAGAATAAATAAAGAATTTACATTTTTTTTACAAATTCACCTTACTTTTTGATCACAGTGTTATATTGTAAAGTAGTATTAAAAAAGTCTTAACGTTTTTAGCACACTTTACGATTTAGTGGTTGATTTTTTTCTATTCTGCATGCTCTGAGAATTGCCAAAGGGTTGGAATTTGGCCAAAGTGTATGCAATTTTTATCACTTGTTTTTGCGCTAAGTACGATTTCAAGGCGAATTTGAAATATTTATGTATCATGTCTGGAATGTTTGACTAAACTTGATCGTCCGTAAGACACTTAAGGGTTTCTTCACGGAATAATATATTATGGAAATATTATGCGAGGATTTGAATATGATAAAAATGAATTTTCCGCTAAGAAAATGCAGTCGAGTTGATTTTTTTATATTTTTATTTCTGAAAAAAATATCACGGAATATTTTTAACGTAATATCGTATTAAAGTACGAATACCTGAAGTCGCTTTAATTTAAATTTAACATGACATGGAAAAAAAAGTATATATGAATGATGTTGTAAATACAAATTTAATTATTATATAATATATTTTATAATAAATATAATAATTTTAATTTTTAGTTGAAAAAAAATAAAATTAATTAAATATTAAAAAAAGGAAAACGAGTTTTCATCCGAATTATCTTTGTTTATGATAATAAAAATTGTAAGCTTTCTGTTAATGTATTTTTAAAACGATTTAATTAAGCATTATTAATTCTTTAATTAAGTTAAAATAATCACTTCTTTGAGGGGGGGGGACGGTCGAAAAGCGTGCGGGAGGAGGTGTAAGCGAGATGTTTTTCGCTACATTTAAAAGGGAAATATTTTCGTTTGCGATGAAAAAAGAAAATTGTAAAGGAAAAAAATAATGTGGAAAAAGGAAAAATCGCGCAACGGCGGCGAGTTTATGTGTTTAAATTTAGCGCGAATAAAATGTATTGTAATATCGGCGAACGAAAAAAAAATCGCAGGGGGGAGGGGGTTAAAGTAACGTTAATGGATTATCCGGTTAATGACTGGACGAAAATACTGAAATGTGTGTAATGTGGCGTCAGGGGTGATCAAGTCTTTTTTTTATATAGCGAACGACGCAATATTGATGATAAAATCGCGTAATTTGTCAAATAATTATCGTCAAAAATCATTTTTGAATTTCTAAAATTTTAATTAATTTTTAATATTTATAAATTTTTAATTATTTAAAAATTTAATATATCTGATACAAAAGCTCGCCTAAAATTTTATTTATTTTTTTCAGTATATTTTTCGCATTCAATATGTGAAAAAAATATGGCAAATATATTTTTGTAAAATACAATTAAAATGATAATATTCCCTTTAACAGGGTTATAATTATTATTTATGATGGCGATATTTTCTATATATAATAATAACGATTAAAAAATACTCATATATCAGTCTGAGAAAACGTTTTGTAAATATATATAAAAAAATATATAAAACTACAAAGTTAAATAGAAATCGAAAAAAATTGTAATGCTTGTAAAAATATAATTACAGTGCTTGAAATTTTATTTAAAATATCATTAGCATAAATTTAACGAATTTATTATATAATAACTTTTAATGTATTAAAAAAGAATTTGAGATCAATTGTGAATATTTTTGCAAGAGAAATTCTGAGATTTAAATTTATGTAAATTAAAATAATATATAACTGTTAAAAGTTTTAACTCGGACTGGTTAATTTTAACAATAAAGCGAATATCGTTTACTGGATATATTATTTTTTTATGTTTTTTTTTTAACTTAACAATTGTTGTTTCAAAATACAATACAAGGAAAATGAATATATCGTAAAAAATGGAGAAGGGTTGAAAAAAATATATACATTTTGTTTATTCATACGGTGTTTCAAAAATAATGTGTATCATTTTAGAAAAACTCAAGACAAATGTAATTGAATTTAAATATATGATAAAAAAACAATTGATTTCATTTTTAATCATTTTAATATATATTTATATTATTAAAAAATATTCAATAAAATATTGGTGATATAAATATTTTTAATAAACATTTTTATTTTGTTTATATCGAAATGAAGAAAACTAATTTTAATAGAGTTTTTTAGTACAGAGTGTTTCAGTATGAAATGTTTATCAAATAAAATTATTAATTATGAATATGTTTTAACAATTAAAACAGCATTTAAAACTCGTAATGAATTTGAAGTTATTAAAAATATATGAATTATAAAATAAGTTTTTTTATTTAAATTTTATAATTGAATCAAAAATAATATTTTTTTGTATTATATATATATATATATATGTGTGTGTGTGTGTGTGTGTGTGTATAAATATAACATATATAATCACATATGTGTAATTTAAAAAAAAATGTAAATATGAGGTGTAAAAATTATAAATAATCGACAAAATAAATTTATGTATTCAGATAATACATGGTTCAATTATCAATGGTTCAATTTTTTTCGGATCACCGTATACACATTGTTAAACACCTATTATTATGCGAGAACTTTCGCCGTGTTTTGGGTGTGGGTTGGAAATAATTTTCCTGATACTGTTAAAGTTTTACTTTTCTCCAAGACGAGGAAGAGCGGCGCAAAAGGGGATGTTTTAAGGGTTTCTTGTTACAAAGGGGGGATGAGTTTTATGAGAGAGAAAGCGAGAGAAAAAGAGAGACAGAAGACGAGTTATGTTTCTTTTATCTGCTAAGTCGCCTTTGCCTCGGTACGGTCTTTAGTGTCTACTGTAAAAGTGTTCGGTCGTGTTAGGGTTAAAGTTACACGTGGAAAACGACGATTCGATCGAAGGGTTTTTGCGATTTCTTCGGACGTTAATGATGCCATTTTTGTTCAAAATTTATCGCGAATTGTCGAAATTGTACCTTCGTTATGTCTACTGCGTATAGCAAGATTTTTACACACATAACATAAAAAGTTGTATATTATATATAATATAAAATCATATAATTTTAACAATATTTTACTATATTAAAATGTATATACAAACGTAAATATTGACCATTTTTTTATGATAATTCTGAATATTTTTGATGACTAAAATAGTTAGACTAAAAATATCTTAAATCGACTATTTATTTTCGTCGGTCAATTAAATCGCGTCTTTCGACGGCGAAAACGAAAAACTAATGAGACGATGTTTTTTCATGAATAAATTTGTATTTTCTTTTTGTCGTAACCGACGCCGCTTTTACGACTACTTAAATGAAAAATCCGTGGAAAACTTGCAACACTATTTCGTTTATTTTATTTTCTTTATGCGGCGGATTCGGTATTATAATTTTTAGGTAAATTTATGCAAGAAACCGTCTGAAAAAAATCTTTTATATAATATTATATATATATATATATATATATATATATATATATATATATATATATATCTGAATATTTATGGAAAAAAAAATTCGGTACTTCCGTACCTTTAGCGTTTTGGTGACGGAAAAACCAGAGAGGAAAATTCGCGCTGTAAAGTGTTAAATTCCAACTCGAACGGAAAAAGCAATAAAAGCGTGGATTCAAGGATCACACAAAAAAAGGTTGTAATTGAAAAAAAAAGAGAATCGCCGTGAAAAATTCTATTTCGGGTTGTTTGTTCTCTTTTTTTGTGTCGGTTAGTTTTCCGGGAATTAAAAGTGTATTTATGGACTTTAAGGTTTTATATGGAAATTCAACGATGTTGACGGAATAAATAGTAGGCAAAAAAAATAAATAGTTATAGTTAAATATTTTATATGAAACAATTTTATTATATATTCAATTATTATAATATAAAATTTCAATAAAATATATATATTTTTTAAATTTAATAGAATTATTAATCTAATAATAATAGTGAAAAATATTAAATTTAAATGCAGTCGCTGTTAGTTTTAAAACAATGATATTTAATATTTTTAATATAAAAATATTATAATTTATTAAATATAATGAGATTTATATAAATCTAATTTACATGCAGAATTACGGAATAATATTAATTCCATTTAAATTAAAATCACACATTTTATATATATTTTATGTAATTTTAATTTTGTACAAATACAATTTAAATACATGTTACAAATTAAAATTATCATAAATTAATATTTTTATTAATAATAAGAATGATTTTCATTTAAATTTGATCGCCTATTAGTTTATTAATTATATTATAAGATTATCGAAAGCAAATAGTATATATGGTTTTTTATATTTAATAATAAATTTTAGAATTTTTTTTAATATTATCGATTATTGATATATAATATTATACGAAAATGCGCATTTTTATGATAAGAAAATTCAATAGTAACAATTTTAATGAGTTCGTTTGGAAAACTGGAGCAGAAAGAACTCGATATTAAAGCGTGAACAAATTGCTTAACTTTTAATTGAGATAGTTTTTTTTACGATAGTCGAATTAATGAGCAATTATTATTGGTATAAAATGCAAATTCTCACATTAATAAAATCAACTAACAGAAAGCAATTTAAAAAAAATATTTGACTGATATAATGAAATATTTTATTTTACATCATAAATAGAGCTATTTAATATCTTCAAAAAATTGTCCGCTGAAAAACGAGTGCACATTATTCACGATTTTAATGCCGATCGTTCGATTGTCCCCCGTTCGTCCGTTTGTGTCCCCTTTCGCTCTGTATATATTTTTCCTCGATTTTTTCCGATCACCCTTAACACGGCCGCAATTCATCAGGCTTCGGCTACAAGTAAATCGTCGAATAAATCGAGTTTTTCCGCAGACCTGTGGAACCGCATTGTTTATAACTGCGAAAAAGGGGGCAAGGGGGACACACTATAGGGCGAAAGTGTGAGTACTTTTCAGTGGACCTTCGGTACGCGAATTATTTTCAGCACGAAACGAACTTAGATTTACGACTACACGGGGAACCTTTTCGGACGAAAATAAACGCTTTCAGGACTTTTCCTGAAAAATAACCAAAAAAAAAAAAATAATAAAATAAAATTCCGACCGATTCGAACCGCGACCCTTAAAAAAAAATCGGTTCGCCTCCGTTTTTCCTCGTCGAAATTTATCACGAATACCGTTGGCGATATTTCAATAATATTCGGAAAATATGAGAATACGTCGGACTATCGAGGGTTGCAGGCGGTCTAAGGATTTTCATGTTGTGCGTCACGTGTAAATAGACGATATTAATGGTCGCGACCTATATTAAGGGCGCACGTGTCTCGGATAACGAAACGATGACTCGATTTAATGATGATAAATAGAATTGTCCGCCATATTTGCGGTTCAGAATTAGATAGATTAATAAAGCTACTGTAAAACAAAGAATATTTTTTTATAATGACAAAATATAATTACATACTAATTTTTAAATATACATTGTAATTTTTTTAATATATTTTTTGACAGTTGATAAAATTAATTTTATAATATGCACTTTTTTAAATACCATTTTTTAATATACTGATATCGTTTTTTTTTTGTAAATATAATATTTTGATTTATAGCCATTGCAATATTTGGCGATTTTTATTAAAATTTATGAATGTACTATTTATAACACTCGGCTTTTCCAAAATGACACGGATTTATGTTACGCATTAATTCATCAAAATATACATAAATATTCTATAAATAAAAATTATATATATATATATATATATATATATATATATATATATATATATATATATATATATATATATATATATATATATATATATTAATAAATTTAAATCGAAAAAAATTTTGAATCAGCAATTTTTTTTTTCATATATTAATACAGCATTCTATGATATGTCATTTTATGGATTCAATTATTTGTCTAAATTTTATCATTCCGGGTCAAATTTGATCACATGGTAAAACACATCAGATATGTTTAATTTTCCTATCAACACATATATATATACACACACACGTATATATATGTATTGATGTCGTAATTAGGAAAGTTTATATAGCGTATTTATTATACCAGAACACGTTTTTGGTGGCTTTACGTGAAAGAGTAAACTGAGGGTTGAGTGGCAAATGTAGTTCTTAGGTAGCAAAATTGACCAAGCAGTAATGAGATGGTATTTTGCTCATTTTCCATGCCAAGACGATGCTCTGCTTCTGTTCAGCATCGGTTAAGGACACCATCTGTCCGAAGGCTTACCCTTTGTCGGACCGATGATAAATAGTCTTCCACGGTTCTCCATTTTGCCGACGGGGTGGTAGTTTAACAAATTGAAGTGTTCGTCTTCGCCTCCCTTGGTTCTCGTTTTTCCTACCGAATACACCACCCTTTTGGCCCTTTCGGCGATCTCGACGTCTCAATTTTAGGTAGACCGTATCCAAGACAATATTATGTTCGAATCGGAATCAAATTAAATTGCCGCCGTATCTTGATTGCCGATTGTTTATTTGGAAATCATTAAAACTGCAGAAACGCTAGTCGACTGCTCTGTAATTAATGGATGAAATCTATTAGCAGGGTTGGACAAAAATGTCTTCGCTTTCTTTGTCGAAAATTTCAGTGATTTTTTAAAATAATTTAACGCGATATTAGAATATTTCGAAGAATTCCATAGTATGTATTCGTACTGCAATTGTTTATATAAGTAGACTCAATACTAGATTTATATATAAAAAATATTTTACAAACACAATATAACACCGTGATTAAAAAGTAAGGTGAATTTGTTCATAAAATGTAAATTCTTTATTTATTCTTCCAAATCACTTTTTCCAGTCTCTCAAAATAGTCGGAATAGTCTTTTTCTGTTATTGCCTTCAAGACATTCTTCGATTCGATATTTGTCTCTTCAATCGTGTCAACGGCGTTCCCGCATTGGTCTTTTGTGTTTTCTGAACAGTCAGAAGTCGTACGGAGCCAAATCAAACGAATTCGGTGGTTGCGGAACAATATGAGTCAAGTTTTTGGCAAATAAGTCTCGAAGAACCAATGCAGTATGACATTGTGCATTATTGTTGTTTATAAAAGCAGGTTTAACTCGGAGATAATTAAACCTTTTGACAAACAGACGTTTGGCAAATATTATAGACAGTCCTATCAACCTTGGAAAAAAATACAATTTACCTGCCTTTCTAAATCTCAAATTTCACCTTATTCTTTTTTTTATCACAGTAATATATGACATAAATAGTTAACTGACCACGTTAACGTTTACATAGAAAGAAAAATGACTAATAAACAATTTATTTCTAAAACAACATATTTTTTTCAACCCTGACACAAACGAAAAATTAATGATGCCCAACCTCAGATGCTAAATTCAATTAGTGGCGAACGAAAGAAAATACTACCTCTGCGTTTTCAGGTATTAAAATAAACACATTAGAACCGCTCAAAGGAGGCAAGTAATAGAAACTAACCACTTTCCCATCTTATAAGGTGGCTCTAGGACCGATGTATGGGAATGAGTTAAGTATTAAACATGGTGTATTTGTCGAATATATATATATATATATATATATATATATATATATATATATATATATATATATATATATGTATAATAATATTATATATTGACGACACAAAGTATCGTTATCCATTTTCGGTGAGAGTGAGCGAATCTGACTCATCTCTATTACTATTGTTATGACAGTACAATGATAATAATGGAAGGTCTGACAGACCTCTCAGATACCATTAAGACTCTAATGTTGAATCGACCACTTTCTTGCCGTGTATAGGTGTATATTTACGTGTGTATTTATCATAATATAGTGTATGTGTATGTGTCATTATCTATATTTATATAAGCGTAAACGTTCCCTATTGACGATGAGAACTAATTGAGATAACGCAGGACAAATTCGTATACGTTTCATCCGAGTCAGATGTAATCAACGTTTCGAGTGTTGGGAGTCGCTTTTATGTGCGCTCGGATAACCGTGTCGATGCTGTTCGTGATATATATATATATATATATATATATATATATATATATATATATATATATATATATATATATATATATATATATATATTAAACGATACATTAAAAACATGTGAATGTTTAAATTGAACTATATATTTTTTACACTATTTCAATATGAAATAAATCTATTAAGTGCAGCAAGAAAGAAGAACAAAATATGGAAATTGTTTAGCGATTTTTTTTTATCTAAAAAAAAATGAAAATCTTTGGGATATTCAAAGCGGTCTGAGAAGCAGGTCGACGCCCCCTTTTTGCATTATCTTTTTCTATGGAAAAACGCACATTTTGTATTCAAGCCGAGGGCATTCATCTAAGATTTACTGTCCCGACATGATGGAGAATACCCATTTTCCGGACTTGAAAAGTCGAAAAATTTCTCTCGGAAAATAATAATGCAACTCGTATCATTTTATATATATATAATATATATACTGAAAAAAAAAGAGAGGACGTGGAACGTTCATATTAGCAAAAATCTCGAGCTGGTCTTCTTCCATCTTCCGTTTCTGAGCTGCCGACTAAAATATCATTTATAACTTTTTCCAAGGAGCGAAATAGTTTGCAATAGTTATAGAACCAAACTGTAAATGACGCTCAACTTTTTCAATACGACCTCACAGTATTACGAAATGGGGATAAAACCCTATTCTTATCCTCAATATGGCGCAATAGAAAGAATATGCGATCGTAACAATAGTGCTACTTTTTTCCGAGTGCCCTCGAGTTAAATATTAACATCTCGGAATGTATTTGAGAAAAGTACGAAGGCTAACTTTTATTCGATTCTTAATTAAAAACGTAGAGAAACACACATACATACACACACACACACAAAACTAGAGAACGGTGAAAACTTTTAATTTTGTCCATTTTCTAACACAGATGTTCGTTTTTTATATATTGTTAAATGAACATTTTAATTTGTAATAAAATTAATTAACTGTAAAATATAGTAAATTCGTCAGATTGAACATGTCTTTTGAATGAACACTTGCATACATATTTCCATACAAATTAACCTGTGTTGAATTAACACTTCTCCACCTTGAACATTGAACATATTTTCGAACATTGCCTATTAAATTGAATATTCAAGTGTATTATTGCATATATAGATGAATTAATATTTTTATATTATAAATATTCGTTCTAAATTTGACTCTCATTATTTTAGAGTATTGCGATGAGTATTTTTAATTTTATAAATGATACATTTGTGTTTTTATCTTTGACTAACAAATGTCTTTTTATATAGCATGTTTAAGAAAAACAACTACAAAGAGAAAGTACAACGAGTTTATCTTGGCTGATAAAATATCTGTCTTACAAGATTTGGCTCAAAGAATGTCTGTTAAAAATATTCAATCTCAATTGGAACTATTGTTAACTGAAACAAAAAAAAAATAACAAAGAAACCTTGTAGATATATATAATTATACGAGAAAATATACATCGTATCTTATTTAGTCGTGTATGTGTTTTAATATAATTTTCTAGAGAACCTTTTCAGCTATTTACATTGAATATTTTTATAGAATACAGAATATTATTTTATTTTTAAATAAATTTTGATATAGAATTTAATCGTTAAAATTTAACCATATATCAAATGTATTTCAAACGGTTTCGATATTAAATAAACCGTGAATTATATTCGAATCAAATCGATCAGAAGACGGGTAAATAATAGTCTTTGTTCGATAAGTGGTTCAAATAATATATATATATATATATATATATATATATATATATATATATATAATGTTTTATTTATTTATTTTTAGTTTGTTCTCGTCGTCGTGAAGAAAGTTTTGCAACTTGGTTTAATACGGTTTGAGTACGGCGAAGTTAATACCGTTGTCAACTGAGAGAACGAGTTTTCTCTATAAAATATCGCATATTTACAATACGTGTTTTGTTTTTGTTGTTGTTGTTGTTGTTTTTGTTTCGTTTTTATTTTCCGCTTGCAATTTTTATATTTTAAAATATACGGAAAAAGTATTCGCTTCGATTGTTTTCGAGGGGTAGTAAAGTGGAGGACGGCGGCCGGATTACGCGGCGTCGTATTTATTGTATTTGCTCGACCGTATTTATTTGTTTATTATTTGTTTTTTTCTTCTATATATATAACGTTTAAAATTATTTTATAAAAATAAAATAAATCATTGGCGCTACTTTATTTGCAGATCAGAAATTTACTTTTATGGTTTTTAATAGTGAATTTTTATATATATTTATAAAAAAATATCGAACGATCAATTCTATGATTTTTTTAAATCTATTTGTTAAAAAAATATTTTTTAAATTCTAAAAAATGTCTTTCAAATAAAAATATAACTTGATGCCATAAAATATAGTATAATAAAATTTATTATTGAATACGCAAAATCCGTGCGTTTTAGATTTTTTACTTGCATTATTTAGAAAACCGCGCTGAATGTGTTAAATTTCACGTTTAATTTTAAACACACCCTTCGTTGAATATTTAATAGTCAACTTTAATTAAAAAAATAACAGCGACGATTTTAAATAAATAAATAAATAAACGGCTGTAAAAACGCGGAATAAATAATTCCGACGCGCGCACTTTACGAGCGTATATTAATTAAAACAGCCTCGCATACGAACAATAATAATGTGGACAGACAGCGAAGGGGTTAATGCTAAGGGATGAGGGTGAAATAGTGTGAATAATGTATTATAATATCGTCGGACCGAGTCCATCCCCCACCACAGAGGGACAATTTCGTGTAATTTACATTAGATAAAATTTATATGACGAAAGGATGTTTATTATATGCCGATATGTTGTTTCAGGATATTGAAAAAAATATTCTCATTCGGATATTTTAAAAATTCAATCTTCATAATCAACTGAATCGAAAGTTGAATATTACATAGATTGAAATTTAATTTTTGTAGTATTTATATTATATATATATATATATATATATATATGTATATATATATATATGTGTGTGTGTGTGTGTGTGTGTATGTGTAATTTTTAATTGGTATGTGTATATAATTTGAGAAATTGCGAAATAAATTATACTTATTCAAAGTTCGGACAAACTAAGAAAATAATCTTGATTTTAAATTAAAATACGTATATATATAATCTTTTAATTATATGAGTAAAATGTATGACTCTTTCAAATTATATTTTTTTAAGTACCTGTAATAATTTTATCAAGAATTACGATAAAAAATAAATTAATAATATTTATCAAAACACATTATATTAATGTGTTCGTAATGATAAATTGCAATTAAAATTTATATTATATCATATAAAAAATAATTTTATACCAACACACAAGTGCGTTACCACTGAACGTTTATAAAACAATAAATAACAAGATACGCCGATGTATAAAAAGAGAAAAAAAAGAGACGAAATTCCATAGGATTAAAGAAATTTCAATTTGAAATATTCATCGGTCCATAGAGCGAAGCCACAATGCCGTAAGGTCGAATTTTCCACATACGTTGAAAATTTTAATTGAAAATCCCCGTTCGCCGTTAAAATTCTTAACGGTATCGTTTAACCTTTCGAGCGGTCAACGCAATGACGATAAAATTCGAATCGACAGTTTTTCCTGAGGGTCGATTTTACTTTTGATCAAAAAGAACGAAAAGGCGGAGATCACTTCGTGCCCATTTCGTATTTTCGGAAAAGCCCTTCGGATTTTCTCATACTAGAATTTTCCGATTTGAAGGGCCGTTTTGGCATTACAACAAAGACGGAACTGTTTAAAACAAGATTTCTCAATCGAAAACTCATAATGAATACGATAGCTATATTAACTTAATTTATTGAATTTTTTCATATTATATATATATATATATATATATATATATATATACTGTGATCAAAAAGTAAGGTGAAATTGTAATTTTTAAACACCCGGGCATTAGGAAATTGTAAAGATTTTTTCCTAGGTTGGTAGTACTGTCCATAATATTTGCCAAGCATCTGTTTATCAAAAGGTTTAATTATCTCCAAGTTATTAGCGTTTACAATATACAACTCTTGGTTCCTTCATCACGATAATGCACCACGTCACATTGCATTGGTTTCAAAAATCGTTCCGCAAACACCGTATTCGTCTGGTTTGGCTCCATACGACTTTTGGCTATTCGGAAAATTTGAAAGGCCAATGCGAGAACGCTGTTTTGACACGATTGAGGAGATAAAAACTGAATTGAAAAAGGTCTACCGGAAAAATACTATTCCGACTGTTTTGAGGACTGGAAAAAAGTTGGCAAAAGTGCGTTTTATCGATTGGGTATGAAATTGATTTGGAAGAATGAATAAAGAATTTAAATTTTATTAACAAATTCAACTTACTTTTTGATCACAGTGTTATAGATAATTATGTGAATATAATAGACATTTTGCACTCCTCCTAGATTTTTCTTCAAATCGAATTAATATTTTTTTAATATACAGAATAATATTGCTTTAAATGCGTTCTACATGTATTATATTTTTAAATATTATGATAGAAATAATTTTTAGAATTTCGGAAAGGTTTAGAAATTTTCCAACGGTTGGATTTCTAGTGTCGTTCGTGGATTGCAATCGACCGATTTTTGGGATTTACATTATTGACCACCTCGACTAACGGCTCTCGAGCAATTAAGCCTTCCGGCGAAACATTCTCGAAGTGGAAAAGGCTTTGAACCTCAATCGTTGGTTCTCAAATCTCGCTACACTCGAATCCGAAGGTCGTTTATTGACGCTCTCTAACAATGTTTTTTTAAACCGAATAAAGGATTTCGAATCGTACAAACAATTGTAATTACGAATATAAACGTAACGAAGGTTTTTCAAATTTATGTATAAAAAAATATTTTCTTTTTAATTTTATTTATTTAATATATTTAAGAATATTTTCAACAACAACATTTAATATAAATTGTATGTTAAAAAAGACAATCATAAAAATGCGGCAATTTCTACCGAGAAGACTATTTATTTTATGTATTCGAAATAAATTTATTATGCAATAAAAGCGATTTACGTCCGATTCGATTAATTTAACGGTCGAGACACGTAAGAGTTAATTTTTTTTCAAGATAAAAAAGACGCGAAGTGAAGGGGAAGGGGTAGCAAAATTTCAGGGTTGCGGGAAAGTGGTAGCAATAAAGCGAAAAATCCCCGACAAAACACGGGAAGGTCGACGAAAAAAAAAGAATGTGAAAAAAGTACGGTCAGGGGTCGTAAAAGCCGGTGCGCGAACGCCACTTTAGCCATTAAGGGTCGCAGACTGGGGATGGGTCCTCTTTTTATTTGTTTGCATTAAAAGTTAAACCTTCTAGTGTTAAGATCTAATTAGCGCTAGGGTTACTAAGCTCGCTCGAAGGGCTTTTGCGAAAGCTTTCAAACGCATACATAAGCGCGTATAAAAGCTTAGAAACGACCGAACATATTCCTGCATTGCAGGCAGTTTGTGTAATTCAGTCATTATCGGAGTTAATCACTTTAGAAACTTTTACGATGTATTCTATTTTTTTTTATATCACACTGTGTTTTACAAAATTGTGATATATTATATCGATATTATTTTTCAATTATTTTATAATATATTTTACTTAATATATTATTAAATAATATTTTACTACTTTTTTGTAAATCGAGTCATCAGCTCTATATTTAAAAATTCAGTCATAATTTTATTTTATGAGAAATTATAAAATAATTTTTAATTATTTGTATGAAATATTTTGAAATATACTTAAAACATTTGATTGCCTTACAAATTTAAATACTTTTATCAAGCAAATAAATAAACATCTATTCAACCGAATAACAAATAAAAATACATTAATTTTATTTTAATATTTATTTCAATTTCCATTTAAAAAACTATGATTTAAAAAAAAACATATAGAAAAAAAAGCATTGATCAACGAATTGTTCGCAATTTATTTGCTATCGCATTATAAAGAATACATCAAAGCTTCGACGTCGAACTAGAGACACTCAAACATGAAAGTCGACCACTTTATCCGCATCTCCCCACATCGTATTATATATATTTGAACAATGTTTTCAAACTGTTTGAAATAATAAAAAAAAAGTGATTCGTATCAATTTACGCGTCGATGATCATTACATATCGTTCACACATCAAAAAGGCTTAACGTTAATAAATCAATCGCCAACTAAGCATTATCGAAACTCTGACAATGGCAAAAATAGACAAAAAAACATATATATATCGTTCAAATCTGTATTTTTTTTACCGGTAATTACGGCAAAAAATAGATTGAAAAGCCTTTTTCGATAGCGACCACTCGAAAGCACACCATCCAAATGGTAGCATCTGTTAACGCACGTCGGCGATAAATAAAGCTTTTTATCACAACGTCACACACAAACAGACAGATCGACAAGAATAAATATAGTGAATATATATATATATATATATATATATATATATATATATATATAATATACACTGACAGAATCGATAAATTTTGCGGCGGGTTAATTGAACTTATCCCTGACTAATTGGATCGTCCTATCGTTGCAAAAATAATTGAGGCGAATTAAAATTGACCTCGTTAAGTCGAACGATTGCCGTATTGTAATATTTTATCGGTTTTAAAATGCTCATTTTTCTTTAATAAATCTATTTTTCATAATGAATAAATTAATAAGCAGTGCAGTGTGAAATAGCGAAATGTCACAAAACTATTGAATGAATAAATCATATTGTAAATTTTTCATAGTTTGAATAATATATTTAAAAATTCATTAAAAATCTCTACATTAATTATAAAAATAATATTGATTAAAATCATTGACAATTTTTGAAATGTCACAAATGCTCAAAAAAACAATATAATCAGGAATGATTATAAAAAAATGGCGATTTTTAAACGAAAACAATATAATAAGATTTTATATATTGCTTGATGCATTTTTATGATACGAATAATTTTCCGAAATCCGATTTGTAATTTAGTAAAATTATAATTTTTAAGTAAAGCGAAAATAAATACAAAATATACCACTTTATATTTCGAATAATTTTGCACTCAAATCTATATCTAAACATATAACAAAAAAGTTATTCATAAATGTCCACTTATTATTTGAGAATATGAATGTTAAATACAACTATGTTCTTCGTTTATTTTAAAGTAACAAAATGTTAATAAACTTACATATATTACATGACGTCTATATATATGTAAATGTATGTACTTGTATTTTCATTATATATATATATATATATATATATATATATATATATATATATATATATATTGAGGGATCGTTTTAGTAGAGCAAATAATGAACAAAGTGTGGCCGAAACAACTGTGTCTCGCGCACGTGGACTGAATCTCGTAAAACACACACGCTGTATATATATATATATATATATATATATATATATATATATATATATATATATATATATACATACATTGGTATAAGTATATACAGGTTGCACGCAATACGTTTCACCTGAAACAACTTTCAGGGATGAAAAGAAACTTTTCCAGCGGAACGCTTTCGCCCTCGCTTTTCAACAATTCGAAGGTTTGCTTTCGAAACACTGAGAATCAAAATCGTACGTACACCTCGATAATGGAGTGTAATCAGAATTAATATTCAAACTATCACGATTTTCAGTATACGTTTCAGAGAGTTTTGTTTATTTAGTTTCGCTTTGATAACGAATTATATACTATTACCCGTGTAATTTAGTTAAATTTCATATTATATATATAATTTACTGAATATTTTAATTTATATATATTGTTAACATATTTTTTTTCTAAAATATCTCTAGTAAGTGGAATTATTTTTTGTGTCATTTTTAGATCTTTTCTAGCAGCCCTCTTATCGCCAGTTACTTTTATCACCAATTTAAAGGTTTTAAAACGGCACCCTAAAGTCTCGTGAAGAATTTTCGAGAGCATCGAAGTACATTCAAAAAGTTTATTAATAATTTTGTGCAATTTTAAAATAACTGGTTGTTTCGTGGAACGCATAAAAATATCTAATGCACTAAAAATGTGTGAAAAGTTCGAAGACGCCTGTTTAAAATTTTCAGTAATGCGGAATTTTATTATTAATGATAATATTTTTTTGAATTTTGCTAATTTAATCTAAAAAATATTTTTTATAGATTTATTTAATATTATATACTTTGAAAATATTACTTATTTTTTTTCGAATTTTATTTGAAATTATTCCATATATGAAGTTATGTTAGTATTTTTTTTGTATTAAACATAAATTTCAAAATACGAATGCGATCTAATTTATTTCGAAAAATAACTATTATTGAACATAATAACAAAAAAAAAAAAATTGGGGAGCGAACGCCGAAAACGTTCCGAATTTCGCATAAAGTATAAAAATTCACAAACGTCTTCGTACGAACGCATAAATTATATTATTTGGCAAACGTTCAAATGCCGCCATTTATTATGAACGGCAATGATGGCCGACCGAAATCGACGCCATGTATAAAAATGGCGGCGGCTGATGCAAACGCCGAAAGAAAATTCCGAATCGGAACGTTGTAAAAATGCGTGTCGAATCGAAACCGGATTATCGGTTCGTCATTAATTGCCACTAATTATTCGATTATTTTGTATATCTGTTAATTGATTCTTATATTGTCATCGATAATGAACAAGTATACAAAATTTCAACTCAATCGGACATCGGATAATGTTCGAAAAATCGATTACAAAATTCCACCCGAACACACGGACGAGCGTGACTTATAATAAAAGTGTGTAAAAAGTAGATTTATTTATATGCGATATTATCGTTTCGTGTTGTCGTCGACATTTGCAACCTCCAATTTCGAAACACGAACGGGGATGAAACGGAAAAGTTTTCCGAACGGTCAAACAGCCACGCTGCAATCGCTGTACTTTGGCAATTGCCAATTTTCAGACGGTCAACTTTAACCAATTTGACCGCCAGTCAAACGATGACAAATTCCCGACAGGAAACTTCCTGATGAACAATCGTAATTGAATCGTTATCGTTGCTCGTTATAACGAACGATCGTCGTAAACTTTAATTTAAATAACGTTCATTATAATTATTATATTGAAAAAAATAAATTTTATATATAATAAATAGTAAAATAAATTCTACGCTAATTAAATAATACTAAATTATAAATAAACGTTTTCAATTTGTTGAATTGTTGTTTATATATATATATATATATATATATATATATATATATATATATATATATATATATATATATTAATTGATTTTATGAAGAAAAATATTAATTATCTGATGATATATGGTATGACGTATTTTTATATGAAAATATGCGATATTAATTAATTAATTAACTATAATAATAAAATATCACGTATTCATTATGCAATAACTGTGTTTTTAAACAATGCATTTGTTGTACAATATAATTAATTAATTTAATTTATAATTAATAATAATCATATATAATATTAAGTATGAAAAAATCAAATAAATATATATGTACAATACAAATTTCAATCCCATTTTAACAATTATCATCGTGAACAATTATTTTTCATCCGGGATAAAAATATTCAGGAAAAACATTTGTTATAAAAATACAAATTACACATAACAAATTCAACTTTATCCATACATCACATCTTAAGCAGCTTAACGGCTTAGTATCATTAGCGTATTTTTCCGCTTTTCCTGCTCTCGTCATGTTTTAATAATATCGAAATATATATATATATATATATATATATATATATATATATATATATATATATATATATATATATATAAACAACGAATGAAAGCGTCCCTCTGTTTTTTTTTCAGCCTTAGTACCTTTTTGTAGCCGTTATGAATATTTGAAATGTGCGATAATGAAATCTTAATTAAAATAGTAAATAGAAGAAGCCTTTCGACACACGGCAGACGACTGTAATAAGGTTTTTAATTAAAATGAAGTCGTAAAGTAAAAATGTCGCAAGCAACAGTCGTTATATTTTTATATTATTATTTAATGTTAAAATTTTTGAAAAGGCTTGACCGCATATTATATGACGAGATGAATGTTTTCGGAACATATTTAAAATATTTATTTCTTATGTATAAATATATTGCGAATGTCGCAAAGTAATTAATATTGAGAAAAATATTGTTAGTTATACTACTGTGAATAATTGTTATATAAAACTCCCAGGCATTTAATTAGGAAGGCAGGTAAATTGTAATTTATTTTCCTAGGTTGGTAGTCTGTTCATCAAAAGGTATAATTATCTCCGAGTTACACGTGTTTTTACGATTCTTGATTTATTCATTACGATAATGCACTAGGTCATACTGCATTGGTTATTTGCGACTTTTTTGCCAAAAACTTGACTCGTATCATTCCGCAACCACCGTATTCGCCTGATTTTGATCCGTGCAACTTCTGGCTATTCAGAAAACTCAAAAGACAAATTCACCTTAATTTTTGATTACAGAGTTATATTATTTTTATATAGTAATATAATGTTTTTTTAAATTATTAATGAAGTCAAATCGTTTACAATTTTTTATGTGTTTGGTTGAATCGTTGACAATAAATGAGAAATGTGATTATTTGAATGTTACGAGCAATAATAAATTATTTTCAATATATATATATATATATATATATATATATATATATATAATAATAATAAAATTGCACATTTGCAATGACATATCGCAATGCGTCCGGAAAAACGAAGCGGTTTTTCCGCAAGAAAATCGCATAACGCGCGCCGATAAGCGATTTCGACAAATATTGCAAAATATTTACGAGCAAATCGAAACATGAGGGTTGAATGTTTAAAAAAAAAATATAAAGAAAAAAAGCCTTCCACTACGTTTCATACGAAATTTCTCGACGATAAATCACCGTGAAATATCTAAATTCGTAACTAGATTTTATTAGAGAGATACCGAAGGCAAAACATTAAATTTATGAGCTTCACATTTCGAGCTCGTATCGTGGAAAATGGCTTGCGATTTTTTATCCGATATTATTTTACGCCGTTTGTCTGTCTGTGTGTACTTGGAAATTCTTCATAAATCTCTTAGATATAATTCATCGATCTAAATTTCCGAGAATATTTGATTATTTCATTTATTTTCTCATTATAATGGAATATTAATATTATTATATAGAGACTCTCATCTTTATATCTTAAAAAAAATCGTTAATAACTCATGTTTTTTGTTTTTACTATGAAATTATTAAATTACCAATATTTATAATACAAACAAATATTTTTAAACTACTCAACTTATTATGTAATGATAAAAAAACGTGATTTAGTTTATACAATTATTTTTCATTTATTTATTAAAATATTTAATAATAAAAAAATATTTGGATATTTTTCTATGATAATATTGATCAAAAATATTTTCACATAAAGTAGGATTAATTTAAATTTTTGCAATATTTTGTCTTGGTTCACTTTGTCATATCTTATATTGAAACATTGTATGCTATCTCATAAAATAACATTCTATCTCGTAAAATTATAATAAATTTTATTTTTTCCGATACAATAAAAAATTTAACAATTTAAAGTACACGATAAAATATAAGTATCATAAAGTATTTCAATATATAAAATATAATTCTATATATTGAAATGTTTCAAGAATGCGCAATGAAAATAACAGTATTATTATAATGTATTTGAAAACATATCATTTAATGTATTTTGAAAAATAATAAAATATATTTTAATGGATTTTTTAATATTTTGAATAATAGAGTTATGTTTGCAAAAACAACACATGTTTTTGGAAATATCATAATTTATATAATGAAATTGAATATGCATATAAATTTCAATATTCATTCATATATTTTTAAGCTTCATTTTATGCAAATTAAAATATGAATAATATTTTATTGGTTTCTATTTAATTTAAAACGATCAATTTGTTGAAGAAAAAAATCTATATAAAAATGAAAATATAGAAATGAAAACGAACACATTATTATTGTAACTGATGAAAGTTTAAATTGAAATATATTGATTAAAGTTTCTCATAATTATAATATATATATATATATATATATATATATATATATATATATATAATTAATATTTTCATCGAGTGAAAGAGATTTAGATATTTAATAACGATTAAAATTAATAAAGAATGGATATTTTCAATACGAATTTCTTTCTCTTTAGAAATTAAATATTATATTTTATTTTTACTGAAATAAATAATAATATTATATTTAATTTATTTAAAAATAAATCATTCGATTCATCGTCGAAATAATTATTTTTAAATCAAGCACACACATACACACACACACACACACACATATATATATATATATATATATATATATATATCGATATAATATAATAGTATAGTAAAAATAGTAACGTTTTCCACTTTGTAGACAATTCAAAATCGTGCACAATGAGGCATGTTAATCGGTGTTTCCCAAATGATTCAAAGGACAAAACAATACGTCGATTACCGACAAAACCAATAACCAATACCGACGATATTTATGATAAAATGTCAGTCAATATTATTATGTATTTGCGGGAAATAAACCGGCTTTCGGTGAAATCGTCACAATTTCGCACTGACGCCTATTTAATTCAGATTATTATTATTTTTTTCATTAATATACCTATTTTTAATTTTGTATTACAAATAAAATTTTTATTTATTATAATATATATAGTAAAAGATATGAAAATCATCAACAAAAAATATTATGTGAACAATTGTTAAAATTTTATCACATATCGGAAAGATTTTTTGAGTTTTTTGTAAGTTTTTTGATATATATATATATATATAATTTTTTTTTTTGAAACAATCTCTTAAATCAAGCGTTCAATGCGATCGTAAAAATGCGATTTTCAAATTTATGATCGCTAAAATATCGCATAAATCACTATACATTTTTATAACGGAGCGTGGTCATTCGTTCTAGATATCGCATTTATCCGATTATCGACTTAACTATATAATATTTACCGTGAAAAATTATAGTTTTTTTTATAGTACAGTTAAAATTGCGCGACACTATAAAACGCTTTCGAGTACGTTTTATATTTTTATATATTTAATATTAATAGTAAAATTACGACGTATTTATTGTATAAAATATAAATTTTTAGTATTTTGAAATAAAAAAAAAATAATAATAATACAACAATTGGAATACTTGGCGATTCGCAAAAACACTCTCGTAGAATTAGCACAAGACCTAGACGAGGGAAAATTTTAATAATAATACCTCACAAACTTCGGCAATACAGTGGGGGAAAAAGGGGAATAAGAAGAAGTGAAAGAAAATAGGAGAGTTTAAGAGAAAGCACAGGCCACGGATAAGGAATCGGAATTGGAAAACTTTATGATTAACAAAGTTAAAAATACGACGAGCCGTATGAAAAACCCATAAGCGACACCCGCGGGACCCTTTGTTGTCCTCACAATATGCCAGATTTTTGCCTATCCCGACTTATCGCACGATCTCAATTCCCGAATATGTTGATGATATGTTAAATAAAGCGACAACGCGCCGCCTCGCCCGGAAAATGGCGGTGAAATTTTCGCGAAAATATTTGCGGGAAAAGTTTTGCGCGTGCAATTCAATAGCGCGTGCTCGCGTTACGATCCTCATGAAACAACACGTGTTTCATGTTTATTCGCAAATGAAATGTTTTCTTTTTAATTATATCCTATTCGAATAAATCGTATATATATATAATGTTATAATATTTTTTTATGAATTAATTAATTATAATTATTTTTTCACTTTTTAACATAAAAAATATTATGAAAATCATCAAAAGTCGTTCTATTTTATGACTGAAAAAAACTAATTAATGATTTTTTGTTAAAGATTTGTAATCATTTTCAATTACAAAAAAAAATATTAATGATTAAAGATGAAAATTCAATATCTTTAATAATCAATATATATATATATATTATTTTAATCTTTATGCAATACTAAAGTATTATATGAAATATTAAAAATATCTTATTTATTGCTATTTTTATCATCCTCTTAACGGTTGTTCGATATACTTTTAAATAGATTACAATTTAATATTTTTTGAGAGCTAGTAGAAAAATATTAGTGGCAAAATATACGATGTATAATCTAATTTTTATTAAATAATAATTTAATAGTATTCTATATAAAACATTAATAATGGAAAAAAATATTGCGATAAATTTTAAGCTATGAAATGATCATATAAATAAATTATTAATCTCGCATAATGATGAAATTAATTATGACTTTAATTTCAATAGTATGAATATTTATTTTATCAAACGATTAATTTAGATTGATACCATAGATGATCAAACGATCATGATTGAAAAATTTTAACCGTAGAATAATATTCGGTTGATATAATATTTTGACGATTAATTAAGCATAAGCTCAGAGCTTAATAATTTATTTGATATGCGATTGAATTTATGTAATTCGATTTGGTTATATTGACGAAAGACGTTATACGGATCATGGATCGTGGACCGCAGACATGTTTGCCAAACTGACAAACCACGTCTAAATATAGGTCAAAACGTCGAACGAATCGAATATCAGTGGTCCGAGGTCTACGATACGATTTCGGGATACCGAGTCCTTTAATTAACAGGGATCTGGGTCAATCGCCGATGGCATACTGATTATTCGACGTGGAAAAGTCTTACGATTTTTGTCTATTTATGACTTTTTGGATATGAATATTTATATGCGATTGAATATATATATGTATATAATTTAAAAATACTCGTAAAATATTCTAATTTTATTATATAGTTTTATATAAAGATAGGCAGCAAAATTATCTTTGAATCCTTTTCAAAATTTTATAAATCTCCCATGAGATCTGTAGATTATTGGGAGTTTTTGATTTAGAGGATTGAATAAATTAACTGAAATTTTATCGAAAATTATTATATTTATATATAGAATATGATATATAATCAATTAATCAATATCTTAGCTCTTTTTTATTTGGGATCTAACTTCACTTGTCCATCAACTAGCATCTTTTGCTACACTGAGTTTACTTTTGGTTACTCCTAATGTTTTTCAAGCCTTGAACATATATGAAGGTCATTTCACATCATGATGTGGTTTTTATTATTGAGTTCATTTTTTGTATAGAAAATAAGAAAATCTTTTATAGATTTGTTTATTCAAGTTGTTCTATTTTATACGAGAGTAAGGTTTTACTTTGTATTACATTGGCATCTTGAGACAAACAATGAGGATTCGATATTGAATAATTAAAGGCTTGTTCAAGTTGACCTTGCAGTTCTGGAAAAGCATTTGTATTATATAATTATATAGGAAGAAATTTATCTATGAGGTAGATAAATTTGGGAAATTTTATAGGTAACTCTAGGTGTTCGTTTCTTTTTCGGAAAAAGATGTTGACTATTGGCATGTCGTTTAGACAGTTGTATCCAAAGTTAACATTTATATAAATTAGGTTTCTCGAGAGAAAAGATAATATAGAATATTTATTAAAATTAAGAAATATATATTTTTAGTCAAAATGATGAAAACGATTTCAAGATATAAATTTTAATTGATAAATTGGATAGAGATCTAAAAATATTAATAAATTGAGAATCATTGATTTAAAACGATAATAATAATAATAATAATGACCGTCATTAACCCGTATTAAAATAACTGATGGCATTTTCGATACATATTATATATATATATATATATATATATATATATATATATATATATATATATATATATATATATATATATATATTATGACAAGACCCGTAAACATATTCAACAATGTTCGCTAACAAGCCAATTAACGGCAAACAATGCGTTGTAAAAATAATTAATTCGTAATTAGGGGGCGAATCGGCGGTTATTCGTATTAATTTCGAAATATTTTCACAAGTTGCGGAGGGGGAAGGGAGGGGGGGACAGTGTAGAGGGTGAAATATTTTCGCACTTGTGTGCTTCATATATGCACGATGGCGTTAATTAATATGAAATTTGCCGTAGATGGCAGTTTGTCAGCGCATTGTTTAACGTGTGAAAATATTCGCCTTAAGGTTCCGCTAGGGGGGTGTTTAGAAATTGTTATAATCCACGGAGGGGGGGGGGTCGTAGTGTGTGAGATGTGTCCTTTTGTTTGTGCACTCGGCGCCTAGCATTATAATATTATATGATACAATGTAACGCGCTCCAAACACACAGACGAAGAAGCCCTATGTAAATATTCGACATCGGTATTAAGTATGCACAGGGGGATCAAAAAAAATATTTCAATATTTTTTTTTTAAATAAATTTTCATATCAAAAATATCATATTATCGTTCTAGAGCGATTTCATAATGCTTTAAGACGAGCGCTACGCGTGTCAATCCGCAACAACCCGAGTGCTACTCGTAGGTTTCAACTTGTACTTAGTATACACGAACGATCTACATTCGTTGGACGCTTGTTGAACATTTTTTCGAGCTCGTGGATTATTTTTTTAAATTGGTATATTATATTATTTTACTCTGTTTTTTTTTTAATTTTTTAAACTGTTTTTATTTATAAATAACATGCACATTTGAAATATAAAATAAAAAAATGATGTTTTTAGATATATATATTTTTGCGCAAATAATCTGAGCGATTAATTTATATTAAATTTAAAGTAATAATATTTTTATAGAGTAAAAATCTGATGATTTGACTTGGTAATAATTAAATCAATATTATAAAATTTGAAAAAAAATATTCTTAATTTAATCATATTGTTAATTTTCGTGACGAATAATAATACTACCCTTAAACAGTTTTTTTTTTATATAAATACATCGTATATATATTACGACATGATAAAGTTTTAACGAGCGCAGTGTTGACGACTTAATCTCGTTATGTGAAAAAAAAATCCAGCGCCTACGAACAAAAAAATATAGGTCAAGTTTTCGATGACACCACTCATACGTTTCGTTTTTCAACACACCCTGTATATATTAATATATACGATACGCGTAAAATTAATAATGTACACGTTTATACACGGTCACGCATTTACGACAGTGCGAATGACACGCGCGTGAAAACAAGCGCGAGAAATTATCGAGTCGTCGTCTAGGATTCCGGATAATCCGTTCGCATGACGAGACAGTTATCCGACGTAGTCGGATTATCGAATGAAATGTGGAGTCGTGTCGTAGACGTGGCGAATGACACGAACCACTGACAAACTGTGTGACGCGACTACGGCCGCGAGACGCCGTTTGAGAAACGCTCGCTATTGTTGTATATAATATAATAATCGATGAAGTATGCGTGTGTATGGCGAGATGTCTGAAAAACTGGGTTAACCGAGACAAATATGTATATACGAGTCGTATGTGCACAAAGGATACATCTGAAATCATATTAATTATGAGAAATAATATCGGTCGTTATTTTATAACGATTTATATTAAAAAAAAAATTTACGCGAAAAAAGCGTAATGGAAAAATGAGCGTGAAATAACAGTGCAAAATTATTTATGTAAAATCTATCGATTGCTTAATTTTCCAGTATATTAAAATAAAATATAATACAAATTTTCACCACTTAAAAATTGTTCAAATTAAGCGTATTCGTTTAAATTGGTTGAATAATATATATATTTATAACATTTACATATTATGTTGAATTACCAGATTTAATTAATTACAGGGTCGAATGAAATGTTTTAAAGCAAAAATTTTCAACGTTCATCGCGTACAAATATTTCGGTCAAATATTCGCGCAATTAATCGTTGTTAACACGTAAACGACGGACGCTTATTGCGATTTATTTATTTTTTTCAATATGTATTTTGTTTAAATTATATTTAATTACTGCGATACGGGGTATTCTGAAATGAATAAGTGTAACCGTTATACGAAATTCGCGCACTATTATTTTTATCATTATAATTTTATATTAATAAGAGATGTCGAAAATATTTTGGGAAGTACTGGTTTATACAATATATTAATATTTGGGGTTTCAGCTTATCGCGATACTAGCTAAAATTCATATATTTATTTTAGATTATTAATTAAGATAAAACTATATAGTTATTTTGTTGGGTCGTACGATTCTCATATAATGGAAATTGTACATCCTGTATATAGTAAAAAAGTGTGTTTGTCTGTATGTCATCCTTCAATCAAGTTGTACGTAAAAAAATCGTAAAATTGTATTGGTGGTTTTGCAAGAATGTATATATATATATATATATATATATATATATATATATATATATACGTATATGTATGTGTTATTCTATATACAGGGTGTATAAAAAGTGCATATCTCTCAATCGTTCAATCGTTAATTCAGAACAAAATCGCAGTTGTGACAGAGCGAGTGTCGACACGTTTTTAAAGGGAGTGCCGTCGAAGCCTCCCCGGTCCTCTCTCAGAAGTGCTCACCCTTCGGACTCTCATCCCTCGGTATGGAGGCTGCGGTTTTTGCACATGCGCATTCCGTTTCATCTCGTGTCGTCGTCGTCGTTCCGGAGAACACTCTCGGTGAGGGCAGGGCCGCGCGCGGAGGACCATGCCCATCGTGGGACCGCGGCGCGCGATAACGAAACAGTTCGATGCCCCTGACATAAAAAAATAAATAAACACACACGTAACGACCGTTCGACCGTACCGATTTCAGATCTAACGTTCGATTTGTGGCCGCAGTCTCTCGCTAGAGGACTTCGCCCCCTCACATACCCCCCTTGGCCCCGCGTATCGATTCCACGGTGCAAAAACCCTCCCCCTGTGGTGCGCTACGCTCTTGAAAGGATTCCCGCTGTGCACGTATATCGGTTTAATTCTACACGCGTACACATCTGATTTTGTGTGTGTGTGTGTGTGCGTGCGCGTATTTTGTTCGGTGACATTCAGTGACATCAGTTCAGTTGTTTTCGCAGGTTATGTGTCGTATTTGTGACGAACGAGTGCGTCACATAATCGACGACGACGTACATTTGTCAGGTTTGAAACGTTTTTCTCTTCTTATCGCCATCGTCGTGTTTGTAAACATTTGTGCCCTTTGTGAACGCGCGTTTTTTATCAGCTGCTGTACTACGTCAAACTATAATATATTATCATACATATTCAATTACAATCGCAATTAAATTTCATTTGAAACGTTTTCATTCAATTATGAAAAAAATATTTTATATTATTATATTCTACTTAAAAATTAATAAATATCCATTCAAATATTAAAATTAATTTATTATCATAGTAAAAACTATATTTAAATTATCACCTATAATAAAATATTTTTAATGAAAATTTATATACATTGATATTCGTATTTAATTACATTTTAAAATCAAATAATCAACCCTATTTAAGTAGTTATATTTAATAAATTGTTTTATTTTTTTTTCAATATAAATAATACATTTTTACCAATAATATAATATGTCGAAAATGTTATGAATTAAACTATAATACTTCGTGAATTATTATACGATGTTATTGTATATTGAATTTAATTTTATATTTTGTTAAATATAATATATTGAAATTTATTTTCAGTATTATATTGATTATATTAAAAATTATTTTATTAAATATGTATTATTATTATTTTTTAAATCAACGTTTTATAAGAATATATATATATATATATATATATATATATATATATATATATATATGTAGAATATATTATATTTAGTAAAATAATTTAATGCGTAAAAAATGTAAAATTAATAATATAAATCATATTAAACTATAAAATTTTAATAAAACGATACAAATATCCGTTCGAATAATTTTATAGCATATATTTCAGATCGAATAAATTAAGATATTTTTTTTATCAAAATGGCATAAAAATCGCGCATTTTTTTATTTTTATCAGAAAGAAAGAATTGTGAAAAATTCAATATTTATTTATTTTATGTAAAAAAACCAGACATTTTTATGTTTGAAAAAATAAATAATAAAAAAAAGTGGATCGTTTCATAAGTTTGCTGGAACATTTGTCTCCCGAATGTTTGTAATAAATCTTTCGTTCTTTGCGATTACGAACGTTTGTCATATTTTATTATATATGTTTTATATCATTCGATATAAAAATCCGTAATATAGACATATTTTTGGTTTTTAATAAAGATATAAAAACGCTCATATAAAATCTCAACAAAACAATAATGCGATAAATAAAAAAAGTTTCGATTAAAAAATCTCATGGAAATAATATTGAACATAAATTAAGTCTACTAAATCATTGTAGATGTTAAAATTTAATTACAATATATTAAAAATTATTTTTCTTTAAGGATTTTATAAAGAAATATTTATTTTATATTGCGAGTCGTTTACAGTAATTCTATAATAATTAACAAGAAAATTAATTATATCTATGAAATAAATCACGTCTGAATAATTATTATATATATATTTAAAACATAATTTTATATATAACAATTTGTTTTTAAATAGAATTGATTAATATTTATGGTAATTATGAAGAAATGTAAATTATAAATATATTATTTTAATGGAAATATTCAGTAGTCATATTGAATTATAATAAATGTATAAATAAAATAATTCTTTTAGTTTATTATAATTAAGGAATATAGTTCAATTTTAGTTTAAATAGAATTTATGATTATTTAAAAATCTTTTATTACTTACTATAAAGTTTTAAATCATTATTAAAAAAAGTATTTATTTTGCATGCGTTTAAAAATTATAAATTAATATTTATAAACATATACCATATATTACGAAAATTAAAGATTTATTTTAGTTAAAAATAAAAAAAAATATTATACACACACACACACACACATATATATGTGCGTGTGTGTGTGTGTGTTTTTTAAATTTATATATAATATTTATATGAGTTGAATTTTTTAATTAACAGATGAAGTATTTAAAAATTGATAAATTTCAATAAAAACATTATTTTTCGTTGTAAAATATTTTTTATAAATTCGTTATTAAAAAAATTAAATATGACAAAAATGTAAAATATTAATTTTGTATATATTTATTGAACTAGACACGTATAATATTATAATACTGCGTTGAAATAGATATTTAATCATTAGTAAATGCTCCATTATACAGACTATGAATATAATCTGTATAACGTAATTCATGATTGTAATTATAATCACATAATATTCAAGCTTAAATATAGTATAATAATAATTTAGGATGAAAATTCTGAGTCGATTTATAATTATCGAAGACAAACATCGTTTGATTTAATTTTCTCATTTTCGTATCGTTCAAGGTTCGAAATCGTCGCACTTTTCTTATCCTTTTTTTTGATATTTCGTTGCTTTTTTTTTCTTCAAGCGTAGCAGGAAAATAGTTAGGTCGTATTCGCATTGGATTTTGGCCAAAAATGTGCTAGATATATTATCTGCAATAGATTAAATACAGAATTTTTTGTTACGAATTTTCCATACTAGATCACAGTACATGTGCTTTTTCAAAAAAAAAAAATTGTATTGATTACATTTTTTAATGTATTTCTGTCATAATATATTATAAATATAATTCTTCTAATTGTTACATTAAAAATATATATTAAATTTTAATTTAGAATATTGTATATAAAAATATGTTATTAATTTGTATTTCCATTGAAATGTAATATTTGAATTTTTCAATTTTTTAAAATTCGATTTTAAAATTCCATAAATAATTAACAAGTAAATCGGATATAAATGATTAATTTCGCCTCAGAAATATGGTAATTTTAGCTGAAAACAAAGTTTTCCTCTATCATTAATGCCGTGTATTCGAATAAGTGTTTCCGTTCGGTTAATAAGAACAAAGTTTAGATCGGAAATTTTCCTCACTGGAAAATCTAGTATTAGTGTTGAATTAATTCGTTCTCATTACTGTAATTAATTTCTGTTTTTGCCGTTAATTGCGAGCACATTAAAGTAATTAAAACTTGTGTATATGTAGCTTTAGTGATGCAAATTAGTCCCAGTTGTAATTTCAGTAATCGATTTAATAACGTAAATAATTATTATGCGAGTTTTTCGACTGACGATTTTTAGCTGTGAAATTGGATTAATTCAAAATTATAATTATATAACGTAATGGACGTTATATATTTAAATAGTTTAGTTTATAATGTGGAAAATTTAATTTGAGTTGTGAAACGCATAATTTTTAATGTTTTTCAACAGCACTTTCAAAATATTTCAAATTGAATTTATTATTATTAATATATATATATATATATATATATATATATATATATATATATATATATATATATATATATAATATTAAATTTTACAAGTGGAATTCATAAATTGAGAAAACGAGGAAAACCACAAAATTATGCATTGGATGTGAATGTGAAAAACACGAAATATAAAACAGGAAAAACCGCAAAAAAAATATGAATTACAAATAAATCTGAGGAAAAATGAAACATGAAATGGAAAAGTATTTATATTACAGCACGATTTCTGTGTTTTTTTGTTTGATGAAAAAAATAAGTGAAAGAAATGTTAAAAATTATATATATATGTATATATATATATATATATATAATAAAAATAAAACAAATCCTAACGAGTGAAAGCCGATGGTAAGGCTTTTTCAGACCGGCATCCGGATTTTCCGACGCTGCGAATTATTTATAATTGAAATGCATTTTTCAGCGTTTTCGCGAGCTTCGCCGTAATTAATTTCAGACGCTCGTAATAATTTTCATACGGAAAAAAGGGCTCCGTGAAAAAGTTTTTCTTGCATATTTTCATTTCAGCGTCGCCTTCCATCGTCTTTTCAATGCTGCAAAATGACGTTCTTCACGAATGAAAGAATTATATATATATATATATATATATATATATATATATATATATATATATATATATATATATATATATATAAATGCGTGCTTTTCAGCGATTAAAATCATCGGTTTGTGATATGTTTTCAGATGGCTGAAAGATAGGAGAATTTTTTTATGAATGCTGTTCGAATAATTTTTATTTTTTTAATTCATTCAAATGTATGAAACAATGAAAAATGTATAAAAATTTTTATAAAAATAATTTGAATATTATAATATTTACTGATTATGTTTATATAATATAAACAATATTCAGATATTTCAACTTTATATTATATTATATAATATTTCAAAATAATGTTTAATAATAAAATGTTTAAAATAAAAATACCAAGAAAATTTTGTAGATGAAAGATAATGTAGAAAATAAGAAAACAGTGATCAAGGATAGAATATTTGATGGATAATAAATATAATTAGGAGAAAAGTTATATGTGATATGATAAAATAGATATTTTAGTACTTTCATTATATATTTAAAATTTAACGCTATGTATAAGATAATGTAGAAAATAAGAAAACAGTGATCAAGGATAGAATATTTGATGGATAATAAATATAATTAGGAGAAAAGTTATATGTGATATGATAAAATAGATATTTTAGTACTTTCATTATATATTTAAAATTTAACGCTATGTATAAAAATAAAATTTTGAACTTCTCAAAAATAAAGTTTATATTTATAAAACGTTTTTCTATGTCGATTTAAAACTTTTAAATATTACGAGCAAATTTTACAAGTGTTTTTTTTTCTTTTTTTTTCTTGCGCTATCTTTCACGGTGCAACATCTTCAAATTCCACTATAGGTCGTACTTCGCGAACTCTAAAAGAGGAAAAAGGAATTTTCCTGCGCATTTTCACATCAAAATGCATCCCCCTCCCCTTCCACCAGGTAATACGTGTCCGAAACGATGGTCGGTTCTAGTTTTTTCCATTTATTCGCGAACCGCGGCGCAACCTTTATCATTTCTTGTTTCCGTGAAGTACGTGCTTTCCTATTCGACGCTTTTACCTCACAACGCTTGTTCTGTTCTTACATAATAATGGTTGTACGTGCCGTGTCGACGGAAACTAGACTTCGATCTGGCTGAAAAATCTGCTGAAAAAATAAAATAAATAGAGGAGATGAAAACGACGCGCCGGCACTTGCTATTTTCAGCTGTGAACCGGATTACGAGGTGAATTATTTACTATATGCGAACGTTTTTTTTATATTATTATTATATATTTACTATTACTATTTATTATAGTACGATTTATATCGTTTTTGTCGGTAATTATTACGATTTTCATTATTTTATTTGTTATTCAGGAAATTCAAATTATTTACGATTCGAATGTATAACAAATTATAAAAATAATATTTTAAATAAAAATTATTATATTATTTTATTATATATATATTTTTCATACGTTAAATAAATTAAAAAAAATCAAAATAATTAAAAAAATATGTATTAAGATTTAGATCATTGACCGCCTATTTTTTTTATATATATAATATAATATACATTATACGGTAAATATGTAGATATCGAATGAAACGATGAGAATATTCATAATATTTGGGGTACAAAAAGAAATATGAAGAAAAGGAAAAAGAAATAGAATTTAATACGATCCAGAGAGCCTATTTCACTTTCGGTAATATATATATGATTAATAAAAAAATCCTTTTATGGAGAATTCTCGACGAATCAACGCTTTTATGATCTGCAATATATACGCGATATACTAAAACGCTAGTCGTAAATATATTTTATTAGATATTTCCACACTTATATATATATATATATATATATATATATATATATATATATATTATATTCATGTAAAATATTTCGTATAGAATTTCATATCGATATGTAAGAGCGAAAGCTTCACATATGGGGTACAAAAGTTTGCACTTAAATCAGAGCTTCTCGAAAAGGCGGTCCCGAGCGAGAGGAAAGAATTCACTATGGTGATTTAATGTAAAATATTTTTTGTGTAAATTTTTAATATAAATGAGATTTTCTCCCTGAGAAAAATGTACACGAAGTTGCTTTCAATTTTTTTTATCATACAATGTTATAAAAATTATACTTTTATATATATATATATATATATATATATATATATATATATATATATATATATATATATATATATATATATTATGTAGAATAAAATTAAAAAAATAAATCAAAAATGCGATTTAAATTTTAATATTTCCATAATTATTAGTAATTAAATAGATTACACTGATATATTTCATTTTTATTATAACATATTTAATCTATCATTGAATCTTAAATAATAAACAAATTTAAATACACGATCTGTTGTATTATAAATAGAATTACTATATTTTATAAAATATAAGAAAAAATTATATTAAACACATTGATTGTAAGAAATAAATATTAAATTTTAATATGAAACATTGTTTTTATATAGATACAGTTATAAATAATTTCGTTTTTCAGATATAATTCATGTGTAAAAAAGCAAAAATATTTGTAAAATATGCCTTTTATCAAAATAGATTTTCAAAATATATGATTACTGAAGTATGAATAAAATATTTAACATACGAATTGAACTAAATAGTTTCAAAGATGACAAAATTCGAATGATTTTCATTCATGCGTTGATATAATATACGATCTACACATGAATGAAGATGAAATGAACTATATTCGGCTATATTATTTGTAACATTTTTATTAAATTTTTTTCAATATTTTTAATATTCTATTATATAAAATATGATTTTAGTAAAATTGAAAATATTTCGAATAGAATGAGTGAACCGTGAAGAGTTATAAAAAAAAATGATGTACAAGTATTGCGTGCTTCTTTATACGAATTGATGCGATATTATTACTCGTCTATTTTGTTGAAATTTACTACGTTTTTTTATAGTTTTCGTTATGATAATGGCAGTAGTGAAAAATTACAAAATTTTCCCGGCCAATTTTTTATATATAGTATATATATATATATATATATATATATATATATATATATATATATATATATAAGCCAGGATCGACGATAAGAGGAAATTACCGTTAACATATAAATCACCAATGAACGGTTAAACGCACGCATGGTCGGTCATCTTCTGAAAGGCAAACGTGCCCTGAAACGAACAGCTCGTTTGCTGAAAAGGGACGGTGCAAGTGAAAAAAAAATATTTATATATATACACATACATATATATATATAAAGGGAGAACTTGTGAAAATCTCGCGATTACTGAAAAGGCGAACGAAATAAAAAAAAATCGACACGAAAAAAAAGGGAAGAAATTCTCGCGGTCGATCGTCGGGAAAAAAATCTCGGCTAGCGATAGATAAGAATAATGTCGGTCGTCGGGAAAAACGCTTTTCCTACGGTGGAAGACGAGGGGATGGAACCGAAGAGACCGAATGAAAGAATACGAGAAAAAAATACGAGGAAATTCAATGAGGTTCTTTTAATTTGGTGTGCGTATATAAAATGAGTGCATAATGCTTAATATTATATATCGGAATTTATGAGTTATTGAAAATATTAATATATTTTAAATTTGATTTTCATGATATACCATATATTTTAAGAATTATTTCCATATATAAATTCGAATTAAATTTTATTTAGAAAAGTATTGAATTATATAAAAAAATTCTAATATTAAAGAATATATAATTTTATTAAAATTAATTCGGTCATAGTTTGCATAATTGAGCGATATTTTTTTTTCAACGTGCATCCCTGCAAGTTTTTCTCAGATTTTCGGTCTAATTAAACCCTCAGGTGTAATTTGGCACATTATGCAAAGTTTCGTCCATACTAAATGAATTAAAATTTAAACATAGTCTTTTCTCGGCTGCTTCGTAACAGTATATTGTATAATAATATAATGGAGAATTTCTCGCGTCTTTATTAAAAAATTACGCTCGAGGATGAAAAGGTCAAAGAAAATTATATAATTTCAAATAGTAAATAAAATTAAATATTTTCAAAATACAATAGTTGTCTTTGAAAGTTATTAAATAAATATTTTTTTAATATCTGAATGGATTATGACACACTTTTTCATTATAATTTAGTAGAGTTCAGGATTTAGAGATATCAAAAGTTTTTCTAGAACTTTTCTAACCATTCTGAAAAATTTTTAAATTTAAATTACAGCACTACAAATAGACGATGTATTAATCTAATATTATTTTTATGCATAAAAATAAAAATAATTAAATTCACATCACCGTTGACCATTTGTGGTCTCGTTTGATTTTCATACGCAATTTAATACAATATTTTCGAACGATTCAATATATGAACCGCGTCGTTCATACGTCAATTTTAATTTGTATTATATATATATATATATATATATATATATATATATATATATATATATGAATGTGTATGTAATAATATTATGTTTCGAATAAAGCACTAATGAGTTGTGGAAGCGTTAACCGTGAACTATGTGCTCGACGTGCAAACGGCTCGTTAAGTTTATACACAATTTTTACTGCTTCATAATTACTTTGCGGCGAGTCGCGGATGAAAATTGCATTAACCCACTTTTTTTCAGCAATATTTTTCAGTATATATGCAAATCTCGGAGGCTTTTCAGAATAAAAAAGTATAGCTGAAAAAAAAAACGGGGGTCAAGTGAGTTATTTTGTTTGTCGAACACAATTCTCTACTTGCTCTTCTCTAATATATTTTAATCGTTATTTTATTTTAAATTATTATAAATGAATTTCAGTTGTAGTAGAATATATTTTTTTTTCATATGAATTATAATTTTATTTATCATAAATTTATTTTTATATACGATTATTCGCGATGATTAAATTTTGTCGAAAATCGCATATTTAAATTCTTTTGTATTTCTGCCGCAAGATATTAAACGTAAATTTTATTAGATTTTTTATATTATATTATATATGTTATATATTATATAAAAGTATAGTTTGCAAATAATAAAAAATACGAGGGTGTTCACGCCGAAAGCGGGTCACCAATTGACCGTGTCGTTACTCGTTTGGGGTGAGAAACACCCCCCCCCACATTGAAGCCTTTAGCAATCGTGCCTATTTTTTTTTCACCATACAATTTATATATATATATATATATACATAATATGTGTATGTGTGTTTGTCCGCTTTTCCGTACATCTCCGACGTTCTCGCCTTTCGTCGCTTTCCGGTTTTCGTAAATCGAAAATCGAGTTTCGGTCCTTTGAAGCTGGACGCGTCTCCGCAATTTCAACTATGCGAAATTTATTACGCTCGCTTCCATTTGCATTCGTATGTGTTATTGGCAAAATTTTATTTTTAATTATTTATTCGTTTTTTTTTAATACGAATTAAAAATATATTCGTATTAATAATTAAATTCATACATAGAAATCGAAATATTTAGTTTTATTTATTAACTAATTAAATTGAGATTTTTTACGTTATCGTCATTTCTTATTATATTATATGAATGAATTATGTGCAATTTTTCTTTAAGAAATTAAAAAAATATTATTTTTAAAGAACATATTTAAATTATTTTGTTTTGACCGTTATAATTAATTTATAATGAAATATATTCAATTTTTATTGTTGATAAATTTTTGGTTATTGAATAATTTCAATATTTTTTATTTTGAAAAACTTACTTATTATTATTTAATACGATTTCATATTTATCCATCATAAATATTTTAAATAAATAATATCGAATTTATAAAATATATATGTATGTAATAACCAAAGAGACAAGGAAAAAACTCAGTGATTTTTCACACTAAAAATAGACTTTTTCGCGATTTATTGTATAGTGTATATATATATATATATATATATATATATATATGAGAGATTTTATTTATTTTTTTTGAATTGTATGATTGATGAATGTGTATGCTTCAATGCTTATACGATTTTTCAAGATTAAAAGCACACAAAAAAAGCTTTATATTTTGTTGCAAAAAAATGTGTATATATATATATATATATATATGTACATCCGGGAGCTCGCGGCGAATTTCCCATTTTCCAAACATCAAAGCTTTAAATTTCAACATGCCAAAAATAACGTTAAAATTTTCACGCTGAATTGTATGTGCCGTACATAAAAATTGAGTAAGTGTTATATAAAATTTTGCTTCAACGATTACGATATTGATAACTTTCATATTGTTCTCGATGGGATATTTCTCAAATGATTTATTTTCATTTTCTACTATCTAAAATTTGACATTGAATCTGTTTTTTATTTAAATGATCTTATAATGAATATTTTATATTTTTATTAATAATAAAATATAATTTATTATGGAATAAATTACTATGAACAATTTGTTTTTTTAATATCGGTAATTCAATGCGTTTAAAATATTTTTAGTACTTGAATATAAATTGAAAGTTTTTTTTGCAAGTCAAAAGAAGAAATTTTCTAAATTTATTTAGAAATTCAGAGCACAAAAGCTTCGTAAAAACTATTTCGTTGTTAAGTCGGGAAAACAAACAGTTTTCATTCCCCCTGAGGTAATAACGATTTTCAGTCATAAAAATAAAACGGGATCGAAGTACATTTTCCGAGTGGCGTTTTCATTTACCGAGCTCGTCGTGATGACCGCATTATCTAAATTGAGTCTTTTGTTAGATCGATGCCCCGAAAATTTATACGCTCTTCATACAGCCTTCGGGAAAATGTCTGGAAGCTTAAATATTCGCCCCAACGAGGTTTTCCCTTGACGGATTTCATAATGAACGCGATATGAGCGCAATTAAATTTACGCGATTTAACGTGAGAGTCACGACTACGACGTAGTTCTACGACGTAGCCGTTGAATTTTCAACGTATTATATGTTATATATGCTCGGGGATGTTTTATAATAATTAATTTATAATCGACGAGAATAACTTTTGAGCATATCTCTAGTTTCCTATTATTTCTCGTATTTCAACGCTTCATTAATATGTTATTTAATATGGCAATAATTAAGTAGAGTAATATATTTCAATCAGCAGATGTCTGATAATGCGTTAAATTTTTCTAGTAAATTTATATATTATTAAATTGTCAAAATATTATAAATTTTGTGTTATAACATATTATATTATAAAATGTCAGACACTTTTGGGAATATCTATGAATAATATAAAGCCACAATTTCGCGTGAATTTATACAATGCGAATACTTTTGTGTCAAAAAGGGGGGACATATGTAAATGTTATTAAGCGGTAAAATCCGCATTGAATTTTCCCGAGATGGAAAGTTGTAATGGAAAATGTATGGAGTGTTTTGTATGCTTTGAAATGATTGTCGCTGCAAATGGATACCGGAAAAGTTTTGTCATACAGTGACACATTCGAAAAGTTTTCCGATGAATTCAGATGAAAATCTGCCGCTGCATGTGTACGAAAAATCCAAAGGAAAAATTTTTCGATCGTCTCCGTGATATTCGGAATTGATTTGGAAAAGTTTTGTTACAAAACAATATGGATAACTGACAAATATAAAATTTGTATATATTTTTATAACACTGATCAATCTTTATGAATTTAATATATTTATTTTCCTATTATTTTTATAAATTAAAAAAAACATTGATATTTAAATTTACTCTAGAAATACAGAAGAAATTAAGAAATAAAAATATTTTTCAAAATTTTTAATTTAATTTTTACTTATAAAATATATTGTACTTTTGTATTTTTTAATGCAAACGAATGAGAAATTTGATGGTCGATTTCGTTTATTGCGAAAAGTCTTATCGAAAAATTTTATTTTTACGCGTTAAAAAATATTTCACAGGAAAAACGTAAAATTTTTTGTAGAGAAAATTGAAATAGAAACGATGGTAATAATAATAAACAAAAATAAACAAACGTACTCTACGGACGTCAAAAAGTCGACGTTCAAAACGTAAAAAAAAAATATTCCGAAATAAAATTTGCAATATTTCAAGTCTACGTTTCAAAAAAAATAAAAATAAAATAAGAAAAAAAATTGCGTTCTGCCAATTTTAAAAATTTCGTATTTGAAAAAGTTTTGCTATTCGTTTTAAGCGCGTTTTTCGCCGCTTACGAATTTTCACGGTTTTTCCGACGTCAAATTGGAACGTATCGTTCGGAAAAAATGATCGATCTATCGATCCGTAAGCGAATACCTGAAAATTCACACATCATAAAATGTCTAAAAATAAAATTCATTTCGTTAAAATACACATTTTTGTATTATAGATAATTTTATATTATTTCAAGGATATTCAAATACGTATTTGAAACATTTTAAATATATATCTCGTATGAAGAGATTAGTCGATATTTTGATGAATTTAATTTGTGATTTATATACATAAAGCAAAGGTTATTTTAGGACACTTTTTTATAATTCATGGTTTTTTATTATATCAACTATCTATTGAAGAATATATTTTTGAATAATTAAATTATTATATTATTTCGCTATATATAAGTATATAAAAAAATTGGATTATACACGTCACCGATTATAATAATTTTAATGTTTGTGAAGGAGCGTGGAAAGAGATGAAATATTTCCATCAGCAGAAGAAGCTAATTTTGCTATATAAAACGGCGAACGCTTCACTCGAGCTTTTCGCCGTCTCAAAATAAGCTCGGCTAACCGTTATTGCGGCCCATCAAATTTAATTTTCTGCGGCTTAAGCCCCGAAAACGTCTGTCTGTAACGGGTCTTCGTCTTAGCGCGCGATTCTACAAGCGGTCCTCGCTAAATTTGTCCCTTTGTCTTTTTCGATTGTACCGGATTATTATATTAGCTTTATAATTATATACAGTGCGTGCCCGTTTTTTGGTCTTTCGTTTTTCCACTGTGAATTTTCGCGTTCTTATCTCATTTTTCGACGAGAAAACCCCGAGATCACCTCAAAGAACTACCCTCTATTGTTCGTCGTCACAATGATCGATGTTCTATCCCTGCAGGGACAATACAATTTCAAAAGTCAATTAATGAGAAAGAATTCCCTTTGTGTTCTGCTTGCAGATCGACCAGTATTGGGTGGTTCACAATATGCTCGACCAATTTATTTTTTTTTTTTACAATTTAGCTGCCTTTTTATATCACGTACTACTGTGATCAAAAAGTAAAGTGAAATTGTCATTTCAAATTTCTAGACATTAGGAAGGCAGGTAAAATGTGTTTTTTGCCTAAGTTGGTAGGACTGTCTATAAAATTCATCACGATAATATGCATCATGTTATACTGCATTGTTTTTTTTTTACTTTTTTGCTAAAAACTCGACTCATATCGTTTCGCAACCACTGTATTTGCCTAATTTGGCTTTGTACAACTTCTGGTTATTCAGCAAACTCAAAAGGCCAATACGAGGATACCGTTTTGAGAAAAAAGCGTTGACAAAAGTGCATTTAATCGGACGGGGATTACTTTGAAGAGGATGATATTGATTTAGAAGAATAAATAAAGAATTTACAAAAACAAACAAATTCACCTTACTTTTTGATCACAGTTTTATAAAGAAATTAGCGTATATTTAACTCATATATTTTAACAAACATTTTGATAGTTTTTTTTAATAGTGTACTTTCAAGAACACTATAAAATCGATTTTTTTTTCAATAGTAGAGTACTTTTATATTAAAAATTATCTAAATTTACTAATGATGTCGTATTTAAAGTGTGCGTGCAAATTTTCACAGAGTTACCTGCAAATACGAAGGGAGAGCAATAATTTTCCGGTGTAGCGATTTTCCGGGACGATATAGCAATATCGAAAGGTACCAAATTAGAGGGTATGAGGTATAGCAATATTGTCAGAAATTTAACAAGTTTTACGTGCTGGATTTGCATTTATCGATTGGCATTGGAAATTTAAATTTTAGACGAAAGACTGCCGAGGACGACTCAATCTGAATATTCACCGGTCGACAGAATCAAAGCTGGGCGAATTTTAAATGGGACTTTTGTGATGAGTTTAAAATGAATGTCTGTTGGCTGAGATGATTTTAAAACGATCGTTGTCTGTGCAAATACAAAGCGACGTGTTTTATTCGACAGTCAATTTATGGAATTTTAATTCTCATTATTATATATTATACATGCTAGTATTTTGATCGCTTTAATAAATCAAAAGCACTATATTCAACGTTTAACCCACATAAATAGAATTAATCATAAAAATATATTATAAAATAACACATTTGTTATGCAAGAGATTCGAATCAACGTTCATATATTATTACTTTAGAATAAAATATATGTAATACAAAAATGCACGTTTAAATAAGAAAGAACGCGTGATTTATCATTCTTTCGGTGCACGTTTTCCAACAAGAGACGCCATAAAATTCGAAGGCATTAAATTTTCGGAAAATATAGCATAATATAATGTAATATATGGACGGCGATCGGAGGCTGTGTCGCCGGTTCGCGGGGGAAAAGTGCTTTTATCGCTTTTACTACAGGAAAAAGACGATAGTAATAACGTTAAGCGAGACGCACTTAGTCGGAAAATTTACATGGACGACGAAAAATTCATTAAAAAAAATAAAAAAAAACCTAGAAAGCAATTTTTTTTTCATCGCGGAAAAATTAGGCTGTCCCCGATGTTGAATGAACGTTTTCTTTCGTTTTTTTTTGATGTTTTTCTATCTCCGTTTTCGTTAATTTCGCCGAACGGCGTATTTATCAATTAAAATTTTTTCGTTAGAAAATCTTCGAAACGCTTCAAATATTTCGAGTCGTAAATTTTTCCGCGTTTTTTAATTTTCTTATTAAAATAAACCGTTTCTACTTTTTTTTCTATTCCTTGTATAATTTTTGAACGAATCGAGTTGTCGGATTCGTTGTATTAATTATTTGCGAGTTAACTTTTATTTTCGTCAATTTATATATATATATATATATATATATATATATATATATATATATATATATATATATATATATATATATATATATATATATATATATATAATATAAAAAAAATATTTAAAGTTTGAATTTTATATTTTAAAATTAATAAATGAACAAAATTATTAATTATTAAAATATTTTTTTAATATAATTAATATTCACGAATCGATTTTACTATTTTGAAATATATTTATTGGAAGTTTGAAAAATTAGTTTTTTTCATACTATTTTATTAGAAATGATAATTGATTATTGTTTTTTAAATGTAAATATAATAATTGAAATTTTATTTTGTAACATTATATATATATATATATATATATATATATATATATATATATATATATATATATATATATATATATAAATATATATATATATATATATATATATATATATATATAATTTTTAAATAATTTGTTAATTTTAATAATGTTTAAAAACAAAAATATATATTATTTAAATTTAAATTAAATATTTTTGTATTTCTTTGGGTAATACTTTTGTTTTCATAAGACTCTAGAGATTATATATCGTATAAACATATTTATTATGAACGTTTAAATTGCGTAACTTGTTCTTTAGATCAATTACATTTGCATGATGATTATATATATTAGCAGGGATGGGTCAAACCGTAAAATTTTTCAAGGCTTTCGCGGCTTTGCATTACCGCATTTAGTTTTGTCGGTTTAATAATTAAATGTAAGCACACGTGTTCATTAACCGTAAATGTTAATTACGACACAGACGGGTCGATGTCGTTAATGTCGACACGTGCCGCTTAATTTGTTTGCGTGGATTAAAATTAGGCCAATGCTAAATAAATTCCATCCTGTATATAACGATATTTATACGGCGTTGCATTCGTGTAAACTCTCTTGAAGTCCGTGAGAAAATTACCAGATGGCCTCGCGAACAGACCAGAGAGGTCTAATTGAATATATATATATAGGGAAAAAACGGTTGTCTTGTTATACAGAAGGGGGTTGAAAATTGAAAATCGAAATGAGGACGAAAAGGAAAATTTTCGTTCCGATTCGACGAAACAAAGGGTGTAAAATTAACATTTCACGCAATCGACGCTGAAAAGAATCGACTGAAAAAAAAATATAAATGCCACGGCTTTGAAGGGATTGAAAACTTGTGTGTGTGTGTGTGTGTGTGCGCGCGTTTTGTGTTCGATTTTGTGCGTCAGAAGGGATGAAAATTCGAAGTTGAGTTTTGTTAACCTTTTGCGGGTTGTTTTTATTTTTACGTTTATTATTCTGCGAAGTAATTTAATTTAGAGTTTGTTTTTCTTTAAGTGGTCGGTTTAAATATTTTCAATTAAATTTGTCAGGTTTTTTTTTTGGTCATATTATGTCTCTCGAAAAAAAAAAACTTTTTTAAGTGATCTTAAATATAATTTATAATATTATATATTTTTTTAATTGAATAAAAAATATCGTAAATTAAAACGATCGATATTATTATACTATTATATATAAAAAATACACAAAAATGGCGCCTAAGTACCGTTCAAAGGCAAAAGGGGTGAGTTTGCGATAATTTAGCCGGAAAAAGGGGATGAATTTTTCCCAGTAAAAAGGCGTAAAGGCTCGATTAATAAGGTAGAATCCGTTATTAATAGCAGTTGAATGGTAATGGAGCATTCACTGCTTGACGGGAAGATCTGCCGAAAGACTGATTGTTTCGGATTATTATTTTTTCATCCCTCCAAATCTTTTTCCAACCCCTGCCGAGTTTTTTCTATGTGTATCTATTATACAAGTTGCGAGCGAATATATATATATATATATATATATATATATATATATATATAAAGAATATATATATATATATATATATATATATATATATATATATAAAGAATATATATATATATATATATATATATATATATATATATATATATATATATATATATATATATATATATATTTACTTTAATTTTTATCGTTTCGTTCGACGCAATCCGAGAGCTTTATTTCGTTTTAATAAATGAAAAAAATTACAAATAAAACCTTTTCGTCTTAACAATTTTTTTGTTTCAAATATTTCAAATATATATATTTTTTTGAAAATATAAATGAACTTCATGAATAATTTATTATACTATTTTATTAATAACAAACGTATTTCAATCTGAAATATGCTTTAAATATATATTTTAAAATTATTTCATATATATTATATAATGTAAAATATATATATATATTATTATATAGAATATTAATAAAAAAAAACTGTTATTAATATCTAATAATTTATTTTGTATATTGACATTTACATTTATTTCATGTATATTAATTATCATAAAACTGTCAGAAATATTAATAAATAAATTATATCAACGAAAATATTTTTCAATTACACTTAATAAAAGACCAGTGTAAAATGAAATGAAGTATTTTTATCTGCAAATTTATATATTTGTTACAGAATAAAATAATCTATAAAGGCTGTAATTTTTATATTGCTTTGCATAATTTCCGATATGACACACACACACAAAATCTATCGTTCATAAATATAAAAGTGTGATTTAGTTAATATTATATAAATATATGATCCTTAATACGTACGCGTTGTCACGATCCGGTCATTTTCAACGCGAATACATTGCGCGGAAATTGCGCGGAAAATGGGTTTTCCAACCGTCGAAAATTATTATATACATGTTATTTATACAATTGTGCAGTTAAAGATTTACGATGCGAAATGCATATCTGTCCCGCGCACGTATAACATAATAGTTATGCGACGTAGGGGTTGGAAAATGGGGTGGTTTGTAATTGTACACAAGTGCATTACGTGTGTGATATTCTAGTACATCTGCCCATCCCCTAATATGAGACGACAGGAAATGTGGGGGGTGGGTGGAGGTGGGGGGATGAAAAGGAAAGACGAAGGAAATTGCATCGTGTAAACCGGAAATTGCACCTAGATAGGGGCGCAATTTAAATTTATTATTGCTGCACTTCGACATAATGTGCGGTTCGAGTGCCGTATGCATAAATTGCGCGCGAATTAATTTAAATTTTCACACGGGAAAAGGAAGGAAAATTGTGAAATGAAAAACTTTTATCGCACATTGCGTGATTTAATATTATGAATTGTGATTTGAGTCTTATTTCTTATATATATATATATATATATATATATATATATATATATATATATATATATATATATATATATTGAACATTTTTCTATTATTATACATAAATATTTAAATAGATTATTGAATAGATTTATATTCTTTTCAAATTTAAAAATTATAAAATAATTTATAAACAAAATTATTTTTAATTCTAAAATATGATAGAAGATAATTTCATAATTGCAATTATAACATTATTATACTATTTAAATTTTCATACATTCTCTTGATATCCATTTAAAATCTATTGGGAATTCTATAATACTTGTTAACACTGAAAGGTTTCTAAATTAAAATTAAATTAATATCAACATTAATAATATTATAACACGTTTTAAAATTCTGCTATATATTTCATACAATAATAATATATTTGTTTACTAAATGAAAAAAAAAAATTTTAATAAACAATTAATATTATATCGGAATGTAAATAAATGCAAAGGACTAATATTAGTTTCACAAATAGTTTAAAGATGATTCTTTAAAACGCCATTCGCACGCGGCATTGCAATTCACTTTTAGCACAAACAGGATTCAACCGTCAATTTTTAAAGCTAAATTGGACGATGTAAAATTAAACTTTATATATATATATATATATATATATATATATCCTACAGGATAAGACGTAATAATAAGTTCGCTTCGAGTTTCGCAATGCGGTAAGCTCGTGTTCCCTTCTTGTACAAATGCTAAGGATGGGCGATTCATATGAGAGAAACGCCCGTTTATCCTGTTTGTGTGTGTGTGTGTGCGTGTATATACTTATATATAAATATATGAGGAGAGCACAAAGGAAAGTGCCATAATACGGAAAATGTACGTTTAATATTATTTACAGTGACGCAAGCGGGTGTTTGTCATAATGTATGACGTTTAAAATCGGGATTCATCCCATGGTGAACGATTTTCAGATGAAGTTTAAGAATAATCTGACGAAAATTAAGCTCTATACAAAAATTAAATTTCAATGGAATCATATTTACATATTGAATATAATTAATTACTTGATTATATTATAATGTATCATGATTTATGACAATAATACTCATTAGTTTATAGGAATATACTATATAAAAATATCTGAATATACTTTTATCGATTAATTTAAAGTAATTTATGATTCCGATTAAAATCTTATGCAGTAATAAAATTGACTATTAGTATGAAAAAAAAATTATTAGGATGCGAACCGTAAATTTAATTATAATTATGGCGAAGTTTTCTAGGACAGGAGCGGACTGGGAAACGACAAAGTTTCGCGATATTCTTAAAAGGAAACACAGCCGAAAATCAACATTACATACATATGTACGTTTTAAAGTTAGTACACGTCTTTAAACATGGGAAAAGTTTCTGCGTGGAAAATTCGAGTGTTCGAGTGCGAGCGCGTGATACAGGCATTTTCATAGTTTAAGTTTTTCCCTACCGAAATGCCTCTAGAAGCAACGGATTAAATATATATATATATATATATATATATATATATATATATATGCATGTACGCATTTTTGAGTATGTGTATTATATATGTATTTTAGAATGCGAGCGAACGCTGTTCCGGATTTCCGCTTTTCCCGAGAAATTGTTTCTCTTTGAACGAAAATTTCGGCTCATTTTCTCGGCGACTTTTCAGCGTAATTATTTCAATAGCTCGTTTTTTTTTCTTGACGATATATTGTATTTGCGATTTTTTTATGTTTATTTATAAATATATAACGAATGTAAAATATAATTTTATATAATACAAAGTATTGAAATTAATATACTACATATTATATAAAATAAAATACATGTACTAGATGTATAGAAGAGATTTTGACAATTAGCTCAAGTTTTTTTATCATATCGCGTAATGTTATTTATTTTTTAGTCGAAAGTTTTTGTAATAAGAATGATAATAAAAATAGAAGAATAAAAACGCGCTTTTACTAAAATTTTATTTCTAGTAGGTTTAGATTAATGGGCTTTCCATAGATATTATTATATCGCGTTCGAACGTCAAACTGTTGAAGAAGAAGCGAACTTTTTTTCCGTTCGACACAGCGAAAAAGTCCATCTTAAAGAACGGCAGATGAATAAAACGAAATAAAAATAGAAAAAGAAAAGAAAGAAAGGAAGAAAATAATAAGAATTGAAGTCTAGATCTCGGAAAATAGATAAAATATATTAGATTTGGGTCGCGAGTTCGGACAGTGATCAAGGAAATTTCTTTCGGCCGAATTTCATTCTTTAACATCGATTTCTCTTGCGAAATCAAATATTATATATATATTATTAGATCGGAAAATTTATTACAAATTTTCTTCTCGGCATACAATGATATCGTTTTATACTCTGAAAGTTTATGAATTGCGACGTTAAAATAGGGTTTTGTTAATATATTATTTAATATCCTTTCCAAATTGGAATTTATATAAAATTAACTACTTTTATGTAAAAGTTTCATATATAATATTTACCGATTTTTGTTTTGAATATTTGTGCTTTTACTACTTATACATATTTTAATAACAATTTTGTTAGAGTAAAATTAAAATTATTTGAAACATAATTTTTACAATATCAATATATAATAGAACGATATACTTGTCATTAAAAATAGTAAAATGATTTTGAATATCAGTTTAAAATCTCAGAATTCTTGATATTTTTTTTCAAAATAAAATATGTATTAACAGATTATATAAAAGAAAATATATCTTTTTTTCAGTATTATGCGAAAATAAATAGCATTAAAATATGATATTATTCTGAATTCGTTTTTATATAAAACGAAATAATTTATTCCTGTATCTTTTTTGTAATGTTTATGAGATATTTACATAGTTTATATAAAAAAAAATGTTTTGATATATTTTGAATACATAATGAAAAACAATATTTTACATAAATAAATATAAATTTTACACATAAAAGCTAGTTTATTCATATTGTTATTATACCGCGTACCCTTTGTGTTCATATTCAAAAACGATTTTCATACAACAAAATGCAAATAAATAAACAGAATAGTATGCGGGGAAGGGGGGGGGGGTGGTGGAAAAAAAAATTGAATAATGTAGTATATATTCGGCTTATTTGAAGAAAAAAGAAAATCCGATTCTTTTTCTCGTAGGCGGGGAGAAAAAAAAATACTGAACGCAGTCAGATATTAAATATTTATCGAAATGGCGGTCATACGAGTCCTTATTCGAGTGGGACGAGATTGAATGCACAAAATGCGAAAAGAAAAATTCGGTCGTGAAAATTGATTTTGTTCATAAAATTTACGTTAGCCGTTGACTCGAACTGTTACGATTTCGAGTACAAAAGCTCGAAAAGGGGAGACCAGGTGCCGTCCTGCAATAACGCAAAATTATGCCAGCGAAAGCTCTTTTTATGCTCTAGAAAAATTGCCGAGAGAACTTCTTCAGTACAAAATACTCTCTCTTTTTGTACTGTATTTTCATGTTGTTGTTGTTGTTGTTGTTTTTTTTTTCACTTTTTCGCTATTCATGTTGCAGTCTGTTTTTTTTAGATGCGAAATCATTTGAGAATATGCGATCGAATGGAGTGAGTCTTTGAAAAAAGGTGTCTTTTATACGGAGAATAACGTCTCTATTTTTTTGACACTTTTATATGCGGCGATGTAAAATATATATTTTTATTTTATTTTCTTCATATATAATATAATCGATCGATATGATTTTGACATATTTTAATTTTTTAACATTTTAGAAATAAAATTCAATTTATGAATGATTCATATATAATATTTTATTACCAATATTAAATTAAAAACGTTTGACTTAATATTATTAATGTATATAATTTTAAAAAAAATTATTTAAATTATATACATATTTAGTTTTAGTGCGAAATTATTAATTGGATCATTAAAAAAAATATTCGATATAAAAATTACGCAATGATTTTTATAAGATTTATAATCATCAATAATAAATACTTATTTTTACTTTAAAAAAAAGTATTATTATTTAATAAAATATTTTTTTAACATTATATATACATAATTATATAATACGTTTTTTTTTTGTTCAATTTTATTACATAATAAGCTCGTTGTGCCGCATAAAAATAATAACTGTCATAGGAAAAAATTGATAAGTCAACAAAATAAAATATTTACATACATTATAATACTCATTTTCGAGCTAAAAGCGAACCGAATAATTTTTAAAATATATTTATATTTCATTTTTCAAAAAAGAATATGTAATTTTATACGTCGATTTTTTTCTGCTTTTCGCATTATATGTTATAAAAAATATACGTAATATTTTTTTTGCAACACTATAACAAATAATACGAATAAAAAAAATACAAATATAATAAAAAAAATAAAATATAAAAGAGAAATAATCATAATATACATATATATGTTTTTATTTTTAGTAAAAATAACGTGTTAAAAAAATCTTTTATATATTATATATATATACAAAATACATATATTTCTAACATGAAAAATACACAGTGTAAAGAAAATGAAAAACGATACTACGTCATTCTGCTTTATTTTGGCCATATTTTCGTCGGATTATTTAGCTTTAGACAAGTATAAAAAAATACGTTTCTATAAGAAATATATGAAATTTTCAAGCTCTCTTTTTTATAATATACACTGTATAGGGTGACCCATATGTTCGTTGATTTGATGAAAATTCGATGAAACATTTATTTATCGTATATTTTTCCACTTATATTTTATTTTATTTTTTTTAGGTAAAGAATGAATATTTTTATTATTTCATAAAGCGAAATATCAATAATGATTTATAAAATATTTTCAAAATATTTAAATTATCCTATATATATTACACAGAATGAAAAGAAAAAATTTAAATTAATCGAATGATTCGTTCAACTCTATTTATGTAATATAAATATTTTCTTATATAAATGTGTAAAATATATATATATATATATATATATATATATATATATATATATATATATATTATATAATGGTATATAAGATATACGAGTCCATTATATGTAATAGAAAGAATGATAATCGTCGAGAGAAACTCGTTTGTTATAGAAAAGACAAGAAAATAGATAGTGATGGATTGGATGCGAATATCGAGCGAATGCTTAAGGGATGATTGAAAACGATATTGGATATAGAAAATTACGTTTAAAATGTATATGTGTTGGTGGAAAAACTAGTTCAAATGTGTGTGTGTGTGTGAATATTATAGATTTTTAATTTTTAAGTTGTATATCATTACATTGCATCAAATAATAGAATGTAAGCTGAATTCTGCTGTATATATTTTTTTTCATGTTTATATGTTAAATAGTATGATATATTTTACGAATGATGAATATAAATAATAGTTCGATACGTATGCGAATTACGACGCGTCGATATTATATATAATAGAACGGCGTCGTTAAGCGACGGTATTCTTCATTATTAAACTACACTCATTGGACCGTGGATCATTTTAATAGTCGAAAGTTAAATCGAGGGTCAAATGCGACGCCGTTAGAAATTGCTTTTGCGTCCGATTTCAAGGGTCAAAATTGAAATTTCCCGGTTAAATTTTACCCATCGGCTAACGTCGTGCGGGTTAAACCGACGGGCGTCATTAACGCAGATTACTGTTTAATTTAAAACTGACAACGCGCAGGTTGTTACTATTATATATATATGTATATATATATATATATATATATATATATATATATATATATATATATATAACAATGCCAAAATCCGGAATTTGCAATATTAAAGCCCATTAGCGTCGTTATTAAAGATGTAACGGGGAATAATTGCGATGACGCGACGAGTTCGCGTCGGATGTGTTGTAATATGAATACGTGTTGTATTCGTCACTGATTCAGAAGAATTTGTTTTATATTGTTAATTGAATTTTTTTTTTCAAAAAACAAGCAATATTCTTTTTTAAATCATAAATGAAATATTGCGATTTTTCACGATGAAAATGCTCTCCGATTTTTGAAATTGAACAGACTAATCCGCAGAGAATTTATAGAGTTGTACATCGAATCAACAAGACGAATCGAATGTTGAAAACCGTTTGTAAAATGCAGTTTTTTCAGCGAAATTATGACAATTTTTCCTCTCAAAAATTGCGATTTTTGAGAGTAAATAATATTGAGACAATCATTTCTCGTTTCTCTCGACCTAATTGTGATTTTTCACGATTAAAATGCTCTTTCATACAAAATTTATTGATTTTCATACGAAAGTCAATTTTCAAAATAAAAAGACAATCAAATTTACGATTTATTTATGACAAACTTTGTACATATACAAACACATGACTTCACACACACGACATATATATATATATATATATATAGAGTTTAAAAAGCTTAGTTAATGTCGTCCTAATTGAAAATGCAGAGAACCATTAGCGTTAGGTGAGTAAAGTCACTTTCGCTCTTCAATTACATATTCTTGCGGCCATATTGAAAGATTTTCCATGGTGGAAAACTCGTCGCTTTCAGCTTACCGAACCGCAATTAATACGATATACTCGTATTTCGACTTACGTCTAATATATATATATATATATATATATATATATATATATATATATATATATATATATATATATATATATATATATATATATATATATATATGTGTGTGTGTGTATATATATCGGGAAAATTCCTACGTTTCTCCGCAGATACTTTTCTAAATACTTCTTTATACCATATATGTCTTTCTCTCTCTGTCTTTATTTTATTCACATGAACAGTCTGTCGCATTCTTCGTACGTCAAATATTAATATATGAAAGCTTTTTGCGTTTGAAACGTTGAAATATTTTTCGCTGAAATATATAAGAATGATTCGTTCGAATGGATAGTTTTTCCTGTTGAATTTCAGCGGATGCAAGTAAGATTTTAATTTGGGTATAAATTATACTTAATACATTTAAAAAAAAAAACAATATTATAAAAAATAATATTTCATAAATCTATTTGAATTTATATTTATAAACATATTCAAATTCAACGGGTTGTAAACCGAATTCAGCGATTTAAAAACCAAATTTGATTGCTTGTAAATTTCATGTGCATTTGAAATCTATTTTATATATGATTAATAAAATTTCCATATTTGGATTTGATATTTAAATTGACGAATTTCACATAAAAGTACTCTAATATTTTTTTATATTTTTTTCAGATTGGACATAAATATATATATATAGTTATGCTGAAGACGAAATATGCTGAAAACTGTTAAAGGTAGGCGATTATAAAAAAAAACTTTACTAATAAATTTCTATAATATATAAACCACGAGGAAAACTTTACAAAAATCATAATTAATAGTATTGTATGAAATTAATGTAATTTTTCACACTTTAAAACGGGCTATTAACTTCGAACGATTTCCGCGCAACAATGGGAAAATATAAATTAAATTTTCGCGCGATTTCCCACCCGTAAAGTTAGCGAAGTAATTTCCTAACGGTGAAAGCTTTATTTTTTTATTGCTATAAGAGATGTCTCGTCGAAAAAAGAACGACGGACGAAAGCTCCTCAGCGCGAAAATTCTATGGAAATTCTGTGCGAAAATTGGCCGAAAGAACTTGAGCACATTGCGATTTTCAGTAATATGCAATTTCCTGCATTTCACGACGTCGAATTGAATCTATGAATTTGAAAGAGTTGATGGAGTTTTTTTTTATTTCTTTTTTTTCAGATGCGAATTGTCATGTTTTATATCTATGGATAGAATTGTAAATTGTGTGTGAAAAATTCGTTTTTCAATTTTCATCAAAAATCATCTATTGTTATTTCCATGTGAGCCAACATGTAAAATTTGTATACAATAAAAAAACTATTCTGTCGACATTGTGAAAATATTTTTTTTCAGTAAAAGTATTTTGATCAACATCAGTTCTATATAGAAATCCAATATTAAGTAACATAATAAACAATTATCACTTGAATAAACACTATCTACTAATACTTTAACATTTATCGTTGGTACTTAGTAACAAAACTTACCAGAGCAGTGTCTAATAATGATCAAACTTTGGATACTAGCACTTAAAGATTTAGATCCCAAAAGACTCGGTCTTGATCCATGAAATCGAAAATACAGAGAACGACAAAAATAATCTAAAAGTGTCTGTCTCACGTTGAAAAATAGTAAAACGAATGAGAAAGTTTTTAATTGACCATTGCTAAAGAGCAATCTATTTTAATACAATGAAAATTCTTTATTACATATGTGAGTATGTATTAAGCTTCGAATAAATAAATAAGGGCGATTGTAAAAATAGAGAAAAATGCTCACACGCTCACATTAAAGCTCAGGTAATAAAAGGGAGGAAACTTTTCTAAGGGCGTTTCACAAAGAGTAAGGTCGCAGTAAAAAGCATACATCGTAAAATGTTCGAACGTAAAATTTGTCAAAATAAGTTTTGCACCCCCCCCTTTCTCCCCTGAATTAAATTTGTACAATTCGTCGTGTGGGTAGTTGATGGACAAAGGGGGTGAGATATTTGTCTTTTTATATTATTGTTCGTTACGTATTTTTGTTACAGATAATGTTCTCGTATATATCTAAACATGTTATTGGCAATTTGCCATTCTAATATTTTATTATTATTATTATTATTATATAATGCATATATAAAGTATAATATATATAAATAATAAAATTAATTTTAATTATTCTAAAGCAGAGATTCTCAAAGTGGACGTTACCGCTCCAGTGATACAGGGTGCGATGATGGCACAAATGCATTTAAAATTAAAAAAATAATAATTTATAGAAAGTGCTAGGTAAGGTAGGACAAATAAGTTTGAACTAGTGACGTTCTATAAATATTTGGGAACATACATCAATGAAAAATAAATCACAGCAACCTATGAAGGAGATCCGTTTTAAGATAGAACAAGCCAAAATGCAATTCATAGACACGAAAACGTTTTTAACATCAAATAGCACAAGTATGGAACTAATAATACTTATTATTTAGATGTTTGAAACTTGGACACTAAACCTTGAAATCTAGAATGCTAAGAATAACTTGGACCTATAAAGTAGCAAATAAGAAGGTTTTAGATGTTAAAAAAATAATATTGAAAATGTTTAAATTAAGAAAAATTCAATATTTCAGTCACATATTGAGAGATAATTTTGGAAGAAAAAATTTAACGGACAAGGTCAATAGAAAGACTTCAAAATTTATAGCTTAAAGATTTTCATCGTTGGTTCAACTGTTAGCCAATAAAACTCTTTCTAATGACTGCGTAGAAAGTTTCGTCAATATCAAAGAAATTTTTTTTATTAAAATACTAACAATAATATGTAGTAGTTTACACGAGGTCAATCCAAACTTTTTTCATTAATAAAATCCAATATTCAGCCATTCTGTTAGACGTACAAAGAAAAGCAAAAAAAAAAAAAAAAATAGACTATACGCGCATATTCAGTTATTCAATTACACCGAATTGCCCGTAACACATGTACACTCGCATATATGCGGTAATATAAGTGCAAAGATTCCACCGAGAAGAACGATTCCACAGTACAAAACGAGAGTTCCACCAGACTTACCAAACAACGCAACACAATGCGGGCTGCTGAACATTTCAGTTTTGGGATTTAATTAAGACAATAAAGAGCCAACGTTCACCGTCGACGAACAAACTCATCCCTTTTTCGTTGTGCACACACACACACACACACACACACACACTCGAAAAACACAAACAGCCCCCTTAGTTTTCAAAACGATTCCCTTTCCGTGGGTTCGCTCGCGTCCGTCCGACTAATATAACCCCTTTTCATATTCGCGTAAAACGAATGCGCGCACAATGCGGGGTATGACGATGGTTAAATCACGTGCAAAACGAAATCGTTGCGCACAATGTTAATTTCGTGTTGTTCGCGAACGTTTTCAGTTAGCATAGCGGTGAAGAGTTTTTATTATTCGTATGTGAAAAATAATGAATGCTTAAAATGCTAGCCGATGCTGTTTGCTTTGCATTTTCGTGAATCCCGAGGGTGGAAATTTTCATTTACCTATATTTCACAATTTAAAAAAAATATACGAAATATACAAAGAAAATATACGATAGTACAGAAAATTATTGTTTGAAACCAAAATGTTTCTTACATAAATTAAAACTATTTTTAACAGCTTACGAAATCCATTGAAATATAAGTTTTTTTATAAGAGACAAGAGATGATAATTCGATGGTGCAATGTTAGAAGAAAATGAAGCTAGGGTATTTTTTTATCTAATTCAATTCTTTTGATTTAATTTAAACTAGTTACATCTAATATTTTTTTACATTGATGATGAATTACACGAAAAGATAGACGTTTACGTTAAATTTATGAGTTCAAACTTAAAAACAATAAATATAAAAATCATTTACTTTTTTCTTCAATTTTTAATATAGTTAACAGTTTAATCATCTTTTAATTTACACCAATACTAATATGATAATGTTCCTTCATCGTAAATATAAGTTTCAATATTAAACGATATTCATTTTTCATCTTCAATTACTAAATAGTCCAAAAAATAAATTCCTTTTATGATGAATAAAATTTAAGTTTTAATTAAAAATTGAGTCTTTATATTAATAAACTAAGGCAATTTTTTTGATAAATTTCAAGCTTAAAAGTCATATCTACGAAAATTAATGTGACATTTAATTTAATTTTATTCAAAATTACTGCGTTTTTTGACATTTTCTGATTTTGTATTATTTTTTTTCCATAAAATAATATATAAATCGTCATGTATTAAAAATGATATAATTTAAATATTTATATTAATTGTAATATTAAAATGCTAAATTACTATAATATATAGTGATACAATAAAAAAATTGATATAAAATATTAATATTGTCAATATTTTTAGTTCATTAATTTCGTACAGCAAATATTTCAATATTATTTATCGAACAAATGACAATGTAAAAAATTGACACAATAACTTAAAAAAGAGAACCGCCCTAAAAAAAAACCGCCCCTTTCGAAGTGGTGAATATTTTGCGAAAGCCTAGTTTTTACAAGCCATTACGCACAAAACGCGCACGCATAATAAATCGACGGTGACAACCCTGACATATAAGGGTTGCCACTGCATCGAAATAAACACAAAACACCCTCTATATATTTCTCAGTTGTGACGCTAACTATATAATAAAGGAATGAAACTCGTTTAAAGTTTAACGTTAAATTTAACACACACACACAAATGTTTAAAAATATTTATATCGTATAAAATAACAATTTAATATTAATTAATATATAAATAAAATGCGTACAATTTAATAAATTAGATTATAAATAATGTTATTACACGATAAATATTATTATTTAAGATTATTTATTGAGATGAATCATGAACAGTGTGTAATAAAACTTTTATGTCACGCAAATATTCGTACGTCGTCATTTCATTCACAATCTAATATGTATGTATTTTTGTTTTGTTTTGTTTTCGGTGTGTGAGTGTGAGTGTGTATGTGTGTTTTTTTTTTCAGCATAAAAATATTTATTACTGAGAATTTTTATGATAGAATAAAACAAAGCCGAAATTGCTGTCGATTCCGTGAAAAAAAAAAGTAACAATAAACCGATAATTTGTAATGTAAAAGCGTTTTTATGGCACTTTATAAATATGTAACGTTCGCTTTTATGTGCTTATATTGGACTGGAATTTTTATTTTGTGAAAATTTTTGACGACTTTGTTTCCTTTTGTTTATAGATTTCTCTTGAATGTATATATGTATTAAAAGAGAAAAGGTCCTTTTGATAAAAAAAATACACAATATATATTATATAGATTTTTTTTCATATGAAACGTATATAATATACCGAGCATTAGGATGGCAGGTTAATTGTATTTTTTTCTAGGTTGGTAGGACTGTCTAAATATAACATTTGCCAAGCGTCTGTTTGTTAAGAGGTTTAATTACCTCCGAGCTACACATGTTTTTCAATACTTGGTTCCTTTATTTGCATTTGTTCTTTGCGACTTTTTTGACAAAAACTCGACTCGTTCCGCAACCACCGTATTCGCCTGATTTGGCTCCACCGTGTTCGCCTGAGGATATAAAAACCGAATCAAAGAAGGTCTTGAATGCTATACCGGAATAAGAATATTCCAACTGTTTCATTAACAAAAGTGAATTTAATCGGACGGGGATTACTTTGAAGGAGATGCAATTGATTTAGAAGAATAAATAAAGAATTTATAATTTATAAAACAATAAATAAGAAGTATGTAAAAAATATATTGGATTTTTTGGATATAAAAGTCTTTTTTTATAAAAGTGAACATATTTTCTTTTATTTTTTAGTATGTAATTTTTATTTTTAGTAATCAATAAAATAAAAAAGCACAAAGTAGGCTTTAAATAAAATAACTTTTCAATTAGTCACGAATCAAATAAAAAAGATCAGGAAGCACTGATAAATAATAGTTGGTTATAAATATGTCTTCATTGAATATTTTTGAATTAATTTATACACGAAAAGAAGTTGTTATATAGGAAATATTATGATTATATAAAAAAAAATACGTATACTTTTGATTATAGCCACGAGTGTCGTTTTAATTTTTGAAAAATTCCACGCTTTCACCAATCCAATCAACTCTTATAAATGAATTTTGTACTCGCGATAAATTTATATAATATATACGACGACATTATACGCACTTTAACCAAAATATATATAAAAAAAGCGGCAGTTTATCTCAATTAATTTTCGCGACGTTTAACCCCCGAGGTGTAGAGCGATGTCGGAAAATATGGGCGAGGGTGTTTAAAGAGGGACGACTTATCCGAAAAGCGTTTCTCGTCATGGAAAACGGCCTTTGAGCCGTTTGAAAAGCGCTGGTCGTCCAAGAGTTTTCCTTAGGTTATCTCCTTCGGTTGAGGAATCTGTGCGAAGAGAAATGGGCCGGGCGTAATCTTCATATATCTTTTTTTTTCAGGTTTTTCTCACTGTATATCTCCATTTCGACCCCCCCCCTTTCTTTATTTTAGGAAAGTCGGATTTTTCCTCCCTAGATTTTCTCTCGTACACACGTCGGAAAAGCGGTTCTTTTACGCGTTGTTTTGCGGATAAATATATATATATATATATATATATATATATATATATATATATGTGTGTGTGTGTATACACACCCTTATATATGTATACAACTAGGTCGTATACATATATAAGGGTGTGTATTATAATTTAGTAGCTGCTTCACTCGAGAAATGGCTGCGTCGCCTTCGAGGCAGTGAATTTATTTACTTAATAACTTTATGATGACAATAAGGCAGGGCCGGATTCGGAGTGCCTCCGAGTTACCATAATAAACGTTTGTTTTCGCCATAGGAAACGCGAAAGTGGTGCACAAATTGGGGAAGCACTGCTTTGACGTTCATTAACAACGGGTGGGTTTAACAATAATGTGCCACTGCTCTCGTTTCGTACACTTTTTTTTGGAATTCAAATTTTATGCGGAGGTGCAATCAGAAAATTTTTGTGACAATATTTTTTTTAAGTAAAATTTTAATAATCGAATTTTATTATCATATAAAATTACGGCTCTACAAACAACACGGGCCTAGATATATGATCATCAATATATTGAATTATTAATATGGTTTATGATTGCTTTATTAATATGTTCGATAAATGAAAATCGAAAATTTGTACTAAAAGAAAATTGATATAAAACTAAAAAAAAATAATGAACAATAAATCTAATGTTTCATTTCAAAATATCGTTTATAAATTTTATATTATTAAATTATGATAATTTAAAATTGAAAAAAAAAATAATACCACCTTAAATTTCAATAAAAATAATAAAATTTATTAAATACATTATCGTTCACGGTTTTCAGAAAGAACTTCCAAGACAAATAATAGTTTTTAATTAATTTTAATTAAACTCTCAGTTAAGTAGATTAAGTTGACTACGTAAATTTAACTCGAAAAGAAAGCGGTTAAAAGTACGGTTACGTTCCTCTTTGTTCGGATCTCGATCAGATAAATAGTGGATTTAATTCTGCACACTTTTCAGCGAAAACTTTCTCTGAAAAATTTTCAGAAAGTGAAAAACGAACAAAAAAAGCAGAGACAAGAAAACGATTCCAAGAGGACAATTCGATTCGGTTTCCAATAATGGAAGAAAATAAAATATATATTATTTTATTTGAAAACTTTGGTATCCATTATCGAAATTTATATTAACCGCGTGCGATTATTGATTTTAGTGAAAGTTTTCTATTTACTATTAAGATATTTCTATTTATTATTAAGGGCTGTCAATATGACGACTTTCACAATTCTTCTTCTTCCTTACGCCGTCTCCTTAAGAAGGTTGGCGATCCACACGGCCAAAGAAACCTTTGATACAGCCATACGAAAAATTTCCATTGACGAACAGTTGAACCAACGACGAAGATCTTTAAGCCATGAATTTTGACGTCTTCCAACTGATCTTTTCCCCTGAATTTTTCCTTCCAAAATTATCTGGAGAAGCCTATATTTATCATTTCGCAAGATGTGGCCGAGGTATTGTATTTTCCTTAATTTGATTATTTTTAATACTTCAGGATTTTTATTCATTTTTTCCAAAACCTCTTTATTTGCTACTTTATCGGTCCAAGATATTCTTAGTATTCTCCGGTAGCACCACATCTCGAAAGCTTCCAGACGTTTTTCGGTACCAGGGTCTAGTGTCCATGATTCAACACCATATAGAAGAACAGGAAAGACATAACATCGAAGCATACGTAATTTTAATATCATGTCAGTGCTTCTAGATGTTAAAAATTTCTTCATGGCTATAAATTGCGTTCTAGCTTGCTCTATTCTAGAACGGATCTCCTTCTTGGGGTCGTGGATTGCTGTTATGTACGTCCCCAAGTATCTATAAGACGTCACTTGCTCAATCTGTTCGTCTTTTATGTATATCTTTGTTGGTGTTGGCTTTTTGGAAAACACCATTGTTTTCGTTTTCGCCGTATTTATGGACAGTCCATATTCTTCACTGTAGGCTGCTAATCTATTCATAATTAGTTGGAGTTGGTCTTCATTTTTGGCAAGCACTACAGTGTCATCCGCATATCTAACATTTGTTATTTTCGTTCCGTTCACGATCACTCCTTCAAACTCCTCGTTGATGACTTCGTTGAAAAATGCTTCGGAGTAAACGTTGAACAGAAGCGGCGATAATATGCATCCCTGTCTAACCCCCTTCTTAATGGAGACGGCTTCCGAAATTTCATGTCCTAATTTCACCTCCGCTGACTGACCCCAATAAAGATTTCCTATGATGTTTCTATCCTGAACATCGACGTTACATGACTCCAGTATTTTCATTAATTTATCGTGTTTGATACAATCAAACGCTTTCCTGAAGTCAATGAAACATGCATGTATCTCTACATTCATGTCTCTACATCTTTGTCCAAGAACATTCACAGCAAATAAAGCCTCTCTAGTCCCGACCCCACTTCTGAACCCAAACTGATTATGACTTAGATGTTCTTCACATTTTTTGAAAATTCTTGTATGAATTATTCTTAGAAATATTTTTAACATGTGTGACATCAAACTTATTAATCTGTAGTCATCGCAGTCTGTGGCGTTTAGTTTTTTTGGTATAGTAACAAAAGTAGACCTTAGCCAGTCATGCGGAAGTACGCCAGTTTTATATATTTGATTAAAAAGCGAAGTAATTACATCTATACTTATACCATCCTGATGCGCCATAATTTTTATAATTTCGGTATGAATATTATCTGGTCCAGGCGTTTTATTATTTTTTTGTAATTTTATGGCGTGAATCACCTCGCTTTTCGTCAAATTTCTCCAATCCGTTAGTTTATACAATGGAGGTGTATCATGTCTATAATCGTGAAATAGATCTTCAACATAATATTTCCATCGTTTCAATTTTTCATCCGGACCAACCAGAATTTTTCCACTCTCATCTTTCAGGATTGCACTGTGGCGTTTGTAATTTTTACCGGTTATTTCTTTAATTTTTTTATGCATATTGAAATGGTCGTACTTTTTTTGTAAAACTTCCACTTCATAGCATTGGTCTTGAATCCAACGGTCTTTCGCCTCTCTGCATTTTTTCCTGATGATATTGTTGAGGATCTTATATTTTTCCTGATTGGACTTATGTTTTCTTCTTTCATCCATAATTTTTAAGATTTCGACTGTCATCCATCTTTGTTTTGCTTTCTGCGTTGTTGATATTTTTATGTTAACATTTTGTGTCTCGGTGATGATATCTTTTATCATTATCCAATTTTCCTCAACGCAGTGTTGATCGTTTATTTTTACATGCTTAAATCTACTATCAAGCTCAGTCGCCACTTTTATTTTGGTCATTGGATTTTGCAATTCTCTGACGTCAGTACTCTTCCTGATTTTTCTTTCTTTTTGTTTTCGAGGTCTGTGAGCTCGAAGCTCCATAATGACAGGATTGTGATCAGTATTGGCGTCAGCTCCTGGATATGTCTTTACCGACTTGACAAACGCTTTAAAGCATTGATTAATCAGGATGAAGTCGATTTGATTTCTGACAATATTGTTTATTTTATCAGCAGGAGACTTCCATGTGTAAAGTCTTCTAGGATGATGCTTGAAAAAGGTGTTTGTAATCATAAACTCAAACTCGGTGCAGAATTGAGCTAATCTGTCACCTCTGGCATTTCTAGAGCCGAGTCCAAATTTCCCAATAATATTTCCCTCATCACCTTCTCCTATTTTTGCATTGAAGTCTCCCATTACAATTGTCAGTTCTCCTTTATTTGTTAATTTAATCATTTCATGGATTGAATTATAAAAGAATTCTACATCTTCGTCCGGTTTGTCGTTTGTAGGAGAGTAAATTTGAATAATATTCATTACTCTCCTTGTGGTTTGAATTTTAATCATGGCTACCCTGTCACTCAGAGGAAAGAAGTCTATCACAGAATCAGCTATATGTTTTGATATTATTATTGCGACTCCATATCTGTGATTTTTATCTGTTCCTCCGGAATAATATGTGATAGCGTCTTCTGTGTTGTATTTTCCATTTCCTGGCCATCTAACTTCACTGAGTCCCAAAATATCTATTTTTAGACGTTTCATTTCAGCAGTGACATTTGCTAATTTTCCTGCAGCGAAAAGACTTCTGATGTTCCAGGTCGCTATTCTTGTAGTTTTCTCAAATATTTGTAATTTCCTCATATTTTGTTTATTTATCGCATTAACGAATGGCTGCATGGATGACGACGGGGAGATTCTTCGCACCCTCTCCTCACTTAAGAGGTGCCCCGGACTGAGGGCCTGGTTTAAGTTTTCGTCAGCCATGTAAATTTTTTGGAGATAAATAGTGTAGTAGGAGCTCCGTTTCCTTTCTACACCGCAGATAGTGATCCTTGGTGAAGCTGCTGCCCTTCACTGTCGGAGATTTATTTTCGGAGTTTTCATCTCCTAGGCTAAGCTTATTTTAAAGTGGCGGCTATTCTCGCCACTGACCTAAGCACTCTTTCGTGTTATGCGACATTTTATAAGTTCAATCTTGCCAATGATTAAACCATCGCCACTCGAGGCTTAGCGCTTCTTGTCCGGAACTGACATGTCACCAAGTCAGTTATCTGTAGCAGATTTTCCCTTATCCGCAACCCAGGGACCCGGGTGGTAGCATGAAGCTATGCTTGAACTTTCGTCACGTTTACATGTTTGTTTGTAAATAACTTTGACAGCGTGTATAATTATTTAATTGTTATTATTATAAATGTTAGTGAGTAACATTTGTGCGGTAGTCATTAGATTATAAACTAGAATGTCGATTAGTCATACCAATGATTGACTCATATTTATATTACAATTGATCAATTTGCCATTTTATTTATGTCGGTATATTTGAAATTAAATTTAATGTAAATTATAATTTTTTTCTTCCTTTTACCTACAATTAACAAAATATCGACTTTATGGCAAATTAAACATCTTGAGTTCCAACCTGTATATATATAACAATGGAAGACTCCAACATCCCAGTTGTTCCACTGTCATCGCTCCAGCACACTCACAACAACCATACACACGTCCACACCGCACTAAGTTCGACCACCACTTTCACAATTATTAAAAATTATATTTAATGCACATCTAAATATTTATATCGACATTAACAATATTATTTATACAATTTATTTATTGTGAATTCGATTTTATTTGGAGATTTAACTTTGGAAATTTACATGAACGGTTTAAACTTTAATAAAATTTAATCGAATCGAGTGTTTAAATTAAAATTGATTACATATGAATAAATCATTTTAGTTATAATGTTTGATGAACATTTATTCTGTAATTTTGTTCATAATTTAGATTTATTTCAAAATTGTAAATTAAACGATCGTTAATATTTATTTATATAAATATAATTTTCGATTCATATTTTCTATTATCAATAAAAATTAAATTGATATTTTTTATATATGATAATATAAAATATAGATTCAACGGTTAAAATTATATAATATAAAACTGGATGCAATCATTAATTGTTTTCAGATATTAATGTTAATAAATTTATTTTACATTTTTATTATTATTATATAAAAGCATATAATTTTAAATGGTTCATCATAATTTCATATATAATAAAATATTGTAAGCGTATAGAATTTAATTGAAAATATTAATGTTCGCCTCATCAACGAACTTGAGTGCAATAACGTCGCACATTTTCGTCAATTAATTATTGAAAATATGGGGGGGGTAAATATTAGAAGTTTATATATATATATATATATTGAAGTATATTCTGTATGTCGTCGACATATTTTATGAATAAAGCTTAGCAAAGCTGGCGGATTGTGTGGGTGTTTTTATTATGAGATTATGCGAACGCGGCATACGCGATGTACGCACGAATATATGCTTCAGTGTCTATATAATGGTATGTCCATAAATATACGCACTCGTACGTATAATAATAATAATAATAATAATAATAATAATACGTATGTACATGTCCCGGGGTAAATATTACCCCATCGCGTTCGCCATGCAAAGGTGATAAGGGAACAAATTTATATTCTTCAACCGAGCAAATTATGTTTTACAGCAGCCCGCTGAAAACTTTTTCAGCTCGCATAAATGATATAATGTCGACGCATACATTATCCGTGTTGTGCTATCTGTGTATACAGGGTGGATTAAAAAAAGAGGAAAAATAACGCAATTTGGTCATTAATGGGTTAAAATGGTAATACTAAAAATATGTTGAGAAGCACTAGAAAATCCAATATAACACCGTGATAAAAAAGTAAGGTGAATTTGTTTATAAAATGTAAATTCTTTATTTATTCTTCCAAATCAATTTCAACGATAAAATGCATTTTTGCCAACGCTTTTTTCAGTCCTTAAAACAGTCGGAATAGACTTTTTCCGGTATAGCCTTCAAGACCTTCTTTGATTCTGTTTTTATCTCGACAATCGTGTCAAAACGGCATTCCCGCATTTGCCTTTTGAGTTTTCTGAACAGCCAGAAGTCGCATGGAGTCAAATCAGGCAAATACGGTGGTTGCGGAACGATATGAGTCGAGTTTTTGTCAAAAAAGTCGCGAAGAACCAATGCAGCATGATGTAGAGTACATTATCGTAATGAGGAAACCAAGAGTTATAAAAACTCGTTTAACTCGGAGATAATTAAACCTTTTAACAAACCGACACTTGACAAATGTTACAGACAGTCCTACCAATCTGGGAAAAAAAATTACAATTTACCTGCCTTCCTAATGCCCGGGAGTTTTAAATGACAATTTCACCTTACTTTTTGATCACAGTAGTATATATCGTACTTTGAAAATCAATTTTCGTTTTTCTGAAATATTTTTTAATATATTTTGTTTTATACGTCGGTTTAAAAGGTTTATATATATTAAATATTTTTATGAGAATTTTATACATCAATATAATATAATATATTATTTATAGTTAATATTATTTAAAAGGCTTTCATATTATTTGTTTTAATATGTAAATATAAAATTATATACTTTGAACGAAATTATATATTGAAATAAATATCATACAATGTAAATAGTTAATATTTATTATAATACATTAAAATTGTATTATTGAAGGTTATAAATCAAAATTGACTATAGAAAAAATAATTGATTCATCATTTCTTTATTTTTTTGTAATAAAATTTCTCTATGGAAAATAAAATAGTGCTATTAATATAAATTAAATAAATATATCTGTAAAATTTGTAATAATATAAAACAATAACAAAACGTGTTTATAATGTTAATTATGGGATATCTGTAAAATGAATTTTTTATAAATAAGAATGCTATTTATTAGATTATAAATCATTTTCGAAATATAATGATATATTTTATATGGGTGAATTTCGAGCTTTCAAATAATTAAGAAATTATCAGATCGAATAATATAAATTGGATATTTAAATCTCATTGGAATTTTAAGTTAAAAATACATATTATTATTATTAACAAATATAAAATATTGCAATGATAAGGTCTAATATTTAATTTAGTAACATATTATAAAATAAATACACCGGCGGCTTCATTACAAAGAATCGTATTCATTGTAAAAAGATAAACATAATAATTAATCAAACGAGCACAAAGATTTCAAAATTGGCTCACGCGTATTCAGATTTATATCAATAGCGAATGTTAATTTATGAAAATGTAATTCTTCATTTTGTATTGACATTAGCGGAAAATTTGCGCTCGAAATAGGAAAAGTTCAATTGAAATTCTCGGAAAAATGCCTCATTTACATTACAGAAGCCACTTCTGAGGACACACATATATACATATATAATATTAACGTCATCACCAAAACGATATATATATATATATATATATATATATATATATATATATATATATATATATATATATATATATATATATATATATATATATATATATATATATATATATATATATATATATATATATATAAAGGCATTAATTTTTCATTAGCAAATTCCTCGACGAAAACTCGTATATTTTTTTATTCGCTCTCGAAGAAAATCCAGGAGAGAAAAGCGAATATATACATCAGCGTAGACGTGCCGTTCAAGCGAGAAAAGAAGTAAAAATAAATAAAAGCCTACAATGCGGATATGTGGTAACGCACACACACACACACACACTATAGTCAGCGACATTAATACGTTTGATGAGGGTGCGTTTGTCTCTGAAATATTCTTGTGGTGAACGAGGATGTTCCACTTCGCATCAAAAGTGTACCCAAAACGAATAGAACCCCCAGAAAAAAAAACCCATCCTTACTTCCTGGTCCCATTGGCCTCTTCTTGTTTCTTTTTTTTTATTATTTTTTTTTTTACTTAGGCAGTTGGGTTTGCGTTTAAAAAATGTATGAAGAGGGATGACGTAAAAAAAGCAAAAAAAAAACCTCGGTACTTTACGATATGTGTGTGTGTGTGTGTGTGTGTGGAGTATACGAGAAAAGCGAGCTGTCCGTCTTTTATTAAGGGGGAAAAGATGCGAAAATAGATCTTTGGAAAAAAAGGCTTTCACTTCGTATGGTATATATATGTATATATATATATATATATATATATATATATATATATATATATATATATATATATATATATATATATTTGTGTGCCGCAGCGCTTTTATGTTCTTAATAGAATGACGTGGACACGTGGAAAAGTGTCACGCGGAAAATCTGGACGTGTATACTCCGTGACCCAGAAAAGAAAATTAAAAAGAAAGGATTCCCCAAATTAAAAATAATAATACTAATAAAGCTGGTATATCGTTTCAATGCATTCTTTATCTATTTTTATTTTGAAAAAAAAAACTATATAAAATATAATGATTTGTTTAGCTTTCAATAAATGAATCAGAATATATTATTTATTTGTAATGTCTGAAACGTAATATATTTATTTTAATCTGAAATATATGAATTATTTTATAAAATATATATTATTTTAAGTCATTGATACTATATGCTAAAACTGTACACCATTTGAAATTTCTTACTATTTATTTTTATATGGATATATTTTATATATAGAGTGATACAACTGAATATTTTTATATATACTGCTATCATCAAAAAGCAAATTGTATTTTTTTTTCTAAGTTGGTAGGACTGTCTATAACATTTGCCAAGCGTCAGTTTGTCAAAAGGTTTAATTATTTCCATGTTAGGTTTACCTGTTTCTTTGTTAACCTGATTACTTTGATTTGAAAGAATAAATAAAGAATTTACATTTTTTAAACAAATTCACCTTACTTTTTGATTATAATGTTAAATTAGTATTTCTATATGAATTAAATATATTTAAATAAAAAAATCCATTTTTAACACGTATAACGATTGATTATTTATATAATAAATTATTTATTAGAACACATATTGATTGTAAATTTATTTATCATTTCATATATATGTATTTACAAATAATAAATTAGTCAAATACACCATCTTTCTTAATTAACGCACGACTTGTACATATATTTTGATAATTATCATATATCAACGTATTATATTTCGTAATTGATTTTAGTACATTTAACATACACAAATATAATATCGCATTTACAATGATAATTTATTAATATAACAATAACAACAATAACAAGGAATTTCCATATGGTCTATTATAATAAATTATACATAATCAACGAGGATTGATTACATATCACGTTTAACCTCTAAATATCTCATAGCTAATACTAAATTATTAAATTACGATTAATATGTCAATTGATTGATATTATTTTTTATTACTATTGAATGAAATTTAATAATTAATTATTTATTAAAAAATATCAATATGAAGCTTATTAAATATATTCTTTATAAACTATTTTTTAAATATTCTATTTCAATAATTAATTATAAATTTGTACGTACAGATATATAATATGATAAAGGTGGATAATTGGTTTTATTAATTAATTTCCCTCGTTGTCTAAATCCTTAGATAAAAGCTTATGGTCGTTAACCGTTAACGATAAAGCACAATTAATTATCTTTATATTAATCGGTTCGATTGCCTAATTCGTTAACGAAGCCGAAGCTTCATTAAGTATAAAAATGAGCTTTCATAAAAGAAAACGTGATTGATATTAATATATAAATAACGTCGTTAGATTAAAATCGTTTTCATTTTATAATTACATATATATTTTGTTTTGTTCTAGGATTATTGGAAAAAATACATCAAAATATTCAACGAACGACTTGAAAGAATGTAAGTTATTTTTATTTATAATATTATGCATTATAATATAAGCGTTACACACTCACAAACAAGGATACACACTCGCAATAATCGTTGCAAATATTCAGATATGGGAAATTTAGGGAGAAAAATTACAAAAGAAAAAGTACGCGAAGCAAATTTAATCTCTTCCGATTCGACGGGGTTTTTCTTTATTAACTTCGAAATAAAATAAAATGAATAAAAAAAGAGAGAAGGTCGAAAAAGAATCGTTTTAGACTAAATCTAATTGATATTTTTTACGGTTCAAATCGAAGAATTGGTAATTTTCGACGGCGTGTTTCGTGTTGAATATCAATGAATTTTTTTTATTTCCATCACGCTTATATATTTTATTATGACTGAAATTTCGACAAAAATCTCGTTATTTTTTTTTTTATTAATATTAATATTTTTTAATATTGTAATAAATCAAGACAAATTTATTATATGAATAAATCAAGTTTGTAATACGAATAAAATAATTTATATTTTTTAAACATTTTTCAGTTTATATTATATATCTTTATATTATATTTGAATATAAAATATCGAAATAATTTTGCGAATACGACATAAATATATAAAATTGTTTTTCGTACGAGATTTAATACTTTGTTTTCATTTCAATATAATAATGACATATTTCGTTTTGACATTTCACCAAAATTTGTGTCGTTTCGAAGAAAATGTTTTCGCGAAAAACATCAAGTAAAAATCGAATGCAGAAACGCATTCGTAATTTTTGCGGTAAAAGAATATGTTTGTAAATTGTGCAGTCGAACGGTAAACGTTCCGGTTGCATGACGTATTTCCGGTTAAATTGTTTTGACCTATATATGCATGAAAATCAGGGCAGCGACATCCGGTGATCGAATTCAATTAAAAATGCTTCAACTATTTTCTATATAGTAAAGTTGTGAATTTATATCTGTATTTTAAAATATTTTATATTTAATTTAAACAAATAGAGATATTAAATACTGCAAAATATATATATATATTTCAGACATGATATATATAAGAAGATAAACTGAAATGGGTTATAATATGTTTTAAAAATTACAGCAATTTTTATACCTGTTTTAAATGTACTAAAAAATATGCAGCACTTTATGAAACTGCACACGTTTTACCGTTTATCAAAATATTAAAATGCAACACAAGACGCTTTAACCCATCAACGCCCGACTCGCTTTTCACGCGAATTTTTAATTTTACGCGAATCACATAGGATTGATCGATTTAATTCGCGCGTAAAATCGAATTTGACCATTATTCGAGAGTCGATTTTTTTTTTAGCTCTTCCGAATTTTCGTTTTGGCTTTTTCGAATTTTCTTAATGCGACGATAAGGCATAAAAGTAACCTTTTCTCCGTGAGCCGTTTCTTGTTTATGATTATTACAGGTTAATGCCGGTCGAAAGTTATTTACCGACCTCTGGAGCGTATATCGAGAAGGCCGCACGACTTAAGATTCGGATTAGAGCGGCGATATTTATTTTCTCGAATGCCTTCGGGAAAAATTTATCGCCGTTTTTCCTCGACGTTCGTTAAAAATAAACGCACGCAATAATATCTATGTAATCTGATTTTACGTACTCGCTATATTGATAGTCAACAACGTTATCTTATTTTCATTTATCGCTTTATATATAGTTGAATTTTAATCAATCAATTTTTAACATACCAGAATAAATTACTTAAATTAATTCAGCGCTTTCCAATCTTTTTTCATTAGTGTACTCCTTTGCCTGATTGTTTCTTTAGTGTTAACCTCTAACATATATATATATATATATATATATATATATATATATATATATATATATATATGTATATGTATATATATATATATATATATATATATATATATGTATATGTATATATATATATATATATATATATATATATATATATGTATATGTATATATATATATATATATATATATATATATATGTATATGTATATATATATATATATATATGTATATATGTGTGTGTGTGTGTGTGTGTGTGTGTGTAATTTTTATATCTTCCGCCATAATAACATTTTTTGCTTACCCTTAAACAATATTTCACGTAACCTTAGGGGTTAGCTTACCACAGGTTGGGACCCACTATCTTAATTCATTATTTTCGCTTAAATTTTTAACTATTAATTTTATACATATGATAAAAGGTTAAAGGTGTTATATTATATATACTTTTTAAATCTATGTTTTAGTATTTATAAAACAAAAAAAATGTATAATATTGAATTCAAATAATTTATATAAACATAGAAAACGAAGCAATTAATTAAAAATATTAATAAAAAACTATGCTAAAATTTCAATTATCATACGATCAATCAATTTTTTTTTATTTTAGTCTATTTAAAAAAAAGGTTGCCCATTGCTGAGTTGACGTTACATAATTTACGAAGGTATAAACGTTATATAAAGTTATTTAACGGACTCGTATCGAGCGTTACTTTATATTATATATATATATATATATATATATATATATATGTATATATATATATATATATATATATATATATATATATATATTTATAAGCGAATAAGGCTTCACGTCGAAAATGTTCACGTTCACGTTTACGTTTACGTTTATTGTTAAAAGGCCAAGAGGCCTTTAATACGTTTGCGAATAATCGAAACTGTTCTCGAGACGAAAAAGAAGAAGTGAAAGCAAGTATTAAAAAAAACTCGGGAATTTTTCTGGAATTTCGCGTTATAAAAAAGGGTATTATGGGCCAATTACGTCCGATGTTCGCCCTTTATACTTCTAACGCGAAATTTTTATAAGTGTATTATTATAGAAAAGGGCGATATTCCATGCAAATTGGACGAAATTTAATGGGTAATTTTAACACTTTATTGAAGTATTATTTTAAAAATATAATGTTTATCATTATTATATATATATATATATATATATATATATATATCTATAACAGGGGTGTCAAACTTATAGAAATAACCAAAATATCACTATTAATTAATTTAAACTGCAATATATTAAATGGAACTATATACAAATTAAAAAAAAAATTACTTTTAATTATTGATTTTATAAAAGATATCAAAAGCAGTAAATTTCGGCGGGCTGGAATTTTTGTATTGGCGGATCGCATGCGACCAGCGGGCCTAGTGTTTAACATGCCTGATATATTATATATGAAAAAAACCAGATAGTCTTTCTAAAAAATATACTGACTAGCACAGTTAAAATATATTTTAACAAAATTGTTTTGTAAATATATTTTTGAAATATTACTCACAAATTATTAATTAATAATGAATATCGATAAATTTAATTTTTGTTAAATAATTTTAGAAATATTTCACCTTTCATAATATAGAAAAAATGAAATAATTTTAAACAATTTTTTTAAATATGAACGAAAAGATAATAATTTATTTTTATTAAAATCAGAAAAAAATTGGCGTTAAATATTAAGATTTCCGAGTTCCTTTTGTTCTTAGATAGCCACGTGCGAAAGATGCGATAAAATTAACCGCATCTAAAAGAAAGGGTTCACAAAGGCTTTCTCTAAAATAGTCAGCCAGAAGATATTTTATGGTTAGTCCGCACTAACGGTCGTTTTCAAACGGCATCGAGCCCACCCTTTCTATATATATATATATATATATATATATATATATATATATATATATATATATATATATATATATATATATATATATATATATAATAATAGAAAAGAAAAACTGAGGGTTGAAAAAAAATAAGATGTAAATGTCGATGGTAAGGGTATATAAAAGGAGCAAGGGGTGAGTGGTAAAAAAAAATAGCGTGTTGCGGCAAAATTTCCCAAAGAAGTCACGTCGTCGTTGCGATTCGTATTTCGTGACGTCGACAATAGATGGCCTTATTACGGCGACACAGCGAAAATTGTTCGCCGGTCGCTAAAGGGTTAGCCTAGAACAATTTACATGTTTCGTTTAACCGAATGTATACGTCGCAAACGAGACGGCAGTTTTCATTTTTTTTTCTTAATATTATTATTATTATTATTTTTTGTAATCGTACGAAAGTTATTTTGCGTAAAATTGAAAAATAAAAATTATTATGTTTCGGTGAAAATATACTTATTTTTATATTATTTTTTTCAATTTTATATAAAATATTATTTTTATATACTTAATGTTAAAGTATAAATTTCGTTATTTTATTATAAAAATTGTTGTATTATAAGATCTTCTTAACACGTTGACTGCCAACTATGAGATAAATTGCAATTTTCATTTTTTCCAGGACGCCAAGTACGAGTTATCTCGTATCGTCTTTTTTGATATTTTTATGTAACTGCGATTAAATTCGAAATATATCAATGTTAAAATCGATAGATGGCTTCTGGAAAAAAAAATTAAAAATCAATGTTGACTTGCACGAACAGAAAATTTATTAAAAAATGAACAAAAATATAATTATAAAGTCAAATATATGAGATAATTTGTAATACTATTTAAAAAAACTCTTTTTTTATACTTAATGTTGATTACTATGCATTTAGAATAAGAGTTTTTAATAATATAATTTGATCAGATTTTTGAAATTTGCCATGGCAGTCAACGTGTTAAATTGTTAAGTTATAAATATTAACATTTTTAAACAGAATTTTGATTCAGTTTAAAAGTGATAATATCATAAAATTTTATGATATTCTTAAAATATATTGGAAATTTATATATAATATATAGATAGTTGATTGTGTTATACAATTTAATATAAAGTTTTCGTTAAAATTAAAATATATATATATATCAACATTTGAATGATGCGATTCAATATTGAAGTATCGTATTTATTTTTCGTCGTTAACAATTTTCCGACGCGATTGTACGTTTTGCGCGTTACGTACGGAGTTTTCCTTTCGCTTTTCCGGAGCGCTTTCCGCGCATCCGCTTTTTTTTTCACACGGACGAGAGTATCTCACGCTCGTTACCGCATTAACGGCCCGTTATTTTAGTCGATTTTCCGCGTTGCGCAATTATCGCCGCCGATAACGATAACAATAAACGACCGTTTACAAGTTAACAACTTTCGGTCAACACGAAGGCGCACGACGCGGCCATGTTGGATTTTATTGGTGCGAAAGGCGGACGTTAATTGCGGATTTTCCGGGTGATTATTGTCGTTATGCGGTAATTAAACGTTGCTATCGGTTTACAGTTCGATTTTAATCCGATGAAAATTTCTCTTACACTCTTTTTATACTGATATAGATACTAATTACTCTTCGTTATTTTACATGTTTTACATTTTTTTTTATATGTATAAAGAAAATAAAATACTACTTTTATTGAAACATTAGTTTATTTCATACAAAAATTGAGTTAGCAAATTTAATCACATTTTTACAATTTTTTTTCTTCCTTAAACAACTTTTTAATAATACATTTAAAATCATTTATTTTTATAATGTCAAAATTTTCTGAAATGATAAAAGAGTTTTAAAATAAACTATTGAACTTTTAATAGTAAGAACTATATAATATCTAATAAAAAATCATTAATCATCTTAATTAATTTATTTTAATAGCATAATTAACACAATTCGTGTCCTTTTTTCATGGTATATAATATATAATTTTATTATAAGATTCATTAATATTATTTGAAAATATTTGTTATTGATGACATTAAAATTATACAAATTGATAACGATAATAATAAATGAAAATGATTAGGCGATTTTGTAGTGTTGTTGAATTTTATTAGGACAAAGGCGTTAATTGCGAATTTTCCGGAAAATCATTGTCGTCTTGCGGTGATTAAGCTTGGATATCGGCGGCGAATTTCGATTTTCGCTCGGACGGGAACAGATCGGAAGACGCTTTTCCGGCAAATGGAAAAATCTTTTCGGGGACGACACACAGTGGACGTTGACAAATTGCTGCGTCTTCTTCATAGCAAAAAATAGCCTTTCTCCGAAGGTCATCATAGCGCTCGATCTTATAAAAAAAAAGTTTTATATGATTTATCTGGTATGATGTCTATATTTTACTGCGAATATAAAATATGTGTATAATAACTTAATATATTTTATATTTTTTTGTTGTTGTATACCTTCAATGATTTATTATTATGTAAATAAACGTGCGAAAAGTCATTTAACAACCCTGCCGTTTATTTTTATATATTCTTCACGTATGAACTAGCAATTATATTTTTAAAACATGTTCGTGAAAGTTGACGATGTATCATACTTTGATATATATATCATAGTTATTTAAATAGTTTTTACTATTTAAATAGTAATAGTAATTAAATTTTCATGGATAGCAAAAGAGTGTATGAGTTTTTGATTACTGTTGAATGTACAGTGAAATGATTTTTTTACATATTTTATTAAATCTTATGCATTTTTTTTAATTGTAAATTTTATTACAAATTTATTTTTTGAGAATATTAATTTTATATTAATTTAAGTTTAATGTAACTATGTTAGCTATTAAAATAAATATTTAAAGAATGAGTTGTAGAGGCAATTTTAGAAAAAAATGTATATATATTATAATAGTTTATTTTTTCTTATATATATATATATATATATATATATATATATATATATATATATATATATATATATAGAAGTATATTATGAATTTGTTGAGAACGGACGTTTTATAACTTTATCTACCTTTTCTGTACAAAAACCTTTTTTTAACAACAATAAATAATGTATATGGATAAAACCTTTGTTATCGTCTAAAATTTAAAATAAACGACCGGATACAAAATAAAACAGTATTTATAAAAAATTCAGATGAGCCGGTTTTCAAAAAATAAATAAATAAAACAAAACAAAAATGCATCGATGTTGACTTTTTGTTTTTCCTTCAAACTTTTCATCTTTTTTTTCCAAAACGTTATTCGCTTCGCCGTTAAGCGAAGAATTTTCAACAATAATTTTTCCGTTTTATATTATCCGCTGCACGTTCATTGTTTCGAGGCAGGCTTTTGTGTCGCGCGATTCGGACGGTTTTTCGCGAAAATGGAAAAGCCGGAAAAACTAACAACAAAGCGGGCGCGCGGGCGGGGAGTAGGGCTCCGTTACGTCATCGTGCGCCTTAACCTTTTCCCTTTCGGTTGGTTCTTAGCGTTTCTTTTTTTTTCTTTTTGTTCCCCTCCTTCGGCTGTTTCATTTTATATTTCCTCTTCGGGAAATTTGAAGATTACTCGTCGTTGTTTTTCGTTGTTATCTTGTTCGGGAAAAATTGTACGACGCTCATCATCAAAGCGTCGTCGGCGACTCGAACAAAGGACGTCTCTGAAAAAAATTAGTTTTTCCAATTTCATTTACTATATACATAACAAAGAAAATTAAAAATATATAAAAAATATATAATTTCTAAAATTAAAACTTGTGTCAATCTGGTATTTTTAATGATTCACAACTATGAATTTTCAAGTTTAAAATATTTTTAATAAAAATATTTTTTTTTGACAATCAATTATAGTAATCTTATAATAATAATTAATATACAAAATCAATCTAAAAATATTTAAAAAGTGATATTGGAGATTTTTATATATAATTAATATTTTTTCTCATTTAAAAAATAGATTATATATATATATATATATATATATATATATATATATATATATATATATATATATATATATATATATATTTATATATAAGAAAAGTCATAAATTTATTTTTCTCAAAAGAAAATAAAGTTATTTTGCGGAAAAATGCGTCAAATTTATCGACAATATAAAGTCACCGTCTTTGAAACTCATTTTATTTTATTTTATCGCTTGTATATTTTTCATCTATTACCGTTCGACTCTGCGTGCAATTTATACTATATCGTATATTTTATGTGTGAAAAAAAGGGGGCAAATGAACGAATTAAATTTTGCTTGTTTTTTTTCGTGAACTGTTAAAAAATGATTTTTTATATAATAAAAAATACCAAACAACACGTAGATTGGAAAATTTAAAGAGTTTGAAAAATAATAATAAAATGAAAAAAATGCGCTTATAGACGGTAAAGTGAATTTTAATTAACGTCAAGCGTTAAGACTAAAACTTTCAGCGTCGGATAGAAGCTGAAAAATTCCGTTAATATAATAACTTTTATTTTTTTTTGTAAGAAAAAGTTAAATGAAAATTTTTCAAATTGACCAATTTTTTTATACTACGTGATGTGCTGCAATTTAGTTATGTGTTTAAATAATCTAAAATTGAGTTAATCAAACAGTTTTTAATATTTTTCTATATGAATATATATATATATATATATATATATATATATATATATATATATATATATATATATATATATATATTATAAAATTACGATATAATCGTTTGTAGAAATTGCTATTTAATTATTTATCTATGTATTTTTAACGTTGTAATAAAAATATTTTATTTTATGATAGTTTTTTTTACATCGATATATTTTCTAACTGAAAATATAATTATTTCTTTACTTAATAATTTCAAATATTTTAAATATTTTATTTCAAATATTTTAAATAATTTCAAATATTTTCTAATGTAAAAATAATAAAAAAATCTTATAATATATTATTATAAATTAATTTTAAACAATTGAACGTTACTTAAAAAAAATGATATATGTAATAAAATATTTGATATATATATATATATATATATATATATATATATATATATATATATATATATATATATATATATATATATATATATATATATATATATATATATATATATATATATATATATATATATATATATATATATATATATATATATATATATATATCCATTTGCATTATTAAAATTAAAGTAAACTATTGCAATATTGATTTGAATCAATTCAATATTTGCACATCGTTATATAGTATCATGTAGTAAATATCAATAATTATCATCATTATCATTATCAATAATAAACGCAAATCAATCATATAATTTCAAAATAATTAAAAATATAATAAAAAAGCGAAAATTTGTTTTTTATCAATATAATATATATACTATACAAAATGAAAATTAAAATAAGGACGTTTCAAGATAAAGAAAACGAGGCGCCGAAACCGGGGTAGCGAGAAGGGAAAATGATGAAGGGGGAGGCGGCAAGGATGAGTCGATTTTTCTTTTCGGCGCACTTATTAAAAATAACGAGGCACAATTTGAACCGGTTTCCGCATCGCTCGTCCGGTTTTCGGTTCGGACCGGAGAGACGTTAATGGAACGTCGGCCTAATTGAAACAAGTGACACTCTTATATATGCCGCGGCCAAACGAGCCTGACAAATCGCCGCAAGCCTTCATTTTTTTCATGTTTTCCACGAGTTTTCCTTTCATACTTTTTCCATTTCTTCGTTTCTTGTTATTTTTGTTTTCATTTTTTTTATTTGTTTGTTTTTTTTTTGTGATCACAATAGTGAAATAGTCGGTACGACGATTCATATTTAACATTTATACGTTATTATAATATATATATATATATATATATATATATATATATATATATATATATATATATATATATATATATATATATTATACTATTTTGTATTATCATATAATAATTTATAATATTATTACACATAATAATAATAATAAAAATGATTTTATATTTAAATCAATAATAATTTCTGAATAACTATATGGTTAAATTTAATTATATACTACTGTGATCAAAAAGTAAGGTGAAATTGTCATTTAAAACTTCAGGGCATTAGGAAGGTAGGTAAATTGTATTTTTTTTCTTAGGTTGGTAAGAATGTCTATAACATTTGTCAAGCGTCTGTTCGTCAATAGGTTTAATTATCTCCGAATTAAACGTGTTTTTACAACTCTTGGCTCCCTCAACACGATAATGCATTATGTATTGGTTCTTCGCAATTTTTTTGCCAAAAACTCGACTCATATAGCTCCGCAACCACCGTATCCGCCTGATTTGGCTCCTTGCGATTCTATGATTTTTTTTAAATATAAATTTATTTTTATTTTTACCTATCAGATAGGACATAATAAATTCAGTATTTTGAATACGATTAAAAATAATAATAGTAATTATTATTTTCATTATGCTTCTCCCCTTGAGGTGGGAACCCTTTAAAAACCTCACATTATTACATCATAGTCGAACTCCACCAATTAAACGGAGTGTTCTCAAGACGCGAACGTGAAGTTGAAGAAACACTCGAACAATACAATTATTACTCAGACAATTAAACATCACTCTCGTATAATTTCGCACAAATTCCGCTTTATGTGCGCGGTCCGGGGATTCTTGACATTTTCCGAAAACCGCCCCCGGGAAATGTTTTACTAATACATTTATGCGTTAAAAGAGGATTAATTGTTATCGTTGTCATCATTAGTGTCGCATTTTACTCGAGCTTTGTAAATTAATTGCGGTCTAAGTGGACGTTATACTACTTTTTTTTTGTTGCGGTAAGATGCTCGCACAAATATTTAATTATTCTCGATATTATCTATAATTAACAAATTGTATTACGTTGACAATATTATATCGAAAAATATAATTATAAAAAATTAGATTTATATTTTATATGAAAATTTGATACGTAAGCAATTTCCAGAACAAAATGCATCTTGTTAATTAACAACAATAAGTGGTACGAAATAAAAATAATAGACATCAATATAGAAAAAAAGGCTTTAGAAAGTAAAAAAGGAGCTCGTTCGTTTCTAGTGGATATTTGAAATGAGACTTGTGAGTCGGAAAATTAAAGTGTGCTGCAATTTCATATTTTCCGAGCGGCGGTCAACGGTCGAGCTTAAAAGCTTCTGCGTAAATAACGACCTTTTTTTCATAAGAACTTACTTTTTTTTCAACTTTGAAAAAATATATACATACCGTTAGTCTGAAAAGAGTTATATATATATATATATATATATATATATATATATATATATATATATATATATATATTAACTTCCGGTAGGAGAATAAAATAAAATAATACACAACCGCCCACTAAAGGTGTACACGACGTAGAATAATTGGATAGTGCTGTAGTTGAGTAAGGGTCTAAAACGACCCACAAACTAAAGTTGAGCACACAAATAAAAAGAACAGCTTTCGTACACGGTCGACATGCGATTTTATTTTATTTATTTATTTATTTATCATTTTTATTTTATTTGTTTGTGCGCACACAGCGGCGCACAACACGTGACTTTTATATTATTTAGTATGGCGTGAAGCTCGATTTTTTTTAGTTTTTTTTTGGAAGGGGGGGGGGGGGGTGCCTTAGGGGGTTGAATTATCTTTTTTCGGCTTTGTCGTTGTTCTACGTGTTAAATTAATAATGTTTTTACGTTGACGTCGCCTAGATTTTGTTTTTGATGTTGATTTTTTTTTCTTCTTTTCAGTTGTAATGTCGAGCGACCAGAATTTTTAGTGTTCATATTTGGTTAAATTATAAATTTTTATTTTTAATTTAAATTACGGTTTTAAAATGTAAAGTTAATTCTTACATATTTTTTTATTTTACAAAAATCATATAATATATATATATATATATATATATATATATATATATATATATACATATTTATATATAATAGTTTGAAGTGAATTTTTAAACTTTAAAAATACATTTAATATTATTTTAAAAATAATTGTTTATAAATTAACCAATTTACTTTATTATTTTAGTACAATTTTATATTAATATTATGTATAATTCTCTCAAAAGTTTGATTAATAAACTAATTATTCAAAAATAAATTTACGTAGGTATTGTTTATTTAGTAATAAGTTTTCTATATATATATATATATATATATATATATATATATATATATATATATATATATATATATATATTAAATAAGAAAAATATGCTGAAATATTTTAATTGAAATCAACTATTTTAGCAAATTATTGTAATATTTATAAATAGCAAAATGAAAATGTGTTTTTTGATATATTTTCATAATAATCAGATTTTAAACTCATTATTTATCAAATATTAAATAAGCGTTAATTCTTCTAAACATTGCAGTTGTTAATTAAATAATGTATAAACGTATAAATAGCTTTTATAAGACATGAAAAGTAAAGTTACTTCCGGGAAATTTCCATTTATTCTACACGCAAATCCCTAATGTTTCTTATTAAACAGAATCCCTTATTATATATTCACATGTTTTAACGATATATAAATTTTAACTGAATTATTATTTTTTTTATTATAATTAATAGAATCAAATTAATATCCATGTTTTTTTCCTAAATTAAAACATTATCATTGTCGAGTATTGTGTGTATTAAATTGTAAAATTCGCAATAATTCAAAAGAAAAAGATTTATAAATTCATATAAAATATTGCGCAATATTTCAGCGAGAGTTATGCAAATCGAGCCATTAAGGACCGCGTTTTTAGTCACCCTGTTATTATGATCGTTAAGAGTCTTTCCGTACGACGAAAATGTAACGACTTTAACTAATTAAAAGCGGCACAACTTTTACTGTTTTCCGCCGGAAAAAACTTTTTTTCTTTTGCCCGGCGACCGCGGGGCTTATTTTTACCTTGACAGTTCGAAACGCGTCATTCGACGTTGAAATTTTGAAATTGCCGCCGCGAAAAAGCGACCCGGAAAATTCTGCGAAAAAAGCGAGAAAATTCGCATTTAAATTCGATTCGAATCAATAGTTCGAATCGTTCTTTTTCGATTGGAAATTTTTTGTTCTTCTACGGATTTTTTTTGCCCCACCCCCTTTCTCCTTCCCCCCCTCGCGTATTGTGTTCTATTTGTTTCGCTATTTTTTTTTTGTGTTTTCAGACTGAAAAAGGTCACCCGTTTGATGTACGGTAAAGCGTATAGAATAAAAGAGTGTCCGTTGAGGATTGTAAACAAAAATGTCTTATTGTTCTTTTGGATATACGTGAATATGTATTGTGATGGGGTCGTTTTTAAAGTTTTGGGAATTTTTTACTTTTTTTTTTATCAAATAAAATCAGTGGTTTGTATATGGATACGATTTATTTCAAAAACCATATTAATCTAAGTCAGAAGTCAGATAGGTCTTCACCAAAAAAAAATTTTTACCTTATAACAGCTTTTTCTTAAACACAAATTAATATTTATACAGTATACAATGAATTCATAGAACATCCTGAATATCCAGCGCTGATAAACCTTTTTATCTCTAAGATGTAGAACACCGGTCGCAATCGTAATGCTGCATATTGACTACTCCTGATCTAACATAATGAAATTATAATATATATAAAACTATTTTTTTAAATCTTTAAGGTATAATAGAAATATATATCACGCAATATTTAGTGATTTTTGTTCAAAAAATTATATAATTTCCAAGCAATCAATATCAATGTCAAAAAACATTGATTTAATTTTAGATTTCTTTTATTTTTTTTTTGTAAAAAATAATAAATTGAAGTATTTTTAGATATAGTAATTAAATAACAATATTATATATACATATATATATATATATATATATATATATATATATATATATATATATATATATATATATATATATATATATATATATATATATATAGTGCAAAAAATATCGATTGTGCCAAAAAAAAATTCCGAAAACTTTGTAAACATCTTCCGTATGTTTCTGTGTAACTTTCAGACGGATGCTGAAAGAATTTATTGATTTTCAGCTTTCGTTCGTATACTATTAGGTCGTGAAAAGTACAATGCTCTGACGTAACCATTAACATTTACGAAGATCGTTACCAAAACCATAACCATTCACATTGACTAAGGAGCACAACAAATGTGTCCCGAAAAAAAAGCACTTAAAATAAATTACTTTCATATATTATAAATATGTATGAACTTTTGGTGTATATTTTCAGTATAATATTTTTTCGTTATAGTATGAAAAATTTTAAATTATAATATGATTATCAGTCCAAGGATTGATTTTCGTTAAAATCTTCAACACTTCAAACATTTAAATTATAAATAGATTCATAACTACTTGTGTATGAGGAGCGTGTCTGTAACGATTTTCTTTTCTAGTAGACATACGGTGCTCAAACATTCCATTAACGACTTTTTCGATTAACCGTCGGAATTAGAGTCGACAATCTCGCCGTCCTTATAATATAACTACCCTCTAGAAATAATAATAACTATGGGGATTTCATTTATGACGATCATTAACTCAACAGCGCTCCTTCGGGAAAGGGGATGAAACCGCTAGAATAAGGTGCAAGGATGCGGCCCACCCATAATTAGTCCCTTTTACTGGCAAATTTTATCATTGGGTCGTAATCTCGCCATGCTACGTCGTTAAATGTCCGCCAGGGGTAGTCAAACGCGACAAGTACATGGGAAATTTCACGATCGTTTTTTTTCAAGATTGGAATCTCGATAGCTCTCTCCCTTATTTTTTTTAAAGGGACACCTGTAATTGTGTGGAATGTGAGTGGAATACGATAGAATATTGCGAAAAAGGATCTTTCGAGTGGTTCCGAAGGACCGGTCGGGATATTCCCGATGGAAGACCAAATTGTGAAAATTCTCCCTCGAAATTGTCTCCGTTAAAGTAAAAAAAAAATAAATCCATTAACCAACAGGCCGTGTGTTTGCATTCGATTTCACTCTTTAAATGGAGTTTAGAAATACTTTTTTTTCCTATTTCAACTTATTTTTTTCCCATTTTCACTTTATTTATATATTTATTCAGGCATATAAAAAATAATTGAAAAAATATATTAACAATAGATGGCGCTGTTTTGCGACAGCTCAATATTTTTTTTTCATTATAATATTTATTTTTGAATATATATTTAGGAATACAATCGAAACGTTATCAATATTCATAAACACACCCTTTCGACCGTCGTTGAAATCGACAGGGATCAAATATGGCGACCGAGTTAGTTACACGTGCGTAATTAAATCGCGCATAATAATTATAATAAGAACCGATCGTAAATATAATATGTCGGGTCAAAGGTTTCCGGGTTCGAATTCCAGTTCACGGGTCAGGCTTTTAATCCAATTTAATAGTTCAATCGTTGAATTCCTGCGACGATGACGTTTATCATAGCTAAACCCTCGGAACATTTCAACAAACCTTATTTTATTACAGATTTAAAATATATATATTATTTAGTTTAATTACATTTTTTAATTTTGTATATATATAATATTCTTAAGACATATGTATTATAATCAAAAACATATTATAAATTATATACCACTGTGATGAAAAAGTAAGGTAAAATTGTTATTTAAAACTCTAGCGTATTAGGAAGGCAGGTAAATTGTATTTTTTTCCTAGGCTGGTAGAACTATTTATAATGTTTACTAAGCATCTGTTTGTCAAAATAATTAATTATCTCGAAGGTTCTTTCATCAGGATAATGTATCATGTCATACTGCATTGGTTCTTCGCGACTTTTTTGTCAAAAACTCAACTCATATCGTTCTGCAACCACCATATTCGCCTGATTTAGCTCCGTGCGATTTCTGGTTATAGAGCAAACTCAAAAGGCAAAATCGGGGATGCCGTTTTGACACGATTGAAGAGATAAAAACCGACTCGAAGAAGGTTTTGAAGGCTATACCGGAAAAACAATATGCCGACCGTTTCAAGGACAGGAAAAAGCATTGGTAAAAGTTTGTTTTATCGGATGGGAATAACTTTGTAGAAGATGAAATTGATTTAGAAGAAATATTTTAAATAAAGGATTTAAATTTTATAAACAAATTTACCTTACTTTTTGATCACGGAGTTGTGTTGATAATATTACAGTTCTAGTTCAAATTTTTAATGATGAATATTTTCATACAATATTTTTAAAATATAAAAAAATCTTCGTAATATTCTATAGATAATATTAAATATTTCGTTTGATTAAACGAAATATTCAGCACACCTCCCGCGAGAACGTCGCAAATATTTCCGTTCTTATCGTTTTTCCTTCGAATTTTTCAATTTTTTTTATCTGCCATATGGATAATATTTTCTTTTTTTTTTCTTTTGGGTCGCAATAGGGGACTCAAAATATGCCACGGGGTTGAGTATTCTGGCATAAATGCGAGCGTAGGAAGCGTCAATTTTTTTGAAAATCATCAAAGTCGTCCTGGGAGAATCGACATATTCGAAACGGCACGTCTGAATCAAAGTATGGAAAACGATATTATCGAAAAAGGATATTCCCATGCGGTATTAAATAAATATGAGTTGCAAACGAGTATTGCAACGCACATATATGTTTTGATGTGTGTGTGTGATTTTTTTGTTTTATGAATATATGAAAATTTTTCAATCGGAATACGAAATGAATCCGATCAAAATTACATTATTTTTTTTACAATGTATTATGCTTAATCAGAACATGGAATATATAACATGTATGAAAGTACGCATATTATTTTATCATCAAAGAAAATCAAAATTTGTTTTATTTATCAATATGTTATATATATATATATATATATATATATATATATATATATATATATATATATATAACATATTGATACAGTTTATAACAGGGGTGTCAAACTCATAGCATATTGCGGGTCACGTGATGTTTTGTGTACTAAATTGTATGTCACACTTCAAAAAAAAAATCGAAAGCGCTTTAAAAGTTTTACTAAACAGAACTATTATATATAAAAATTAAAAAAACAATATTTATTTTGAAATATAAATTTTATATAAAGCAGAACATTTCGGCCGCAACTTTTGTATTGGCATGTGGTCTGCGTGCCGTGTATTTTATATGCCTGGTTTATAAGATTTTTATAATTAATTAAATAATACTAATAATTCAACAAAGTTAAAAACAAATATTTGAATATTTTAACAAATAAAATCCGCTTTTTACCTTTGTGACAAAATTATAATATTGTATATGGTATTTCTGAAACATATTTTATAATAAATATACAATTATTTATTAATATGTATAAAATTTTCATTCATAATAGATTATTCAATTTTAATTTTCTATTTATGTATTTCTAATAACATGTAACATTAACGTAGATTCATTATACTGAAATTTAAAAAAGATATTTTTATATTAAACAAAAAAAAAACGACGATAACACGATTATATTTATGATTATATGGTATACGTATATTTTGTCGTTTCATTAAATCTATTTACTATATTTACACTGAAATAAACGTAAAAATAGCGAATCTCTGATTATTTAACGGCAGATGTCGCATGGTAAAAACGCAAGACGTTTTATTATTTTTCTTTCGTTTGTCGCTTTGTTCTTTTTTTTCCCCGCTTTTCCTCGAAAAAAAAAATATATATATAAATACCAATATATACGAACGCGCTGTCGGAAAAAAGAGGAAAAGTCTGAAAAGCGTACTCATTATGTAATTTCATACGCCGCAATAGCAATAAAGAGTCCGCAGAACCGCAATGGAGTAGTTTTGTGCGTTGTTCGTGTAGTGAGTTTAGTGTATCTCTCGGTTTTATTTGTTCTCACAAATAAAAAAATATAAAAAAAAATAATATATAAATATGTGCGTGTGAGTGTGTGCGTGCATATACGCTTATATACAGTATGTTTCGTAAATTGCGCAATCGATGCCATAACTTGGTTTAAATATTATTTTATTCAACTATGCCTTTTGCCAACATTTTTTCCAGTCCTTGAAAAGGTTGGAATATTCTTTTGAATAGCCTTCAAGATTTTCTTCGAGTCAGTTTTTATCTCTTCAATCGTGTCAAAACGGCATACCTTCATTGGCTTTTTGAGTTTGCTCTATAATAAGAAGTCGCATGGAGCTAAATCGGGCGAATACGGTGGTTGCGAAACGATAAGAGTCGAATTTTTGGCAAAAATAGTAAAACACGTGTAACTTGGAGCTAATTAAATCTTTTGGCAAACAGGTGTTTGACAAATGTTATAGATAGTCTTACCAACCTAGGAAAATAATACAATTTACCTGGCTTCCTAATGCCTGGGAGTTTTAAATGACAATTTTATTTTACTTTTAGATCACAGCAATATATACCAATATAGTGTTTAAAGATAATTATACCATGCTATGAATGTGTCAAGAAAATGAAAATTTATAACTTTATATACGCATTTACATACATTCAAATATATATATATATATATATATATAGTTGAGTCGGAAAATATTATATTATACAACGGTTTATATAATGTCAACAAAGTTATTCACGGTCGTCGAAATGACCGAATTTAAAATTCATTCGTTGACACTTTGGGCGCAATGTGCGTAATATGCGCCCGAGAAAACCGCAATAAGATTTTAGCACTACGCACAGATAACGCCTATCTACTATGTGTCGGAAAATTTTGTCGGAAAATGGAAAACTTTCGAATGCGTTGAGGTTTATGTTATGATTTGATCTCGACGCGTCTCTTGTTTTATGCGAGCTTTTCTATTTTTTTTTCCCAGAGAATTTATCTTGTATATACTGAGAAAAATAGCTCTCGTTTTTCCATTGGGAACGATTTGAAATCGTATAAAATAATATAAATATATATAAACAGTATTTTTTATTATATTTATAAGTATATATATATATATATATATATATATATATATATATTGTAGTAACAATATCGTTAGTTACTAAATAAATAAATATTCCCTGGAGTTATCTGGATGAATCTGGTCTAACTATTGGGACAACAAATCTTTATAAGAGTTTGTTCGTGTTGACGATATTTTTATTTATATAAAATATAAAAATTTATAGAAGAACAACGCTTTTATATTAGAGTTTTTTTCTTTAAATTTCAAATATTTGTTTGTTCTCATGGCTTAGACGTGACAAATGTATATTTCATCTTTAATATTAGCTTTTATCGGTAGATGTATTTTTATTTTATATATACAAATATTTTTAATATAATCGAGTTAAATATATTGTAAATAAATATATATTATATATGGAAAAATATATGCGTTACCATCAAACAATCGCGTAATATATATTATGTAGAATAATTTATATGTTTTGATTAATGTATATATAGAAAATTAACATTTTTTTTTGGTAATGTGAATGCTTATGTTATACAATATTAAAATGAAAAAGCGATAATAAATGAAGCGACAATTTTCCATGACTCTGAAAAAAATTTTCTTTATTTTCACAGCGCGAATGACCGCACCAGAATTTTTCCTTTTATATTCCACAAGGGCGAAGACAGAGAAAAAAAGGCTTTTTCGTTTAAGGGAGGAGAGAAGAAAAAAAAATACTAGCTGACGTCCATACGGCTTTTAATAGAGCCCGAGAACGATCATTAATCACTTCCGGAAAAGTCATCCGGAAATGCGTATTGTCGACCGGTAACGTTCATTCATCAAAATTTATAGTGTTTGACTAGACGCGGGATCGTATTTTACAAATTGTTCTCTACTATTTACTCTCCCTCTCTCTCTCACTACTCATTTTCTCCATAATTTAGGGTGTAAAATTTGCAGGCGTGAACCACAGTAGTTTTGGAATCCCTGATATAATTCTGACGAATTAATGTTTAGCTTTATGTCGTTATTGCGAATAGGAGATAAGAGTATACGGCGTTCGGATAAATTTGTCAACCGCAACTAGAATTATCAATTTCTACTATATTTATATGTATGTATATATATATATATATATATATATATATATATATATATATATATATATGTATAAATCAACGATATAATATTTAAAAATATTTTTTTATCACTTCATATATACGATTCGCAGAAACAACAACAGATATTAAATTTAATAAATTTGTTATTGAATAAACAAGTTACGGAATAAATATGATATACGTTAAAATTTCGATGAAGTTTTTATTGGTCCGCGCCAACACAATAAATTAAATACGAATTTAATTTACAGTTATCGAATCAAAATAGAGCTCTGTTTGCGAACATTTTAATTAATCTTCGTATTAATTATGAAATAATAAATTTCAATTAAATTTAACGCAACGATCGCGGTCACATTTTCGAAAACGGACACTTTTCATAATGATTTGAAATTTTTATTATAATAAATTATTTTTTAAATATTATCGTATCAATATTTTTAATTGCATTGATTATTTTGTCGCAAAAAATATATTAAATATTAAACATCATATGAATTATTATGAATAATTTTAATATGTTATGTTTCACATATATTCTAAAATTTGTCCATTTTTTCGGTATCATCCTATATGTATAATATATATATATATATACATATATATATATATATATATATATATATATATATATATATATATATATATACGATAGCACTTACACGTAAAGTGCATCGTTTGCTGTTGAAAAATTTAACGCACGTTTGCCGTACTAAATTTTCTTTACGTTGTCCGCGCGTATGAATGAATAATGACGTGCATTTTCCGCAACATTTTCCACGTGAATTTTCATGACATTTAACGGCGTGTGCGCGCACATATTTACTAGAGTGCAATGTTGTACATTATGCAAACGTCATCGTTTGAGGAAAACGTAATAAACGATTTTACGGAAAAATGGAAAATTTTGCGCGCTATACCACGAATTTTCGTACAGCGATACGTCATGTTTCTCTTTTCTCCGTAATAGTAAAGTTACATAAGCTGTTGAATACTGTCAAATATAAATCGGAATTGGTTGTGAATTTTTTTATTTGTTGAAATTTTCTCTTTTAATTGCAAAAAAATATATACTATTAAAAGAACATGATAAAAAATTAATATCTTTAACTTTTTAATTAATATATTCATTTCATCTTTATATTAGAATAAATAATAAATCCAAATCAAATTTAATATATGAAAATATAAAATTCTTAAAATAATTTTGAATGAAAAGCACTTATGAAACATCCCGAAATATACGGACGGCTTAATATTTTACACGTCGTCTATTATATTTAAACGTTTGTTTTGTGTATTTGTGTCCTTTTAGCACGGCGTCAGCCTATTAATATTCAAATACTTATAAATTTATATGTGAGCGAATATGGTTTTCGTTTCGTCGACAAGATTGATGCATTAAATAAATCAAAGTAAACATTGGCCCTTCGCTCGGAAAATGGGCTCAAAGCTGTCGAAGTTTTTCCGACTTAAAACAGTTTCTCGACCGGATAAGACGGATGTGCGTGAATAAAACATTTCAACCCTTCGCGGGCCGGTTATTTCACCGAATATCAATATTAAATCCTCTAATATAAAACGAAATTTATTAAGCGCTATTTACATTTTCTGTATTAAAATATATAAATATTAAATTCTAAAGCGATTTTTATTACGTACAACTGTGATCAAAAAGTAAGGTGAAATCGTCATTTGTCATTTAAAACTTCCGGGCAGGTTAATAGTCATTTTATTCCTAAGTTGTTAAGACTATAATATTTGCCAAGCATCTGTTTGTCAAAGGGTTTAAATATCTTCGAGTTACACGTGTTTTTATAACTCTTGGTTCCTTCATCACAATAATACACCATGTCATACTGTATTGGTTCCGCCACCACCATATTCGCCTAATTTGGCTCCATGCGATTTTTGACTATTTAGAAAACTCAAAAGGTTAATGCGAGGACGCCGTTTTGACACGTTTAAGGAGATAAAAACTGAATCGATTAAGATTTTGAAGGCTATACCGGAAAAAGACTATTTCGACTGTGTCGAGGACTGGAAAAATATTTGGCAAAAGTGCGTTTTATCCGATAGGGATTTCTTTGGAGGGGATAAAATTGATTTCGAAGAATAAATAAAGAATTTACATTTTATAAACAAATTCACCTTATATTTTACATAAAATGTCAAACAATTAATTATTCATTAGTCTTACAAGTAAATTTGACGTTTAAAATATAAGATTGTGAATAAACGAAATAAATTATTTAACTTGCTGAATTTTAGAATAAAAAGTACTGTCTAATAATTCTTTTCCTTATCCGAAATACAATTATATTCCATATTTTATTTCATAAAATAACAACGCCGTTTTAATTTTTTTTCTCGAGACGGACATTTCGCTATATGCCCCCCCCCCCGTGTTTTATTCGACAAACGGAATCTTTTGGAAAATTAGCCGACGGAAAACAAGGGAAAAGATCGTAAATCAACCCTGCTGGGAAAAGTATATGCATACGCGAGCATATTATACTTATATATAGGGCAAAAAGTAACGGAGGCAAAAATTGAGAAAGAGAGAGAAGGAAAGTCAAAAAAAAAAGAGACGGGTTTTTTTTTCCGGGAAAAGACGGGAAAGCTCGTGTCGGGAATACGTACAAGTTACATACTTCATTTGAATAATTGTACGGTTAAAGGATAAAAAATGGCTAAGGATTCGTCTGATCCCTCTTGTGTTGTTCCTACACTCGTTTCCCGAGTGTGATTCGAGCCCGAGTGTATATTCCGGACTTTGTTAAAGATGTGAAATTTCAGCGATTTTTATGTTGTATTTTTTTTTATTTAAAGTGTATTAATTTTAGTTTCACTTTTTTTATAGTAAATAATTTACTTATATATCGATAAGCGGTTGCTTTAAAAAATCTAAGTAAAAATAATATTTTTTACATATTTTAATATAAGTTTTATTTGTCTGTTTGTCTGGATAGAATTTTTTAATTAATTTTTCGAGCACTTTTCGATCTCCGTTTGAGCTAAAATTTTTCTTATTTGCTCACTCTCAATGACAATGCAAGAATCAATATTTATTAATAATATATTGAATAATAAATAAATATTATTATATTCTTATAACAACTTTGATATGGGATAGCTAAAAAAATCAATCTCGCTTAAAATGAACCAAATATAAATATTAATAACAGTCATCACTTCAATGATTAACTTATGAATTATTTAAAGGGTTGTTTTACCTAGCGTTTCAATTCCATTGCAAATATTTAATTAGCCCTTTGGCTATAAATACAGATTAAATTCAATAAAATATATTTTCTCACATGTATCGGGTGGTCTATTTAAATTAACTCACACGAGGGATAATTGAATTAAGTTACTACGTGATAATATCGTAATAAAACGAGACTCGAGAGCAATAACGACATACTTAATACTTACCCCTTTTATCAATGATTAACTTGAACGCTTTAAGGGTACTAATCAACCCTTAGTTATATATGAAAACATCTATTCAAATTTTAACGAGCGAATCCATCACATCAAACGTTTTAATTAAACGCATCAAAATATAACGAAGCAATATTGCCGTAATAGTAAAATTAATCATTAATAACGATATTGTGAATATTAATAATTTAATTATTGTGTTGTAATTAATAATTTATTATATTGATAATTTATTTATATCAAAATTTCGATATGTTACAATAAAAAATATGTCTGTATTATGAACTTTATTACTAGACACCGATCATAACTATTATGATTTTCCGCAATAAATTTACTTTTATTATATTTTTATATATTTGTATTGACTTTTTTTTAAAAAAACCTTCGATCATAAAATAACAAAAATATTGGTCGCATTTTAACCAAATAAAAATGGTATCGATTCAAACGGGACCACAATTTCGCTTATCAGAATTTGCGCCCTCAGACACGTAAATAAGGCTTACACGGAATTGTCGACGATGAATTTCATCCCCCTATCGAAACGTTTATTTACAATAATTTTCAACCCCCTTCGGCATAATCCTCTGTAGTATTAAAAGTGCAATTTTCAGTCATAAAATTATTTCTGTTATTCCATCTTTCAGTAGCTACAATTTTTTTTCTTTCACTTCATAATATCATCTGTTAATGTCGTATTATATTATAATAATATACTAATATGTATATATATATATATATATATATATATATATATATATATATATATATATATATATATATATATATAGATACGTATTATCATTTTTTTGGATTTTGTGTGCTTTCTTTTCTGGTCTATGTCTATTATAAGCTTGCGGTAACGTATTTGACCACGGCCTCCGGGTGTCGTTTGCCCTTTTTTCATTATATGAGATAAAGCTTCGAAAAGAAAAGCTTTGACCCAGATGTTGGATGTAGTACTTCTGGATTTATTATATTTTTTTATTTTTTTACGAATGTTTTTTTTTCTCTATACTTTAATTATTATTTTTTACTTAAAAATACCACTGTAATCAAAAAGTAAGATGAAATTGTCATTTAAAACTCATGAGCACTAGGAAGGCAGGTAAATTGTGTTTTTTTCCTAAGTTGGTAGGACTGTTATCTACTATCTTACACGTGTTTTTACCAATGCACTATGTCATACTGAATTAGTTCTTCGTGACTTTTTTGACAAAAACTCGACTCATATCATTTTATAACTACCATATTTGCCTGATTTGGCTTCATGTGACTTCTGGCTATTCAGCGAACTCAAAAGATCAATGCGGGGATGCCGTTCTGATACGATTGAGGAGACAAAAACTGAATCGAAGAAGGTATTGAAGGCTATACCGGAAAAAGACTATTCCGACTGTTTCAAGGACTGGAAAATGCTTTGGTAAAAGTGCGTTTTATCGGACGGGGATTACTTTAAAGGGGATAAAATTGATTTTGAAGAATAAATAAACAATTTACATTTTATAATATAAACAAGTTTACCTTACTTTTTGATTACAATGTTATATAACAAATCAATTGAAAAATTAGGTATCAATTTGATAAATATTATTTTAAATTTAAACGTTATATATATATATATATATATATATATATATATATATATATATACATAGAGACTAGTTGAAAATTAAAATAAATATATAATTCCACTGATCATAAATATAAAGTATTATATTTTCGTATTTAATTTGGTAAACAATACTTTTTCGCAGTCAACAATGAATCCAGTACCGCGGATTATTTGGGCGTTATCCTTTTGTTCCCAACGATTTATCGTTCTATATTTTCCCAATTTTCCACCATCGCCACACTATAATAATAATAACAATACTAATAATAAAGCTTATATTATTATTATTAATAATAAAATATGACATGAAATTTTCGCCTTATCTTCAAAGACACGAGTTCACTTTCTATTTATTGTGTCGTTATTATATTGGAAAATTTTTCCGTCCATCGTGAATGAGGGATGAAAAAGACTATATTTATATATATTATAGAAAAAACTCGTTTATCGAAAATGGCGCTCAAACTAATGCCTATTTGAATTTTTATGTCGTTAGTGATGCGAGAAGAGAAACGAGTAATAAAATTTGGAAAATGCCTGCTTTTTTCATTTTTTTTTATTATAGAACCCGTGCAGTGTCACACCCTCATCAAGACGCCGAATATGTCCGTTATATTTATTGGAAAAATTTTATTTATTATTTTCATTGTTGCCTACGGATTTCCCATTTTCGTGTTGATTTTATTTGTGTTTATCGTTGAGGTTTTATGCGTCTATAAAATATGTCAGTCTTGATTATTTAAGTAAAGCTGATTTTGGTGTGTGATAGTTTCTTTTAGAAATAAAATTCGGTAGATTTTTAAAAATTTAAACATTTTTAATATCGTAAAATTAAGCTTTCATATTAAATACACATATATTTTTTTTTTGTAACAAAATATTGACATGTTTTTGATTGATTTCTAATTCATTGAAACTTTTGCAATATTAATTAGCAATTGAAAAAGAAATTCTTAAAATATGTTATATATTTAATATTTTGTTGAATATTGTATCTACTATTAAACTGCAACATAAATAAATAGGTCAAAATTAAAATACAAATACAGCATAAATTAAATGCAAATTCATGTTGCTTTGCATTAAAATTCATCTTGTTCCGATATGAATTTCCAATGAATGCAATTCTCTGGATATAATTTAATTTAAAGGCGATAATTCATTTTATTTATAAAATATATAATTATATTTCAGGTGGAAAATCTTTATTAGATATTTCACTTGTATAATTTTTCATTTCAAAATAAATAAAATCGATTAATTTGAGTGTTATGAAATATACTAACACATTCATATATATTGTTATGAGAATATTTCTGGAAAGAATTAATTAGTTTGATGTTGAGTATTCTTTTTCCGTGTTGTATTACGTTTAATTAAATATAAATAATGAATGATATCTATTCGTTTAATATTTCATTATATTTTATCACAAATTTCAGTTAATTAACATTGTATTGCTAATTATTATGTTGTCATTTTACTATTAATTATTATATCCAATATATATCATATATAAAATTCAACGATTTTTTTAATATATTTTAAATTATTTTGATATCCATGTATTTTGTATGTTGATACAAAATTTTCTTTTTACATTTAACTCGATTTTAAACCGAGTTAGAGTACAAGTTTAATGTCGAGCCGTCAACGATGCGGTCGTAACTAAACCGTTATTAGTGTGACGCGCGGTTAAATTCGCAAGTTCGCTTTCCGCGGTTTACAACGCCTGACATCGCGCCAGGGGTAACAAAGCCGACTGCATCAAACGATACGGAGTGTGAGAAATGCATTGCGCAATATCGCATCGAATTAAACAAAACCACCCTTTCCACGTGTCATAAATTGCGGTTTAGCACGACTGAAAACCGAACGGCGGTTGAGCTTATTGTAAAACCGCGTCTCTTACCCCCAAGCGTCACTGCGTAAATTACGCTATCGAAATAATAACAATCATTTCTATAAGCTTTATTATTATATATAACACTGTGATCAAATAGTAAAGTGAATATGTTTATAAAATATAAATTCTTTATTTATTATTCCAAACCAACTTTTTCAAACGCTTATTTCAGTCCTTGAAACAGTTGGAATAGTCTTTTTCCGATATAGCCTTCATTCAAGACCTTCTTCGATTCGATTTTTATCTCCTCAATCGTGTCAAAACGGTGTCCCCGCATTGGCCTATTGAGTTTGCTGAAATGCCAGAAATTGCACGAAGCCAAATCGGATGAATACGGTGGTTGCGGAACGATATGAGTCGAGTTTTTGGCAAAAAAGTCGCGAAGAACCAATGCAGTATGACATGGTGCACATTATTGTGATGTAAGAAACGAGAGTTGTAAAAACACGTGTAACTTGGAGATAATTAAACCTTTTGACCAACTGACGCTTGGCAAACATTATAGACAGTCCATCAACCTAGAAAAAAAATACAATTTACCTGCTTTCCCAATGCTTTAAAGTTTTAAATATCAATTTCACCTTACATTTTGATCACAGTAGTACGTATATATTAAAATATTCACTCAAATTTTTAAACACTGAAAACGATAAAACACTGGAAACGAATAATGAAACAGTGTAAAACTACATGTTTTTCGCGAATTATCGCGACGTTCGAGAAAATGTTTTCTCGCGGAAAATTTCTATCGCCGTTTCGCGAGGTTTTCCACATAGCCTCGGGTCGTTTGTACTCATTATATCAGACAGTTACTACCCGGGTTTAGGTAGTTATGCCGATGTAAAGTTTCAACGCAATTTATTATTCCGTCTTCATTTTAAAAATCATTTCTCATCGCTTTTCTCGACTCCGATATCATAATCAGAAATAACTCTGATGGTTTTCCGCGGTTTTTACTCAAAGAATAACTGTGAATTATTCATAATTCTTGGCGAAATTTTTCTTTCGTTTAAAATTTTCATTTGTAAGAAATTTTTATGCGAATAAATATTTCAACTTTTTTTTCTTTATACAATAATTATTCAAAATGAAATTTAATTAAATTTATATATAAATTAAAAATTATTCTAGAGTAAAAAAATATAATAAAACACTATTAATTTTTAGTAACTACGTTTTTGTGTGTGAAGTTCTTCAAATGACTGTTTCACAAGTTTTATATGTTAACATACATCATTTCCTTTACAATATACGGTTCTATATTGTAATTTTAAACGTTTATGAAGACTTACATAATCTATTATAAATTTTATTACAACGTATGATTTTAACAAAATTTTCGTACATCGGAAATTCAATCTTTAAAATATATATGCGAAGCAGCGTAATATAATATCGCACCTTCGGAAATTTTTAAACTTATTTATGAATAATGTATGAGAAATAAGAGAGTCTATTTTATGTGTTCGAATGTTTACGATGCAAAGTCTCGTATTGCATTATGGATACATAAAGCGTTGGAAAATGCGAGGAAAATTCTATATTTAGGCAAAGGAAAATGTATATATATATATATCAGAATTATTAGCGCTTTATTCGAAAACAGATTATAACACTCCGTTTACGTGATTTAAAGTATGAGCGAATTGATATTTTACGATCGGGTTGTAAAAGTGGATTTTCTTAATGCTTTCTAAAAATATAGACGTTCAGTTTTATTGAATGAAATACGAATGAGAAAAATAAATATATTGTGTATATGTGTTTTTGGAAAATGAGATAAAAATCTAGTACGTTTAACTTTGTAATTGTTTTTTTTTTTATAAATTATATATATATATATATATATAAAGAAAATGTTCTTTAATAAATTCTACGCTTATTTAAATGTTTCACAATCTAAATATTTTATAATATTCGAAAACAATTAGCATTTTCATGTGGATATTTAAAAATAATATAAAATTATTATTTTTTATTTTTAATACACACACACACACACATATATATATATATATATATATAATTTAAATTGGAACCACTCGATCTCAAATAGGTCGTTAATTATCGAAACGCTTGCCGTTATCAATTACGGTCTGGTGAACACTTGGCCGTTAAAACGATCGTTTTTATTATTAAATTGCGTTAATATATATATATATATATATATATATATATATATATATATATATATATATATATATATATATATATATATATATATATATATATATATATATATATACTTGAAAGTAACCCGCAACTCCCCCAGTCTATTTTCTTTCAGATTGTATCGAACGTTGTTTTTAATTTAATTTATAAAACGATGTTTACCCTTCGGCGCTGCGGCAATAACGGCGACAATTCCCCGTTAATTTAGTGTCGTTAATGAAATTTTACCCGCTTCGGATCGATGTTTAACTGATTCGTTGCATGTATTTTATAATTGAATTCGATATCGAACGGATTCGATTACCGGATATTTCTGAACGTGCACTCAGCGCTTAAAATGTTTATTTAACCTCCTAATATATTATTCCAATCGCCGATTTAACGAGCTTTCATATACAAATATTTTCCCATCTTTATTCTCGTCAACAAATCAATTAGAATTTTTTTCCTATGTTAATAGTAAAAAATATGAGTTACAATTTTTAACATATTGCAAAAAAATCGTATATACTACTACCCTTCATTCATCAGTATTATATTTTGAATTATTGAATTCATTTTAATATATGTCACACGATATACTTTATAAAGCCGTTAAATTATAGAAATGGACATATTTTTCTTCGTCTTGAATCCTCAGTGTGAAAAAAAAACGTTGTAATATTAAAAAAATCCCTGTCATATATATTAGACTTTTTACGCGGATGCCAAAATAAAATTTTCCTATGATATACGAGATCGCATAAATACGCTCGCGTATTTTTATCCCTTTTTTTTTAAAGAAAAAAAAACGGATCATATTCGGATTTATTTCCGTGAAACACATGCAAAATGGGCGAATGGAAAACGGGAACAGAATTATCGTGTTAAAATATTGCCACGGTTATGTGCGAAACGCGAAAACGGATATTGCATTGTCATCCGAAACGAAGACAAAGGAAAATTTTCGCAGGTGACATTCGAAGGAGGAAAAACGACGGAAAAGCGTCGTGTCGCAAATGAAAAAAAAAATAGAAAAAAAAAGCGAGAGAGTGAGAGTGAGAGACGAAAGGTGAAAAATAAAACCGAAAATGGGGTGAAAGGTATACCGTTAAAAGACAAAAAGAAGTGAGAAAATTTTGTTACCTTCAGACGATAAAAATAACTTTTTTTTTGATTTTATAGAATCTTTTGGAAAAATTGAAACATATTTTTTTTTATATAATATATAATTAACGATATAATATTAATGATTTGAAATAATGCTGAACTTTCATAATAATTACACTTCATATAGATGATAGAAATGTATAAATTTATACATTAATAAAAGTTTCTTATTAATATTGAATATAAAAATATCAGAAAAATAATGATAAAAGCAATATATTTTTAAATATTTCGATTCATAATAAACGATCTAAATATTATAATATAAACAAATATTAAGAAACTTTTATCCATGCAATTGCTAAATATGAAATAATATTGACATTTTCCAAGTAAGACTATATAGTAAAAAAAACATGTAATATAAAAATATAGGGATGTATTGTCAGTATTATATGTATGTCTATGAGTTCGTATGTTAAATAAAAAAAAATATTCTCTATGAAATCTTATTTTTGAAATCTGAGAAAAATCTGAAAGAAAATATCGATGTTTACTAAATAAAAAAAAAACAAAAATGAAATTCAATATCCGTAGTTTGCATAAAATGTCGGATTACAAAAAAAATAAATATTAGTGCAGTAAAGAAAAACAGATTACAATTTAATATATACATATAATTTTATTATTCAAAATAAAATATATCATTCAATAAAATTGATACCATTTATATATATATATATATATATATATATATATATATATATTACATTCGTCGCAGAAAGTCCGTGTCGCCCGTTAGGATTCGATTTTTTTCGTTTTTCTTCCCCTTTTTCCCGCGCATTTTTCACTTCTTTTATTGGACGTCGTTTCCAAATTTAACGTGCTCTTATTTGTTACCTTAAGCTGTTATTTATTTATATATATATATATATGAAAAAAATGGATACGTATGTATGATTTTCGACAATGTAGCGAATTTCGAACGTGTCTATTCATGAAAAAACGCCTAGTGACAACGCGTTTACAAAATGTTGGTTCCTGAAGAATATTTATTATTGAAATATATTACTGTGATCAAAAAGTATCTTAAATATATTTTTAATGAAATATATTACCGTGATCAAAAAGTATCTTAAAATTGTCATTTAAAACTCATGGGTATTAGGAAGGGAGGTAAATTATAATTTTTTTCCTTGGTTGGTAGGACTGTCTATAACATTTGCCAAGCGTCTGTTTGTCAAAAGGTTTAAATATCTTCGAGTTACACGTGTTTTTACAACTTTTGGTTCCTTCATCACGATAATGTGTACCATGTCATACTGCATTGATTCTTCGCGACTTTTTTTGCCAAAAACTCGATTAATATCGTCCCGCAACCACCGTATTTGCTTGATATGGTTCCATGCGACTTCTGACTATTTAGCAAACTCAAAAGGCCAATGCGGGGATGCCGTTTTGACACGATTGAGAAGTTAAAAATCGAATCGGAGATGGTCTTGAATTAAGGCTATACCGGAAAAAGACTATTCCGATGGAGATGGGAATGAAATTGCTTTAGAAGAAGAAATAAATAATTTAAATTTTATAAATAAATTCACCATACTTTTTGATCACAGTAGTATATTATACAATATATGATAATTTCATTATGAAAAAATGGCACGTATATTTAAGGTCCATTATTTTTTATAATATTGAAAAAAGTGGATAAATCTTGATTTTTTTGGTATGAAATAAATATTTTCTATTGTGTGCGAGTATATATAAAGAATATTAAGTAGATATATATATATATATATATATATATATATATATATATATATATATATATATATATATATATATATATATATATATATATAAAGCACACTTTGCGTAGTCGTATATAAAGAGGAGTTTTCTTTATACAACAAAAGCGTTGATAGAACGAATGACCGTTATTGTTTCACAGTACATTCGTTAATTAATTCAGGTGTATTTTCCCTTAGCTAAAACGAAAGCGAAAGCAATTATAAGAGGAATGTTTAGCTTCTGGGTCGAGCGAAGCAATAATGCCACGTTCCAAATATCTTGGCATCCAAGGAAATTCTATGTTTAAATACGCACACACACACACACACACACACATACACACACATATATACATATATATATATATATATATATATATATATATATATATATATATATATATATATATATTTATATCTTATAAACACACATACAATATTTTCACACACACATTCATATATATATATATACATAGCGTTTCTCAGGTTCAACAGGTTCTGATTGAGGATCCGAGGAATTCCAATTTTGTCCCCCGTGGAGAGCATCGCAGGTTCCGCTATGAAATTAAATCAAAGCCTCGTCTTCGTTATGACGTATCAAGCCTAAGATTCGAATTGCGGAATTCGCGATTCGAAACGTTATCGTTTAAATTTCGAAAATATACAACGCTTCGCGATGTTAATTTTTCTGTTCGTCCGAATTCGTGTAAATTTATATGAAGGAGTCCGGGTGAAATTTTGTAATCGAATTTTCGAACACTTTCCTATATCAGATTGAGCTGAAATTTTTCATACTTGCTCATTCTCGATGACAATGCAAAAATCAATTAACAGATTTACAAAATAATCTACCAATTAATTATATCACTTTTACGATGTAATTGCCGTTAATGCAATATGACGAATAATAATAATACAATGGTGCGATTGTTATTATTGGTAATACAATAATACCATATTGATTATTATTTATATAATTTCTTGAAAAATTTCAATTTACATAATTTTCATGATGTGACGAACGAATTAAATTCCGCCGTATGCGACATTCCGAGATTAAGACTCATTTTGTTAACGGATAGTACAAATCAGCCTTAAAGTGCCCGCATTTAATTCGTCGCTTTCCGAATTCAACATAATGCCAACCCGAGATTTTCTTGTTTTCAGTCGAATGACGAGAACGGATTAAATCTTCCCACATATATTACATGTAAACGTGCCGCATTTGTGGGGTTAAAGCTTCTTTAGGCATTCGTAGCCTCGACCTGAGCTTTCACTCACTATGATTAATATAGGAAAACTATGCGTGAGAGCCTCACGCTCGTGGCTTAATGCCATCTTGCCATTATCGATTTTTGCTCAGGAATTCAATTATTTGAGTACACACGGGGTACATAATGAAATGCGATAACGACCCTCGGTGTACGACGTAAAATCTACCCTCTGAAACACGTTAAGATATTCAGAAACGATCGGCTTAAGGGTATCAAAGGTGCTTTAAAAAAACAGTTGATATTGGTTCCATATGTTAACATTCAAAAAAAATATTTATATTTAAAATTATTATAGTGTTTTATTTAAATTAAATCATTTTTTAACAAAATTTAAATTATTTATATATCGTAAGAAATTTGTTCTATAGATGCGTTCAGCTCATTATTCAAAAATAACAAGTCATTTTATTGAATATTTTATATTATAAATAAATATAAGGATAAAGAATTATCAACTTTTTTGAATCATCAAAGAAATAATGTTGTTTATAAAATATATTTAAAATTTTAATATTATTAATATACATTATTTAGTTCTTAGCTATTTTGAAATTAATATTTTTAAAAATTTTAATATTATAATGAAGCTTATATATATTGTGTAATATTTGATCATATCGAAATTTTTTTTTTTACATTTATACAACTCGCATTATAATATCTTATGTACACAGTCATACATTTTAAAACAAATTCAACATTGAATGTCGAATTTATGCCGCGATAAATCGTACATGCGGTTGTATAATTATCCAGCGGGATAATCTGAAGCAATGCACGCGCAAGCCGTTTATCACATAAGCAATAATAATACGCTGAACAATTGAAGAGATTTCATCCACGAATGCGTACCCTGAAATGTGCGTGCGTGAGCATCATCAATGGGGGATGAAATGAGAGAGAGAGAGAGAGAAAAATATATATACATATATATATGATATATATATATATATATATATATATATATATATATATATATATATATATATAGAGAGAGAGAGAGAGAGAGAGAGAAACCCCTACAGAATCTGCTTGTGACTAGTATTCGCCTAGAGCCTCAAGGGAGGCGTTCTTATGGGAAATTGTAGACGTCGCCTTGGGGCGGCTCGAGAAACGTCATTTCGTCGCTTTGTTCGAGCTCATCCTTGCACCCCTTGAGCCCTTTTGTCAAACAATGAGAACTCCGAGTACAACCCCATACGCTTCAACCATTCCCCGAACCCCTCTAGATAATATCTTTATCGATAAATAATGAATAATAATAATTATAACAAGAGCCGCCATGTTATTGATGACTAAGGGCACCGCCTTATCTCATTAAATGCTGTAAGCGGAATATTGGTTCTAACTTAAAAAATAGTGAATATATTTTTTTTCAACAAAAATATAATATATATATATATACTAATAACAATTAATATTAAAATTGGTTGTAAAATAATAATTATTCTGATTGATTTTCGATTGATTCTGAGGGAAATGGAAAATCGGCATTTTCTTCCACATTTTTTTTCGACAAGAAAAATGTTCACGTGCTGAAATATCGACGGTAATAAATAGGGATCCTAGTTACAAATGGAACTTTTAAAAATTTCAGCTCACAGAATAAATATGGCTTTTAGTTCGTAAAAATAAATCACCTATTTATATCCTGAACTGATGTCGATTTTTTTCCCACCAATATTATATATATATGTATAAAAAAACGTGAGTTGGCTTTATGAAAAGCTATCGATTATTATGATTGAAAACATTATGAAATAAAATGGCGAAGGTTTTTTCCCCCTCATTTCTCCCCCCGCCGTTCTGTCGACATTTTTCCATATGAAAGTTTACGTTTCTATACGCGAACGTTGTTTTATTATGCGATTGTTGCGGTTTTCGATTAATTTTCTTTTGTGTTGTGAAAATTTTTCGTTATATTATTGCGGAGAAAATTTTTATTTTTTTCACGGATTATTATTTTTTCAATTTAAATATTGAAAAAAACGTAATATTTCGTTTAAAAATGAAAATAAACTTTTGTATATTGAAACCAGTACTTAAAATCATATCAAAAAGTTTCAGAAAGGAATCATTTCTATTTTCTCTTATAAATTTATCTTTTCTTATATTTTTTTTACAATGTCAATACTTTTTTTGCCTCTAAACATTAAAATTTAAAAATTCATTAAAAGGAATATAAAATGTATATTAATCAAATTGAATTAAATGAAAATTATCTTAGCGATGTAATATAGTTAGGTTTAAAATTTTAACCGAAAACTAATAAATTTAAGATATATACATAAGAATAATAGTTATTAAGTATAAAATCAAGTGAAAATTACTAATAGATTAACAGTTCTTATCAGAGAAAGTTGGAAAACGAATGTGAAAATGTATTCTCATTTACAAGGGTCACGAGCCGGTTTGTTGAATGTCGGATTCATTATATTTAAAATAATACATAAATTTGATTTTACCCTTATTGAAACATATATAAAGTTTTAATCCGTAAATGCGAAAATTCCCGTACGAATAGAAAACTAAAACACGAAATTTTAAACCGACACAACTAAATTTCATCATAAAACGATAAGTGCGAAATTAGCACAGTATAAATATTTATATTTTAACGCGCAATACAAACGGTTACGTCTGGTAATTTTTAAATTGGATTTTCCGCGTCGATGGTTGCAAATATGGAAAAGTCCCCGGGAAAATTGTTACACGTGCTAACGTTGTTCCGGTCGGATTTTAATTAACCCTGAGAGCGCCGCAGGACACCCTAACAGGTACGAATGTCACCTAATTTAATCATGGTCACCCTAAAACACACACACATATATCTATATATATATATATTGCAATAATAATAATAACGATAATATACGAGTGCGAATTTAACTGTGTATCGTACGTGTGTAATAATGGCTCGGCGACCGAATTTGTAGCAATTTAACGGTCGTCATCGTAAATTCGCCGAATTAATGTTTACGCAAATGGCTTTTAAATAATTTTAATCGTCGTTTTATTGCGCGCCCTTCTAAATTCACGTTTCTCGTACCGAATTTTGCGTATTGACCTATTCGCGTGGTTAGCGAATGTAAGGGACGGATTTAATGGATTGTTTCGCATCTTTGTCCGAACGGTTAGCGATTCGATTTTACGTTATTGTCCTCTTGTTTCGCGTCAACGGCGCGATTGGTTCGACGTTAAATTTTCCGTTAACGGAATGCATTTGTGCGATTCGAACGGTTTGCCGTTAGTGCGAGGCGATAGCGCGTTTTACGAGCTCGTATCAGCGGTACGGATTCGTCTTGGAATTTCCCACCTTAAATCACCCTTTTAAAGCTACCCCCTCGGTTAACGAGCGACTAATCTTCGTTGATTTCAAAGTTTGAAACTATTTTTGATATAAAACTGTGATCAAAAAGTAAGGTAAATTTGTTTATAATATGTAAATTCTTTACTTATTCTTCCAAATTAATTTTACTCCCTTCAAAGTAATCTTTATTAACGCTTTTAATATTTTTAATATTCAAAACAGTTGGAATAGTATTTTTCCAGTATAGCCTTTTCAAGACCTTCTTCGATTCGATTTTTATCTTCTCAATCGTGTCAAAACGTCCCCCTCCATTGGTATTTTGAGTTTGCTAATTAGCCAGAAGTCGCACGGAGTCAAATAAGGCAAATATGGTGGTTGCGGAACGATACAGTATAACATGTAGTATTAACCTGATGAAGGAACCAAGAGTTGTAAAAATAAATGTAACTCGGAAATCATTAAACCTTTTGACAAACGGATGCTTTGTAAATGTTATAGACAGTTCTACTATTTGCCTTCAAATGCTCGAGAGTTTTAAATGACAATTTCACCTTAATTTTTGATCATAGTAGTATGAGATTGACTGTTCTTTATTAATACAGAACAAATATTTTAAATTAATATAATATATTAAAAATTAAATCATATCCTACAAAAAAAAACCATTGACGCACATTTTCCCAACATAATATAATATTTTTATGCACGATTCGTATTTTATATAGAGCAATATAATTTTGCAAGTCTTCGTTTCTCCCGGAGGAAAAACCGCGCGATGCCGAGTCGGAAATTGAAGTTTTCTCACCTCTCGCAATGACACTTTGGGGTATTATACTACGTAACTTTTCAACCGAAAAGCCGACGACTACGTCGAAAAGCTTAATTGTATTAACTAAATTAATAGCTTTTCATTTGCGCGCGCATATATCGAGTTTTATTCGCACGTTCTCAACGAATTCGGTTAACTCGCTAAATTAAGCCATATTCCGAAATCTTGGTTTTAAACTACTAAGTCTATTTTTGAAATCGTTTTCTATTTATATCGCAAGTGTGTTTTTGCTGATGTTAATCAATAATAAACACACAACATTTACTATTTTATTAATATTACATATTTTAAATTATATCATATTTATTCGTAATCATATTTTTATTATTTTTTATATATAAAATTAATAAGAATTCAATATGATATATATAATTTATAATAATAGTTTAATAAAAATAATGTATATTAACATAAAAATATATAGATGGCATATAGATAAATAAAAATATATATTATATTATATATATTATAAAGAAAAATTGTATTTACGACTTTTTTTATTTTTCTATTTGAAGTATGAAACTAATTATCAATCTTTCTATATAATCGACGTTTTCATTTGCGCGTTTTCTTTACATAAACGTGCTTATCGCGTAAAAAGACGCCTTAAACGCATTAAATATATATCGTTTATATCTGTATATATATATATATATATATATATATATATATATATATATATATATATATATAAAGTAGAGTAAGAAAAAATATTTACTTTTTTCTTGCGCGCGTTAAATTCTAATTCGCGTACGTCGGAATTGATTTGTTTTGCGCGCGTCGGAAAAGCGGCGCTATCAACTTTTCCGACGGATTACGGAAAACTTTTGCCGAGATTACCGAAACGAAATTGTGTACACGCGCGGACAAAATAAAAAAAAAGAAAAAGAAGAAAAACTCGGTCGAAATTGATCCCGTCTTGTAACATTATCGATCGGCCACTTTTGAATCGTGCGGCTTTAAGCTTCAAGCGAACGCCAGTTGCTCCGCAAACAAATTGGATTTGCTCCGCCAGTATCTTCCGGTTTTAGTAGTATTTTTATCCATTTTTTTTGTGTGCGCGTGTGTGTGTGTGTGTTGGATTTTTTTTCTTTCATTTTTGCACACTCTTACGTTTTTGCGAACCTTCCTCTCCGGGTAATAAATCCTCTTTGAACGAGTACGTAATCGATAGACTGCTAAAGTGTAAGAGGTCACTACTTTTACCGTCAGGTTCACGCGTGAAGATTTAAGGTTCATTTTTTTTTTCGTCGTAGTCCTAAAATAATGCTTATGTTTGCTTCGGTTGAATATAAACGGATATTCAGTTCATTACTATCAAAATTTATATTCAAATATAGGTATAATACAATGTTTCGTTGTTGTCAAATGCATATCTACTATGTATACTTTTCGGAAAATTCGATATTTTGACTATTACTACTAGATTACTAAACAAATTTTCACTAAAAAAATTAATACGAGTCCATAAGCATTATAAAATTAACTGTGGTCGCTAAAAATATTCTATAAGCATTTACTTCATATAAAATTTCAATTTTTGCACATAGCAGATATTGGGTGTGATAACGATTTGTACTTTTAATTCAAAGATTCCGAAATTAATATATATATATATATATATATATATATATATTAAAATTATCAATATTGGAATAAATGAATAAGAATTATAATATATGTATAATTTTTTTTGAGTAAACTAAATTAATACCATAATTATATTTATAATGATAGAACAAAAATTAACTAAAATTTTTCTCCCGTCTTAGCATAAACATTTTCTCAAAGGATTTGAATGCCGACACAACTTTCTTAATACCTGTCGTTGTATACGACTTTTTCCACTCGCTGCCCCCCCCCCACTTTAAAAAAAAAACTTTTCTTAAACTTGCCTTCGCAATATTCTTTATACGACATTAAGGGCAAGCGTGTAGTAAAAGAGTAGTATAAAAAAAAGAAAAAGATAGAACGAGGGGGGGGTCGACCTCGTAATGCACAAAGATTACCGGAGCCTCGTCTCCTGCTTCAAGCTCAAAAGGAAAACTTCCCCCTTTAGTGATGACCTGCAAAGAAAACTTAATTCAATTTATTGTCGAAGACGGAGTATAGTCGAACTTATACGCTAGCCCGAGAATATACGTGTTATAAATATATATATATATATATATATATATATATATATATATATATACTTAATTTTTCTTTATCTTACTCAAAAAGGCCTCGCGTTATATTTAAACTTTGTGGGGTCCCCGTTAAAGTGAAGGGTAATTTCGTTGCTTTGTTGTCATTCATAATATTGATGTCTATTGTGATTATAATAATTCAAAAATATAACTCATTCAATGAATACATTTTCGTTACTTAAACTGAACGATTAAAATATAATCGTTTTATAAATATTATTAATATTTGATTAATTATTTCATATATAATATAAAAAGTCTTAAGGTGAATTTTTTTACAGATCAACAGATTTTTTTAATACTTACATCTTAATAATAACTCATTAAGTATTAATTAATATTTTATAATATATTATTATATTTATTTTTTTTTAAATTTTATATATAAAATTATATCACGAAATAAATGGATGAATTGCGATAGAAATTTGAATTTTGTTTATTTTACTTAAAAATAGCAAATTATTTCATTAAAAATTTGTTTATAAATATTTTTTTGTATAAAATAAATATTTTATTTTGAGCTTAAAGATGAATAAAAATATTTATGATGAAAGCGAGTTAAATATTTTTTTAAAAGGTTGAACTTTTATTTATCCGAAGGATTTTTTTAAATAATTAATTACTTCATATAAAATTCATATTAAATATTAATCGATTTTTTTTAACTCCAATTGATTTAAAAATTTTTTTTTTTTTTTGTAAATGTAAAATACGATTTTTGCTTAATATAAAACGGCATTTTAAACGGCCACGGGATTTTTTCGACCTCACTTTTTCGTTATAGGATTGCGGAAGTGTTAACGGCGAGAGAAAGAAGTGAGAGGCTCTCCTTTGAATACAAAGTGGGAAAAACGCACTGATTTCATCCCCGAATCCGCAAAACTACCCCCGGCTCGACGCATAAACAATGAAATCACCCTCTTTTGAGAAACAATGGAGGGATTTGTGATGTACACCTATTGAGCAAATTTTTTTCATCGTTTCAAAGATTATCGTTGTTTTTCTTGAAAATTTTCAGCGATTTTTCCATATTTTCGACTGCCGAAATTTTACGTTATTTCATTCAGTATATTTAAAATATTAATTTTTATTTTAAATATAAATCTCAATACGTATATATTTTAATTTTATCTGAAAATTAGACGTCATAAAATAAAATTAATTTCATGTAAAGAAATTGATATTAAATTCAACATTGATTTATGTATGGTAAAAATAATTTCTCTTTTAATAGAATATTTTACATTTTTCTTGGTCATCAAATAATTTTCAATATTATATTAAAAAGTTCTCAATAACTTAGTTCCAGATATCGGAACGCACTCTAAATTTCCATTTTTAAACGCCACATTTACATAAGCTACGCTGAAAAGAGACTTTTTTTCATACTCTTTCAGACGCTCATGCACTTACCGGGATTAGTTTTTGTATAGTTTATTCCTTTTTTTTTCTCTTTCCCTTATATATATATATACAGGGTGTGAGTCGAGCAGGATAGAGTTTGTTCGTAGGACCCTTATACACATGTCAATATTAGCATGAAAGGGTGAATTCTTTACTATTTTTTTTCTTCCGCAGTCGTGGCGCTCGTCCTTTCTTTTTTTTCAGCTGAAGATTATCCTTTGAATCGTCACGGGATTAGGGGATGAAATTCGGAACTCTCGCTGTTTTGTATTCGCGATTCATCTTTCGATTCTCATACGCGCTGCTGAAAATCCTTAAGAGGAGTCGACTCGAAAAAAAAATCTGAAAAAAATCGGATTTTTCAGACACGTTTCTTTTACTTTATATCAGTATTTATTTGTAGGATGTCCAAAAAAAATTTGAATTTATTTTCTCATTCCAATTTAAATAAACAATCTATTGATATATTCAGTAAAATTAAAGTATATTTTACTTACGATATCTATATATAAATTATATTTTTAATATTTTGCTACCATTTATAGACTATATTTACATCTCGATTAATCTTCAACTAATTCCTCTAATTGTATAAAAATAAATAACATGCAATTTATTGTATATCGATTTGTCAATATATATAATATATAAATACTCTAGAGACCACCACAAAGAGTACGTTCTTTTAACGGATCCTGTTCAGAAACGATCTGAAAACCCACGTCTTTTTCAGATTTTCCTATCGAGCTAAAAGCGTCCGCCTTTCATCCCCTTTTTTCCCTTCAATAATACGACCGCGATTTTCATGAAGGATTCCTTTACATACGATAAAGTGCAATTTCTAACTCGGATCTATTACAAGATTTTATGATTTTATTTGTAGTTTTTTCTTCTTATTTTTTTTCTGTTCACGATTAATAAAGAAATACACGTCGCAAGGCAGTAGTTTTGTGAATTTTGCTTGGTTAAATATTTTATGAAAAACCAATGTTCATGGATAGTATTTTCGTATCTTTTTAGATCCTGTGTTGTTTTTTTTTATATTTTATTATATTAATACATCACAAAATAATAATCGTCCACGTCGCAAAAAATATCTAAAACTAAACATGTAATAAAATTTGAGTTATATTTTATGATATATCATGAAAATTTTTTATTACACACGTTTCCCAAACTTTTTTTAAATTATATCAATTGCTTTGATAAAAAAATATTTATTTTTGCACTAAAAAGGTATATAAAGATTTCATTTTTATAAAATGAAAAATATCAAGAGATAAAAATAGATAAATCTTTTTAAAAATAAATATAGAAAATTATTTTTAATTAGATGCTGTTGTATAAATCTGGCATGTCAAACACGTGGCCCACCAATACAAAAGTTGCTGAGTCCCAAGATGTGTTGTTTTTGATAATATATATAAAATTAATATTTAAAAGTAAATTTTGTTTTTTTATTTACAAATAGTTGCATTTAATAAAGTTATAATATGCAGTTTAAATTAATTAAAATTGATATTTTTTTGAGTACGGCTCACGACTTAGTACACAAAAACTCACGTGGCTCGCAATATGCTACGAGTTTGACACCCCTGGTGAAAATACAATAGTTATACATTTATAAAACATTGAAATTCGAATAACGCTGTATACACGAGTCGAATTGTTATCGTCCATACCTAACAGGTCACAATATGTCCTTGAAAACATAACCGTATATCGGTTGTCCTTGAAGCGCTCCCAAATTGCCATTTCTAAATCAATTCTATTAATCCGGTCGATCTGTTCGTTTTTTTTCGATTCCCGCCTCGCAGAAGTCACGCAACCCAGTTTGGAAACCTTTCGATTTGCACGCGTGTAGTGAAACGTATACGTGTTCCAGATTACAAAACGTCGGCAAGCGAGTGTGTTTCCTTTCTCCACTCAAAACCCGGTTGAAATATGTGAGGCTCTCAAAGGAATGACAAGTGGCCGCATTCGCAGGATCGCTTTTCCCGGTAATCTCTTCCCTTTTCCTCGGTGTCCTTTTGTCCTTCCCGCCTCTCTTTCCGCGCGCCCTTTCTTCTCCCGAATTTCCCGGTTCGATTTCCCAGGTTTTTGTCTCCCGAATTTCACATCCCACAAGTAGAAATGTTGGGTTCGTAGAATGGGACATCGTCGTAAACATTTGCCTTGTGTAAATTTTTGATCTTCTAATGTCCGGTGTGTTGAATCCTGTTTCAATATTTGATTAATCGTTCACGTGTTTGAGTATATTATATATATATATATATATATATATAGTGTGTGTGTGTGTGTGTGTGTGTTGGTCACGCATACAAGCACGTGACTTTGCGACCGTTTAAATATTTGTTCGACATTTGCTACGTTACACATTTCGAGTAATGAACACGTTGAATATATATATATATATATATATATATATATATATTTATTTATTAAACTCGGACAGAGTCTTTAGAAGACGTGCTACGTTAATTAATGTGAAAAAAGCCTTAATTATGAGAATAAATATTGTCAATTTTTTTTAATACTCATAATTATCGAAAATTAGTAATTAGTGCATGTCACTTATGTTATTGTCGTGGATTTCGTCGTTATTTACACTACATCTACGTCAATTTATCTAAAAAAAATTAAGTTTTTTTTTATGTTTTACTCAATTAAATATATAATAAAATAAATGAGAATAGATGAAATACAGCGTAAAATGTTTAGTTATATTGTAAAAATATAATTGAAGGATTCTAAATCGTAATCTCGAATCTTTAGCCTAAAAAAAATAAAAGTATTCAGATATTATAAGAAATATGTAATTATTAATTTGTTTTAGTACACTAAATATTGATGAAAGTTTTCGTATAAAAAAATAAATAATGTATGAAAATTTAATTTTAATGCATCAGTTTATATAAAAATATTTATTTATATTTCATCTAAATAGTCTATTTTTATGATTATATTTAATATATAATTTAAGAATATTTTCATATACATTAGTAATCAAAAATAATTATCAGTTCCATATAACGTTCAAAAAATATTTAATTACAAAACTAATTTGTGATGCGCAACATCTTAATACACATAGATATAATTATTTACAATGTATAAGGCGCTAGGATCACGTTAAATACGGTTCGCTCTTATAAAATATCAAGCACGCTGTACATAAACCGTAAACCTCTTTGAACTGCGCCAAGTTAACAGGTTGAATAACTTGAAACTAAACTGTTGAAAGCCTTAAAGCGACTCGTATTATATCGAAACGATGGCATTACGATGAAAGCCTCCGGAGCATTATTATTAAGTAAATTTTAATATGCGGACCGTAGAACTCATTCCTTAACGGAAAACGGCTACGAAATTTAATAGTCGCTCATTATTTTTTATACGTTAGATTTATTTATGTCGAAAAAAAAATGGCCACCAATTTCGTGTTAACTCTCCACGAGCAGTTAACCGTCTATAATTCAATCTTACCTAAATAGCCTAGACACTATTTATTGAGATGGCCGTTTCGTGCTCTGCCTGCTAAATCTACCCAGAATTGACCGTTGGCCCATTTTTCTACCTCGATTTCGCCACGGACATAAGCTCAGATTTTCCACGAGCACAAAAGAAAATAGAGTCCTCTTTTTTTTTTTCATTTGAACGAACGAACGCTTAGTTTGACACTCGATTACGTGTTCTCTTTCTTATCTATGACACATTTTTCCGTTTTCGGGGCGATTTTTCCGCAGGCACTGATTCGAAATAACATTAGATTTTCCGACGATGACGAAGAACGGACGGACAGTCTTTTTTTTCGACGGACACTTTTCCGAGTTTTTCATTCGATGTTTGGCGTTTGTTTTCACAGTGCAAAGATGGTTTATCTCGTCGATCCGAATGGTGAACACATTATGGTTATGTGCGCTGAAGAAATTTCAGATTCAATTCAAGCTTCTTTAGCGTATAAAATGGGTAATAGTTTTATCTGATATATGAAAAAAAATCAAACTATAACTTTTTTGTTACATCTGACAATTTGGAACGATATCTATATATAGATATAGATATCTTTCATATTACATATAAACGTTTTTGTAACTTTTCATACATGAATGTTTCGTATATTTTTAATGTAGAGTTCAAAAATAATAATAATTTATAATTTGTAATTATATAAATTATATTTTGTAAATTAAATAAAAATAAAAGAAAATTATTTACAGTCAATAAACAAATAAATATAAAATCTATGGACTGAAAATTTTATTCAGGTGCCATGAATGAAAATAAAGTGGAAAAATTCAAATGTTTCGCTATAAATAGAAATGTCATAAAAAGCATCGCTAATTAGTATTTCTTGTCGTTTCCATTTGTTTTTCATTTGAAAATCGCACATTTTTCTCTAAAAAAAATATACGACTATTATGTAAAATGGAACTTTTTCCTTTTGACGAAAACGTATGAAAGCGTTTTTGCGACGAAGACATTTTTTCGTTTTTTTTATCATCGCTTTCGAAAAAATCCTAGATTTTCCTCCTCTTTTTGTTTCGTATAATGGCGCGAGCTGGAAAAATCCGGCTTGCCGCTTTTTCTTCATTATTTGAGACCATTTTCTCTGGAAAAACTCGCGTAACAAGTTGATATTTGCAGATACCGCTTTTATGTATATGAAATCCGCATACATTTATGTAAATGCAATTCATATAATGAGACTTAGTAATTTTTTTCTTTCATTTTTCTTTTCAGAAATGTTTGCATCGACCGAATTTGCGTTATATCGTTGAATTCTATTGAGGTATGTTTTTGAACACTCAATATTTTTTTTTTCAATTAAATTTTATTAAAATTATAATAATGAAATATATTTAGTCTGATTTTGATTCCGTATATAATAGAATTAACACATGTTTATAACGATTTCAGCTGAAAAATAAAAAAAAACCGATACGGATTTAACAAACGAATCGTTGATTGTGGAAACGTTGAAAATTTTATCCTAAAATCCCAACAAATAAATAAACCAAAAAAAAATAGAAAAAAACGCGGCGCGGAATGTGTTTTCTCGAATGAAAAAAAAATAAAGGTTGGGGAAATACCGAACGGAAAAACCGGCCGCTGAAAATGCTGCGAACTCGCTTTTCTCTATGCTGCATCGTGCGACGCTCATAAAATATGGAAATTTTAACCCGGTTTTTGTGTTTTTGACTTTAGATATGCCGCATTCGTTGTTAATTTATTTGCGTTTGTGTATAAAACGATTTTGTTTTTCTTTATGAACCGCAGTATATATATATATATATATATATATATATATATATATATATATATATATATATATATATATATATATATATATATATATATATATATATATATATATATATATATATATTTCAAAAAGTAAATATCTTAATTCACCAAAAAATATGCGAGATATATTAAAATAAAAAGCTTTTATATTAATATTATAAGTGTTTATTCAATATGTAAATAAAATATTTTTATTCTATTAATAAATCAATAAAAAAATACTATAGCCATATGAAAATGGCGATAAAATTGATTAAATAATTAAATTAATTAATTATGGAAAAAATGATATTCTTTTTATTAATATTTGTGTCTCTAATTTCCAAAATGTAATAATATAAAATCAAAAAATATGTTCTAATGAATAAATAAATAATATATATATATATATATATATATATATATAATATTGAATTAAGATATTATATATATAAAACAGTACAAAGAAAAGTTCGCAATAAATTTCTCAAGTAAAAGTTTTTCGCAAAATCACGCTAAATTCTAGACTTGAAAAAATTTGTTCGCGATTCGATTTGAAATTATATATTTTTGGAAATTTTTCTTTTAAATATATTATTATATCTGTGCGATTTATTATATTTTTTTATAAATAATTATTATAATAATATACTTTTTTTATAAAATATATTTTTATGATTTAGAAATGATATATTTTTGTAAGTCAGAATTAAAGACTAAAATTGTAGTTCAATTTTATCGAAGAGAATTTTTATGAAAAATATATTGTATATGCTATTCATAACAAGAAAATTTTTTAAATATTTTTATAATTACTAACTTGTTAACGTATGGTATATCTTGCATGCTAAAGGTTTTAACTAAAATAAAAAAATACTTATATTTTTTAAATACTTTTTTACATCAAAATTAATTTTATCTTGAACAATTTTTTATATGAAAAATATTGGATTTGTCTTGAATAATTTTTATACGAAAAATTTTCAACACGATTACAATTGAATAGAATCCAATTAATGATTTTTATTAAATTATATATATATATATATATATATATATATATATATATATATATATATATATACATATTTAAAACTCGAAGGTAGATTATATATAAGCACCACCTAAGATGATTAAGGTCTGAGAAAGTTTCGAATGTTCCATTTCGATATCGCACTCGGAATACTTCCGCATAAATCCATATTATAATACGTTTTATTCGCGTCAAAATTTGACTCTTAATATGAAAAGTTAGCGGAGCAAAGTCGATTTATATATGATGTAAACTTGTATGGAAAGTTTAACATGGGACTCGAATACCAATTTATTGGTAATATTCGTAACGAATTTTCCACAAAACTAGGTCAAATTCTACTACAAATAAATATCTTCGAAAATTTTCTTTCTACGATTATAATGAGTATCTGAAGAAATTAAAATATTTTGATTGAAAATTTGATACGGTTTAATGCAAAAAACTTTCTATAACATTCAATTATCAACGTTGAATTTTTATTATATTATATTACATATTATTTTTTAGTTTGAAATTATAGTTTATTCAACGTAAAATAATAATTTAATATTTAATTGTTATCAGAAACATATTTATAATAAACAATGTCAAATTTATACATTTTGAAAATTGACTCAATTTTCTTCGTCAAATACTTGATAACACACAATTAATTGAATTAATTCACAATCAAGACATATAAATTTTTTTTTTCATTGTCTCATAACGTACAATATAAAAATAATGTCGAGAAAAAAAATTGCCTTAACATAATAATAATAAAAAAAAGTCGCAAAAAGACGGATTCCCTTTTAGATCTGTCGTTATTTTGAAATTCAAATTTATTGTAATGCGAATTTTCCGTTTGCTCGGACGATTTTACGACGGTAATTACTTCTATATTAAAATTTACGCCTAGTATTTGTTTGCAAAAGAGAAACGATTTGCATAATTGTCCTAGTTTTTATTAACTCGATGACGGCTGCTGAATTTTCTTTCATCGTGAAATATTTTCAATACAAAAAATAATAATTAATGTGTTTTCATTTAATTACAAATAAATAAAAATTAATAAAGAAAACGTTTTAATTGATTTCTAACAAGTAATAATTTTCTTCTAAAATATAAATAAATGTTGAATTTTTTTTATATATTTAACGTTTTTATATGAATATTTTTTAAGTATAAAATAATGAGAAATATTTGTTAAATGTATTAAAATTTTAAATGTGAAAAATATAATTTCAATGTAATTTATATTATCTCAATTCATTTTAATTGAGTTTTTTGTCGTAATTTGAATGAAAAAAAAATTGTACGCCCGTTTTTAATGAAATTCATCGAGATAAACCGTTTGATATTTCGTTTTTTGACAAAGAACAATGCACTTTCAATAGCGGTTGATTTATTCGAATTTTACGTATCTACAGAATGATTTTAAAATTTTCCCTAAATTAATTTTATTTTTTCATCATGATATTTTACTGAATATTGATGTATAGTTAAAAAAAACTTAAAAAATAATATTTACTTTACTATAGTTGTTCGTATACCATGTTATAAATTTCATAGAAATGAAATTGTTTTTAAGTATAAATTTATATAATGTTATTATTTAAATAATTAATATCGAGAATCGATAATACGAAATAACCCTGTATATGAAGCCAACGAATGGCACGATAGATATCTACGAGTATAGAGTAAAATCCAATTAATTCATCGTACCAACATATGGGACATCCATCATTTTCCCGGGAGTTTTCCCCGGATGCACAAAAAAATGGCCGTCGACAATTAGTCGAACGGTCGCCGAAATACGAGAATATATATTCTATTCTAATATATCATGTCGATTCGCACTCCAAAAAAAGAGGGTCAAATTTTGTCAAAACTCGATCACAATGTTTATTACATATGCGTAATATGATTTATGTCTTTAATTATGCCGACGTGCTATTCTATTTTCGACTATGGATAAATAAGTTTTTGTATTCTAACATTACCCTTTGTCCTTTTGACAATATATATTGATGTTTGTAAAATTTATTACAAATAATAAAATTTCAACGTCTCAAACAAAAATTAGAATATGACCTACATTTTCTTCAACCGAGGATTCGTTGTGTTGACGTTGCGCTTTTCTGCGATCGGAAAAAATTTAATATAATATAATAATTCGACGCGGCGAGCGATATTTTCCGACTTTTCCAAAGTTTCCAGTCTCCGGGATCCCCGCTATGTTTTCTATTATATTTTAACCGCGGATTATGAGGCGCCGCAGACGTTTTCCCGCATTTTCCCGACACAGTCAAGAGACTATTGAGTTTAAATCTCTTTACTAATCAGATTTCGCCGCGGAGAATTTCATTTATAATAACCGAAATCGAGTTCTATTAAGACTTTAATCCAACAAATAAATTCAATTTCCGTCAATAAATAATCTTTAGTATTATTATATATATTTATGCGCGTGTGTGTGTGTGAATTATTGTTGATATTTGTATCGCATAGTATATTCCATTCATGTATACCTTTTTGTTCGATGCTGAAAATGGAAAAGTTTTCCTCGGTGATTTTATTGTTGCGAATTAAATCGAGTATAAAGTTGTTTCTCAGTTAAATTTTCTACAATAATTCAATGTTGTTCCATTTCTGTATATTTAAAGAATATATAATACCGTTAGAAGTTGAACATAGCTGGATTACCTCAGTTATAAATACAATCGTTGATTGTCAGTCAACTTTTAAGTACAGTTTCGAATGGTTTTATTCGTATAATTTTATTTAAATATAATTATATGCTTTTAAATTAATGTATTTATGTTATATAATTTAAATAGATTTTTTTTATATGAATTGTAAAATTAAATTGATGAGTTATAATTTTATTATATAAGTTATAAAAGCAAAATAATAATATGAATAACAAATAGCAACAACCGCAAAAACGGGTGGAAAAACGATGAGAAAAACGGACGACCATTAAATAACAAAGGTTAAAGTAAAGATACGAAGTTTTGACATTAAAATTATTAAATTGCAAGCTCGACGTCGTCGTGAAAGTAAGGGAAAAGTTTTATTTTATTTTTTTTTTATTTTGAGTTAGTTCATCCGCAGAGGCCGTTGCGGTACATTTTTATATGCCGCAATATCGCGAAAAAAATGCGATACAGTCGCGAATTTTTCGTTTCGGGAAAAACTTGCGAATTTTTCCGGTACGAAGAAACAAAGAAAACGCCGCGAAAATATTTCCGGTCGAAAAATTTTGTTTATCGTTCTATTCGGACGGTCGGTCGGAGAATTTTCCCGAAAAATTGCTTATGATAATAATAATAATAGTACGCATCTTCAGTGATTTAGTCTCTTTTCTTAGACTTAATTCTATAATATAATTATGTGGAAAATTGTGATATTGTCTTTTATTACGTGTATTATGATGAAAGATATAACATAGATATTTAACTGTCTTTCTTATTAATACTTATTACTACATATGAGAATAGCTATTTTATTTTATTAAATATTATATTTTATATTTAGATTATATTATATTAGAGATGTGTTATTTGAATATTTTAATTTTTATCCAACCATCAACGTTACACACAAAAGAAATGTGCTGTTTGTTGCGAATCAAGATGGTTCAATTATTCTTTTCTTTTGTATAGACAGTGCGAGTCATTGGAAAACTGAATTTTCCGACCGTTTCAAGCCGTTGGATCCCATTTTAGGCTTGAAAAGGGCAAAATTGGTTTTCTTTTCTTATATTCAAATTCTGATAAAAATATAAAACAGTTATCGGTCTATCTGTCGATCGCATGCGGAACAAAAAGGGTTTTCAGGTTGTATTGTCAATGTATCGCATATAATTTTATATATATATATATATATATATATAATATACAAAATACATATTTTAATTTATATAAGTTATTACTACTTATTATTTTATATTTTGTGAAATTTATTAGTTAAAAATAATTTTTATCGTCTTGAAAATCGCGATTAGCTCATACAAAATTTCATTTTAGTATTTTGCATGTTTTGACGTAAAAAAAATGAACAAAAATCAAAATTTAATCTAATCGACTGATATTTTGTAATTTTTCATATAAATTTTCCGTTTTTGTTTTAGATATGGCGTCCTTTATAAACTTACGTCGCATACTTTCGAGTACAGCTTTGAAAATAGCTCGTTTGAAATTTTTCGATACGATATACAGAAAAAAGCAATACCTGTAAAAATTTTCACTAGATAGAAAATTTCACTTTGCTGAAAATTAAAATGAAAATTTCAACGACTTTATTGCGAACGCGTTTCGCCTACAAAATACATTTTTTTTTTGTGTGAAAAACGTTTTATTTTTCCGACCGCTCGAAATATCGCGCAAAAATACTTTTACATTTGACAAAAATTTACATATTGGAAAATAGTTTCGGGCGAAATTATTATCGGCAAAATTCTCCCTAGGCGAAAACTTGCAGAATTTTGCACCCCTTAAACCCATCCCTGTTCTATAATAAGTATGCAAGAATGTTTTCCCCGATACTCAAAGTTCGAAATACTAGTGTGAGCATACATAATTAACATATTGAACGGTACTTGCGCCCTTCTTGTAACTATTTGTTTATCAACAAAACAACCCTTAAACGTATTTATATTCAAATAATAATACCTTAACGTGTATTAGATAATTTTATTAAATTTATAAATAACACTGTAATCAAAAAGTAAGATGAACATGTTTATAAAATGTAAATTCTTTATTTATTCTTCTAAATTAATTTCTTTTCCTTCAAAGTAATCCCCGTTCGACAATACGCACTTTTGCTAACGCTTTTTCTAGTTCTCGAAATCGGAATAGTCTTTTTCCGGCCTTCAAGACCGTATCGAAACGGCATTCCTGTATCTACCTTATGAGTTTGCTGCTGAATAGCCAGAAGTTGTGCGAAGCCAAATCAGGCGAATACGGTGGTTGCGGAATCATATGAGTCGAAATTTCGCCAAAAAAGTCGCGAAAGACCAAACACTAAGACGTGGTGTATTATCGTGATGAATGAACCAAGAGTTGTAAAAATACGTGTAACTCGGAGATAATCAAACCTTTTGATAAAACTAGGAAAAAAATACAATTTACCCCGCCTTTGTAATATATTGTTTTTTACAATATTTATGAATGTGAGATTTAGCAGTGTCAACGTTTTATAAAAACGATCGCAGCTAAACGCGATAAACATAATTAACTTTTATATGCATTTGTGTCCGTTGTGTGTTTTATACGTGTGTATGTCGGTTTGTGTATATAATATATGCGCGTTACGCAGAGATATGCGTAAGCGAGTCGCGTTAACAACGTAAATCAAATTAACGAAGTGGACGGGCTTCGGGTCGTTTTTACCCCCACACGGCCGCCGAACGGTTAAATTGCCCGTCACGTACACGGTTTGCGCTTTTATAAATAAACGCGTATATCATTCGAATTAGCCGAGGCCTAGGCCGCAAATAAACAGACGGCAATATGAATGAATTAATGCGTATTATGAACGTTCGACGCCTAGGATTTTCGGTGATTTTTGACGCATGAAAATTTTATACGACACATTGGAAAATAACCCTTCATCACATTTTTAGCGATTAATGATTCATCGAGCCCTTTTTTATCATTATTTTTGTGGAAATTGTCGAAAATTCGGTCGATCATTGAAAAATATAAACTATTTTAAATTTTAATTTAATTTTCTATGTAATGATAATTTAACGTGATATATAAAATATTTTTGATTCTTTCATTAATAAAATTGTTTACGTGATGTATAAGATTATTAAAATTATATAATGTTTTATATATATTATTTTAATTTGCGGATCTTTTTCCTATAAATGTTCAATTAAATTATACAATAATTTCGATAACAAATAATCATTCTCTACATTATTTTACTGACTTAATTATGTATAAATTAATTAATATAATTTTTATTTATTTTATAGTGATTAAATTAATACATATATATTTTATATACACAAAATTTATATTTTGTTTAATATAATAAAAATTTTATTGCGATATAAAAATTGTTTTTTTTTTTTGTATGAAATGTTACCGAATTTCTAAGAGAGACCGTTTAAGATAAACAAACAATATTATCGTCAACATGAAATCCCATAATTTTATATTCAACATCCACACACACACACACACACATATATATATATATATATATATATATATATACATATACAAAATATGAATTTGAAATTTAAATCTCAGCGCATACACGATCGTTTCGTACAAATTTAGCATGATTTTTATAAATATTTTCATATACGTTTACGTCTTTTAGTGTCGTTTTAAAATATAATTTCATAAAAGGCTTTATCTGCACGAACACACACGACCACGAATGTATGTTTGTTCAAGAACGAATATATATATGCATATACGTGCTCTTGGCGCACAAAACGTGTTTATGACATTACGTTACTATATCGGGCATTCTAGTGTTAACGTTCTCAACGAACGCGGTTGCATAATCTGTTTCGAAAATATGTTTGCATATCCGTTCGTACATCCCCTATTTGCAAACAAAAAAAATATATAAAAAAAATATTTTTGAATACAGACATACTATTGTGAAAATCCGCTCGTTAAAAATATGTAATATACCGGGAAAGGGGGTGTCAATAAAAATAAATAAAACTGCAATGACGTCACTTATGATATCGTTGATATGTGATTTTTTTTTAGAATAATATATAAATATATATTTCTATATTAACAGTTTATAAGTTAAATTTATATTTAAAAAATTACATTTTTTTATTTTAACAATTGAAAATCAATAATTTAATGTACTTTTATTGATGAAAACGACGCTTTCATTTATTATTCATTATGATTATATAATTTATTTATATATATTAATAATGCAAATATTTACTATGAATGTAAAAAATATGAAATGTGTTATTTAGATAAAGATGATGACATAATACTGAAAAAAAATTGAATATTAGGTGAGAAAAAAATATTTTGAAAAATTTAATCGATTAAAATATCGAACATAATCGAAATATTAATATGATATATAAAGGTATATAATCTATATTAAATGATAAAAGTATGAAATAAACGAAACAAAGATATGAATATGTATTGGAAAATATATTAGCAATTTAAATATCTGTATAAATTAGTCATGAAAATAATTATATTTTGATTGTCGAATGTTACAAAATAAAAGTTTTTGGGTTTGGTGAATTTTGAAATTTCAATTTATTCACTCGTCGACAGTGTATGTGATAAACATTGTTATTTGCCAACAAGTTTGACGTTAAAGTTTTATAATAAATTTTCCCATGAGTATGTCAAAGGTTTGCCAATGACAGCATTTTTTTTGCAAGTGAAAATATATATATATATATATATATATAAAACGAAAAAAAACACCCCTTACTTTTCCGCATAAAGTATACATATAGATGGCGTCGTAAAGAAAACGAGAAAGTGTATGTAAGACGAGAGAGGAGAAAATAACGAGGCGGTATCGATTTCAGATCGTTTTTCCGTCGGAAAAGTCCTTGGAAATGACTCGTCACGTACAAGAATGTTTTAATGTCGAAAACTGTCTAATATGAGAGCCCGGCCATTACGTGGAGTGAGAACGATCGGTATTTACGCCAATACTGGCGACGTGAACGAATTTTTCGATTTTTTTTCTTGTATTTTTATTTAAAAAATAGAAATAAAATAATAATAAATATTATAAGAATTTTCCGGAAAAGTTTTTTCGTAGAAAAAAAATCTATCCTTTTATATATTTATTCTATTGAAATCGAATGTTCATTATTAAAAGGTATGCACGTTTTTTTATAAGGAAAAATTCTCAGTTTGATACTATAAAAAAATATGGTTTTAAAATTCATAAAATATATCACGATTTCTGTTTGATGTTTAAGATATCGACTTATTTTTAATCTTTTCCGGGTGTGGCATATTTTTAAAAATTCATATTATTCAAAATTAATTAAATATTTAAATATATTTGTAAGTTTTTTTATGAAGTTATTATACAGAGCATAATTTTCCATAACATGAATGGAAAATAACACGCATTTTTTGTAATACGTATTTAGACTATACAAGCTACACAAACTGTATCTGTCAGCTTAAGGGTTAATTTACAAAATGTAGGTATTTTTAATATATTGATACAAAATTACAGCAACTCTCCTTGATCTCATTAAATTTTTAACCTTTTCATGTATATATTTTTTTATTAGCACGAGTGCCACTCGTGGCGCGCTTCCTTCTTTGTTCACGAACGGCACATATGAAAATGCCATTCCCGTTCCGACGATTGACAAAGACGTAATGTGGAAATGGGGTAAAAAGGCCACTCGGAATGTCTACGAATACTTTTCGAGTTGTGGTAAAGAGGACAAAAAAAAAAAGAAAGAAAGAAAGCGGTCGAGCTGGTGAAAGATGAGTCAACTTTTTTTTTCCACGGAATCGTCCCTTTTCATCTCGAGCTTTTCCATTCGTCTCGTTTCATTCTTAACCTCGCCGTGTCTCCGCAGGAAAATATATTCGGAATTTAATAATAGAACTCTCTTGCTTTATCCTTATAGCCGCGTCCTTTAGGCTGCGGTGGTGGTTTTCTTCGTTTCCGAAGACATATCCTAGTACCGAATGAGGTTGCTTAAAATATCTAAATATATATATATATATATATATATATATATATATATATATATATATATATATATATATATATATATATATATATATATATATATATACGATTGAGATAAGTAAATAAAGTGTGAAAATTGTCATGCTATTCGAAACCGTTGACTCGTGTCAAATTGAAGTTTTCCTAATTTTCGCTGACGAATTTCATCCTTTAGAGTAAAACGTCATTTACACATATCTAATAAAAATGTACATAAAATGTGGAAAAATATTTTAATATTTTTTATCATTTTTATCATAAATACATATATGTGTGTAAATATAAAATATTTGTTAAGTTTTTTTAAAAGATATTAAATGTCTATTATTATATTAATTCAATGTTGACACACTTATATATTTTCTAAAATAAAAATATCAAGAGAATATCTAAATAAAGCTTCTCATTTTATCCGACATAATATTATCTTGTTTTTTGTTCTGTGTAATTTTCTTTCATTTTTTTGTGTAAAAAAAAAACAAGGATTTTTAAGGGAAAAATCTCAAATTTTCACCTCCCGCGTGTAATGGTAAAGGGCGCATGTCTAATTCACGAGTCCCTGTTTCACTAAAGAACGGGTCATTTTTCGCAGACACAAGACGAGGCGGCGGAAAGCGGGGCAAGAAAAGGGTGTATAAAACTGCTTTGTGTCCTTCGTTAGTGATAGTAAATTTGGCAAAAGAGGAACACATCGAGGTCGGCGAGAGTTAATGGCCTCTAGACTACTTATTTGGCCGGGGCATTACGTTTGCATCTGTTCCGGTGCGGCCCTTAGTCTGTCGCTGTTGTTCTTTATTACAAATTTGGGCCATAAAAGGGCCATTCGACCGAAAATATTACCTCGGCATAGTCGAAAAAGGGAAAAAGGGAGGACCAAATTGCGCCCGCATCGGTGCCTTTTTTTTCGCTTTTCCACGTGAAACGTGTGAAAATTTGAAGAGTGTCCGTTTGAAAAACAACCCTAAATAGCTATATTTTATAATCTGTTTCCATATATATATATACATATATATATATATATATATATATATATATATATATATATATATATATATATACTACTTAATCAAAAAGTAAGGTGAAATTGTCATTTAAAACTTCCGGGTATTAGAAAGGCAGGTAAATTGAAATATTTTTTCCTAGGTTGGTAGGACTGTCTATAATAATTGCCAGGCTTCTGTTTGTCAAAAGGTTTTTATTATTCAGAAAAGTGTTGGCAAAAGTGCGTTTTATCAGACGGGGATTATTTTGAAATGAGATGAAATTGTGTTGGAAGATAAATAAAGAATTTATGTTATATAAACAAATTCACCTTACTTTTTGATCACAGTGTTACATTAATTTCTATATAATTTTAGATTTAATAAATTGAATTATAATTGATTTTTTAAATTTTATAACAATCGAATAATACGATATTTATATCGTATTATTCGATTAAAATAATAAAAAACACGGTCAAAAATTTATTATTTCGTAAAAATCATTTTGATGTTGGAAATATTATAGTAAACAATTCTTAGTAATAATCGATTAATATTATAATAAATGAAATAAAATACGATTATTTTTAATATTTATAAATAATAACGATGTCAAATATTTATTTACAATATGATAAAACACTGATAAAAAAATATTATTATTATTAATATATAGTTATAACACATGTAATTCGTTTATTTTCAAAAAAATCCATTGAAAAGGTTATCAATATTATTCATAATTATTTTTAATGTTAATTATTATTTTATCATATTTATTTCGAATTAGAATTAATAACAAGATCAGTCTAATTAGGAATTTGTTCCAAGAAGGTACGTTTTTATATCTCATTTTTTTATAATTATTTATAGAACTCTACTTATAACAAAAAAAAATAAATATTAATAAATAAATAAATATATATATATATATATATATATTCATGAATTTTCAATGAAAAATCATTTTCGTTAATGTAATTTTCAATTGTGAACATTTAGATTAATTTATTAAAAATAAGTTAAATTTTATATAATATGATATAACAATATATATTATTATTTATTTAATTATAATATATATTGTAATTTTATATAATATGATATAACAATATATATTATTATTTATTTAATTATAATATATATTGTAAATCGAGTTTTATTTTTATATACATCTATATAAAAATAAAACTCGATTAAAGTATTATATAAAAATAATTTCAACAATAAAAAAAAAGTTATATTTAAAGAGAAAATCTCATATAAAATACTGAATAAAGTTTTCAACGAGAAATACTTCATCAAATGAATAGAAAATCGGAAAATTTACTAGATTCCGGCTTTTATTTTCTGTATTTGCGGAGTCGAGCGTGTAAACATCATTTCAATGAAAAATATGAAAATTCCTCCGTGAGAATTTTTCATATATGTGCGGTCGGAAAATTCGACGCTCTTTAAAGTGTGGGACGGGCGGTCGTATCGTATTTTCTTTTTCTTTTTTTTTCTTTCTTTCTTATAAATTGCACACGTGTCGGAAAACTTGAAGTAAATCAAAAAAAAAAAAAACGTAGAATTTTTTTTATTTTCTATTTGATAATATTCAATAAAATATAAAATGTTCACTCGAAATGTTATTTACGACTTATGAGGTGTCAACGTGCGACATTTAATTTTTTTTTTCAATTTCACTTCTAGATATTTTTTTATTTATTATATATAATAAATATTACATACATGTTATCTGTAAATATATTATATATTATATTTAAAAAATATATATTTTTTTATTATTGATCTTTGAATATCGAGGTCAATTCAGATTATGACGTTTCTTAGAAATATTTATAACTTTTAAATATTCATATAAATGGTATGATCTATAAATTTATTTACGTAATATTATTACTTAAATTACTTCATAGTCTATATTTAAAGTTTCAGTAAATCTATCAACGTTTTTAGACTTCTGTTCGAATATTTTTTCTCATCAATTTTAAATTTAATTGATAAAAATATTATTTATATATAATGTTTTTTTTGGCTTATATATAATAATTTTTTCTTTGAATAGTCATGATTTAAAATTAAAATTTGTTTTACTAAAAACTTCATGTATAAATTATATAAAAAAATAAGAACAAATATAGGAAATACGTCTTACGAAAGATTTTTGTTTATATAATTGTCTAATATAATAATAATAATAATAATAATAGGAAAAATATTATTTAGATATTTAAAATATGCTTCGCAGTGTTTATATTATCAAAATTTAATTTCAGTCACATGTGCCCTTTGGCCTTTGACCCGATATATATATATATATATATATATATATATATATAAATATATATATATATATATATATATATATATATAAATGTGACTTATTAACGAAGAAACACGTACCCGCGTTTACATGAACATTAACGATGTTTGACGCCGTCGTTATAATTACGTTTTAGCACACGTTTCTCAAACGTTTCACACGTTTCTCAAACGTTTCGCACGTTTAATATACATCTATATACAAAATGTCCATAGATTATATTATAAATAAGGTAGAAATATAAACGGGCTATGGGTTAAGAAACATGCTGTATCTATTAACAGTATGAAATATAAATATCGCATCTAAAATCGTGTAATTATATATATATATATATATATATATATATATATATATATATATATATATATATATGTATATATATATATATTATAGAAAATTTTTATGAATTTTTATCATCATATAAAAATTTTGTTTTTAATTTTAATTTTATCTACAAAAACAAAAAGGAAAAAAAACTATATATTATAAATCTTTATTTATTTTAGTTCATAACAAGTCACGAAAAGATTGAGAAACACTGTAATAACTTTTGATGCGATAAAATACCGAATGATCGATTAGGAAAATATAGTTTGTTATTAACGTTTAATATCGCTTTCTTTATTAAGTTAAAATAAAATAAATCAAATTTATCACAATCGGTAAATTATTAAAATATATGAGTTAGTCTCAAAATTTGTCATTTTTTTAAATAAATTTATTAATAAAAATATTGCAATAAGGATCAACGATATTTTAATTTATAGTGAATGATAAAGAATCGTTTCATATATATATATATATATATATATATATATATATATATATATATATATATATATATATATATATATATATATATATATATATATATATATATATATATATATATATAATAAAAATATTGCGCGAAACACGTCGAAAACGAGCGCAATTTCAATCTTTGAAATGGAAAAACGGAAGACGGCGAATTTTCACGCTTTTCCGACACTAATGAATTCGTTATATATATATATATATATATATATATATATATATATATATATATACCATTTATATATACATATATATATATGTGTGTGTATGTATTTATTTATATTTTTTTACCACCACCCTTCACATGTCACGTGACGTATTGTTAACTCGGCGACCCGCTTTTCGTCGCAACTAACCGCGAAAATAAATAAACACTCGATTCTAGTTTTCCCTTTTCCACGGCGAATCCCGCGCGATGCCGGCATCTCGTTTTTTTTACCCGTTACCAGCTCTGGAATATTTTTACCATTTATCATCGCCGTCTACGTTGTGCGCTATTGTGCTATATTTCATCGCTGTCTATGTTTAAAATGACTAAGTGTGTCTATAAAAAAAAAACAATAAAATTCTATACAAACTGCGCCATTCATGATATGATTATTTTTTTTATATTTATAATGAAAATAATATAATTTTAAATTTAAAATATTTATAATATTTTTTTTTAATTTCAGTACTCTGCTATATATGTTATATTTGAAATCAAAAATATGATATATATATATATATATATATATATATATATATATATATATATATATATATATATATATATATATATATATATGTATATCGTAGGTTTTACAGATTAGACGTGATGTTTTTTTTTCATCATCGTTTCCGGTCATGTCTTCTTGCTTTCAATCTATCCGAAAAAAAAGTTTTTCTCGTCCTCGGAGGATATGAAACTCGCGTAGAAAGTTTTCCGTTTTCCGGAAAAGCGAAAGGCGGACGAGTAATGCGCGAAAGATGACTACCTATTTGCGAACAAGTGTCGAATTTTCATCACGAAAACAACTTTTAAACCAACAGGGAGAAAATATGACTATTTTATTTTATAACGCATAAATAATAAATGTATTTAACGATTCGTGCGTAAATATTCACGCAAAAATATAAAGGAAGATTTTTACAAGCGTAAAAATATCATTCTTTAACTCGACGTCTATAAAATAACTAGTCTAATAAATATATTATATCGACATTTAACCGTCGTTTATAGAAAGCGTTGTCACTTCAATACACTTCATAATATTACAAGTAATTCAAGTAAAATAAAAATAGAATGAAACAACGACGAAAAAAAACAATATTATTTATATACGATCATAAAAAATTAATGACGAGCGAAAACGATTCATCTCGTCTGACGATTTATCTCGTCCGAACGAACAACACTTGACTGGCAGATTTATCGCTCGGTTTGTATAGTGTAAACCGACTGTCCCGGTTTTTATTATTTGTTCCCTGTCGTCTTTTTTATTATATATATATATATATATATATATATATATATATATATATATATATATATATTATTATTATTATTTGCACCGTTATTATTATTCATTTTAGCCTTTTTCATTGGGTCGCTTATCGTTTCAGAACGGCGCGCTGAAACGGATCAAAATCGACCGCTGAAAAAAATGTATGAAACGTTCAATGTTATATTTTTTTTATCGTATTCGACTGAAAGTTTTATTGAATCTATTTGAAAATGTTTTGTCGATTTTTTAATGTATTATTATTTGATGTCTTTTGACTCGAAAAATGTGTTGAAATGTCAAAAAAATAATGTCGGGTCTATTATTAAAATTGTAATATTAAATTTTAATATATTACCATAAATTTATGATTTGAATATAAAAACTTTTGTAATTTTCTTTGTAAATATTATTTTTAAAATTTTTCTTTTATACAAAATTATTTTTCAATTTAAAACTTCAATATTCATATTTCAAAATTATTTTTTTTCGCATACAGATATTGTAAAGAAAATATCTAAAATCTTGCCTTTTTAATATTTTATAACATCAATTGGTTTATAAAAAAATATAATATTATTTTTGATACAACAACTTGAAATATCGTGAAAAAATATCACGTGATAAAATTGATTCGAAAAAATAAAAAAAACGTACTTGAATATTAAATGATGCGAAAAGCAAAAACACCACAAAGGAAAAATACATAGGAATTTTCTTCACCTATGATATGACAAGCAAAAAAAAATAGAAATCATGTAAAAATTTGTTACGACATGTCTCAGGGGAAAATCGACATGTCGACCGATAAATAAATGCGTCGTCAAATAATGTCTGTGTCGGAAAATATTATGTTTTATCCCGCATTCATCCCCCGTAAAAAATATGTGATGGAAAAACTTAACATTGCAATGAGGAAAATACGGAATCGTTGAACGAATTCGACGAATTTTCTAGTGTTTTTCTTCTTAGCGCGCGGAAAAACCTTTTTATTTATGGTAGAATACGATAAACATTATGTTTGTATTGTAAACCTTTTTTTCTTCCATTGTATTCTTGATTTGATATAATTCTTAATACAAAAATTATTTAAAATATATTTTTTTAGTGTATTGTATTAAAATATTTTTCATATTTTCATTTTTATGAATAATTAATGAAATAAATTTAAAAAAAATAATACAATCGTTTTAATCTTTAGTCTTTTTAGTATCTATTTTATAAACCTTATATTTTTACTCAATAATAATATTTTTTTCCACTGTATAAATGAAAAAGTTTTTTTTCTTTTAATATTTTATAAATTTCATATTAATATTATTTATTTTTCAACAATTTTCAGACTATATTTTTTTGGATTAATTTATAATTTTATTATTAATTATGGACAAACGAAAAATATTTATTTTAAAAATTGACAAAAAAAATAGTAATAATTTTAGCAATCAAAATTTAAATATAAAATTATTGTTGATGAATTGTTTTGTAGTCTTCAATTAAATACTTTATTTATATAAATATACATATTATTGAATTATATAGATAAAAATTTCATATTAAAAGATATTTATTCTGCCGATATTTCATACAGAATATTAGATATCCTGTGACGAAATGTCGATATAAAAATCCTATATCAACACAGCGAATATTTTGTAACGGATATTGTTTAATTTCGCTTTCATAACAAATCCTTTTGAAATATATACTCGTTAATATTACACAAAAAAAAAATAAATATTTCCAAAAATAACATAAAATCGTTTGATACTTTATATTGCCGCGCCGAAATATATAAATACGCATTTGTGTGCGTGCGTGCGTGCGCGCGCGCGTTCGTTTTCAGCGATCCTAAATAAACTTCAGAGAGTTCTTTCAGCATGAAACCGAGCGGGCGTCTTGTATAAAATTGTATTTATTAAGAATAATAATAAAGAGTGGAGCATGTTTAAAACATTTTTGCCTCGTATATATATTTTGCGACACATGGAACGGGAATGGAAAAAAAGGAAATTCTCCCTTGTAATTCCCTACAAATAACTTATAAATGCCCAACAAAAATATTTTAGTAGCGAATATATGATAATTTTTTTATATGCAAATATACTATATATTTTGTATCGTATATTTAAATAATTTGATTAAATTTTTTTACATGGTAATGCACATATTCTCAAGCGTAGTAATGAACGATTGAAAGCACGTGTAAATCTATGTTTTTTTTTTTTAATATTTAAATTTTTGATTTATCATAATAATTTTGAGAAATTATCAAATATTATTTTGATAATTAAAATATTACAAATATAATTTTATGTTTTAAAATTTGAATTAAATCTTATACGAATTTACGACGATGAATTTTATAAAATTATGTAAAACGGTGTTCAGTTTGCATGGAAACGTTTCAGCGCCAGTTTATTTGATGAAAACCTTTTTTGACCATTGCTGAAATCCTTAAAGCGCTTGTCAACATGTGGGATTTTCATGAACAATTCCGCTCGTGACTTAACACCGTTTATGTTCAATTAAAACGTACATTTTTCACGTTAAAAATACTTTTATTCTTATTAATTGAAAATATTCCTGAATATCTGATATAAAAAATGTTTCTATTTTTATTTTTAAATAGTTTGTGAATAAAAATTAAATTAGAATTAGCAAGTTCATGTTTCAATATAATATTAAAATATACTAAATACTTTCTCGTTTCTGGTTTCATCCCTTCACGTATATTCCGAGAAAAACTTCACCGCAGAACGAACAACCCTAAAATAAAAAGTACAATGGTTGCTCTCGGTGCTGAATTTAAAACGAGAATTTAAGCAAATAACAATTTTCCGTGTGTCTAAAGTCTGCTTAACGCGAAACGGGCGTCACTTTGTTAATTGAAAACAATTAAAAAAACTTTTTTACTGCAAACGCATAGCCGTTAAGATTAAAAGTTTTTCCGGCTTCGTTTCGCGAGCGTTTTCATATTTTCCGACTGAATTGAATCGTCCACGATTATTCGCGGAAAACGTTTTTTTTTCACTTCTCTCGTACTTTTAATACAAGAACACAAAAAAAAGTTTAATTAAAACGTATTACATAATTAGAATCGAAGGCAAATTTGAAAAGTTGAACTCGAAGACTGAAAGCTATAATAATTAAACGACGTGTTCCTGAACGAAAAAAAAAGAAAACGAAACCGAAAGATAAATATAGAACGAAACGAATGTAACTGAAAAAAAAATACGGCCGGAAAAACTAATTAACCGAATACATTTCCATTTCAGTTAGGAAATTCGATTAAATTAACAATGCAAATTTTTTTTTGAAAACGCGAGCGCCGGAAAATTTCGATTTCGCTCTTCGACAAAAAAAAACTATCTAAATTTCGACGGCTAAAACTTATATAATTTTACTGTTTAAATTGGATTGAAGTTTGTTCGTCTGTGTCTCGAGATTTATTTTCCAATTACGTATATAAATACGGTAGGCTTTTTAGTTGTAATTCCGGTTTTTACGGTAAATTTATCGTCAAATGATATAATGAGCTAGTCGAAGTTATTTGTTCCTTAGAAACTTTTCGTTTCAGTTAAATATTTTATCCGTCGAAAACATCTAAAAGCACAATATATAATGCATTTTCGAAGAAAATTATATATTCTTTTCAAACGAATTTCTATTAAATATTTATTAAACTTTGACAAATAAAATGAGTGAAAATATATGGAAATTAGCCGTCAGAATTAATCGAATTTTATCGCATCAACGTAAAAATGAAAGACGAAGTCTATAATTCAATAGAATTGTATTCTATAAATTACTTGTCAATTATATTTAGTCAGTTTAAAACGGATATACTTTTACTGTCTTTATAACATTTTCTTCATCGTTAAAATTCTTAAGATATTTTTTTTCTTTTAATGTTTTTGTAAATAAATTAGTCAAGAAGTTTGTTCATCGTATTTAATTATTTTTCAAGAAGAAAATCACTACTTTTTAACGCATTTCTTATTATTAATACAATTATTATTTTTTAGTTATCTTATTGTGATTTCACCAAATTTATTAAAAAAATATAAATTGAGCATATAAAAAGGAGCTTTCGCATTTCAAGAAAAAGGCTTATCATACAATTTCAAACACATTCACAAACTTTCACAAACGACGAAGAATTTTACCGTGCACGAGGGAGAAAAAAGAAGAATGAAAAAAGGGGAAAATTATTAGCGACGGTAGGCCGAAAGTGCTTATGATAAAAAATGTATGAGGAAAACTTCAACTGACAGTTTTCCGATGCCATAACTCGCTTTTCAACTTTGGATCAATGACGGAAAACTACGTCATTTTCCTTCTGGCCGTCGTATTTTTCGCGGATAATTTATCTCGCGTTCTCAACATCGAGTGAGAAATGAACAAAATATTATATATACAGGTTGTTATAAAAATGTTTAGATCTGAAATTTTATTCACATTTTGATAAATCTCTATAAATAATCTTATTTTGTAAATAAAATCAAGTATTTGTATTTACTAAAATAGCTAAACTAATAGATTTCATAAACAAAATATATTTTTCCTTCATATTTATCAAGAGTAATTGAACTTGTTTTTAATGTATATATATATATATATATATATATATATATATATATATATATATATATATATCTAGAAACAAAAAATATTTTTGTTACATTACGTATATATTTTTAACACATCCTGTACTACTTATAAGTGTGTATATATATATATATATATATATATATATATATATATATATATATATATATTAGTGAAAGGGAAAAGAAAAATTTTCGTAAAAGAAGAAAAGTGGTGGACAAGATAAATGGTCACGCTTTTCGAAGTTGGTCTTTGTGCGTGTTTGTGAATCGATTATGAACGCCTCACAGTTTTGGAAGCGTCGTAAGTAATGCTCTCTAATTACTGACAGTTATTTAACTTGAAATTCTTTCGACAGTTTTATAGAGTTAGCAATATCTAATATTTAATCTTCTAAATCAACTAATAAATAGTATTAATGATATATTTATATAAAATACGAACATTTTTATGAAAAAAAAAATATTAGTAATATTTTTTCGTATATTGTTCACTAGTAAACTGACAGTTTAAGAATCGCCATTCACATCGGCTATCGATCTAATAATAATAGTTGTAATTAAACGTGGGTTTTCAGAGCGGTGCACACAAAAAAGAAAAAAAGGATCCCGGAAGAAAGTGACACGGGTGAGGTTTTCTTTGCAATTAATCAAGTGTGCCTTTTTGTTTGTTTGTTTGTTTTCTACGTTTTATTATACGAAAGGGCATAAATTACACCGTGGAAAATTGCGATTTTTCCAGCAAGAGAATTTTTCCGAATGCAATGGCGCCGCTTTAATATTCAATTATTATTTTTATTGTTTCTTTTAATTAATATCATAACAACAATTTATTCGTCAAATTATAATTTATGTCATATATATATATATGTGTTTTGTTTACATAATTATATGATATATTATTGATGTTTATTTATGATATTTCTTAAGCTTTCCATAGAAATGCTTCTCGTTGTTTTATTACCATTGCTTTGATTAATATTTATAAGCTATAGGAATATAAATATGCAATTTGTATGAATAATTTATTCTACATCCTTTTTGTCTCTCATATATATATATATATATATATATATATATATATATATATATATATATATATATATATATATATATATATGTATATCTTAAAGATAAAAAAAACTAATGAAAAATTTCATGAACATGTTTTGGTGATAAAAAAATTGAATTCAATATAATCCTTCAATTTGATTTCTTATTTTTGGGATATATATATTTGAAATAAAAATCTATTATTATCTTTAAAATTTCTTAGAATATTTAAAATAATTAAAAAATATTTTTTCAATATTGATTCATCAATCTTTTTTCTTAATTACTATTAAGTGTATTACTGTTTTATTGAGGAAATGATATCAAAAACTATACTGTATAGAGTTGTGTAATATTTGTGAATATATATATATATATATATATATATATATATATATTATTGATTTTCTTCTTCGAATGCACAATTTTCTTCGAAGTAAAAGTCAAATAATAAAAGGAACAAATAAAAGATAGAAAAGTCTACCGGACAGACAGACAAACCTATCCATAAGGAATACGATATGATTGGGAAATAAAGTACTTTTATTATCCGCGATACTATTCTGATATACGTTTCCAATAATTGGTATAACGAATATATATATATATATATATATATATATATATATATATATATATATGTATATATATGATATTTATTTATTTTTGTTTTTTTATCGTGTTGCAGTGACGCGTGGAATCCTTTGAAAATCCGAAGGGAAATGTCGACGATCAGTTGACTCGTCGCTTTTCCGGGAATTTTCCGCGTTTAAGAAGAATTTTTCGAGCGTCGAGGAGACATAAAATGGCCGCCTGGCTTCGGCCGTTAATTTTGATGATTTTTTCGGGACAACTGACGGCACTTCCCGAAACTATAAAAATTGGTAAGTTATTTTGACCTTTACTGCATATATTGAATTCTATATTTAAACATATATACATGTGTATGCGTGCGTGTACGCATTTCTTAAGAAAAAAAATATTATCAAAGGATTTAAATTTTTCGATGACATATCTCAAAATTATTTATTAAAAGACAATTCATATTAATATAAAAAAAATATTTTTACGGTTCAATAATAAACTGTATGTAAAGATTTTTTTAAATGTAGAAAAGGGTTAAACTTTTACGAGTGATATTTTATAGGAAAAATATCTGAGGTATTTTATTCGGGAAAATATTTTATTACATTATTTCATATTCAATAGTTACATAATATAAAAAATTGTCACGTAGTAGTAATAGATATTCTATTTTATTTTAAAAGGGTGGGATATATAATTTTAAACGCATTTAGAGGATATTTTTTATTTCATGTGATATTTTTGACATATACGAAATTGTTTTAATGCTTACAATTGAATGATGTGATTTTAATTTTAAAGAATATTTTCATTATTTCAATTAAAATAAATTTATATATTAATACCTTTTATTGTATTTTAATTATATAAAATATACTTAGTAAATGTAATTTTCTTTGTTGTATGACCATCGAAAAATATCTTGTTAAAATATTTCCGGAGAAAACAATTTAGTCAATATTTAGATGAAATGTAGTAATCGAAAAAAAAAAATTTTCATCTTTCAATTCAAACTAAATTTCCGCTTACGCAATTAAATTGTAAAATTAAATTTAGTACTCTTCGGAAAAGGATCAGCGATCGCAAAGAGGTTGATAGCAAATATTATGAAAACTTTTCAGCATTTTTACCTTAGAGTATCAAAAAAATTATGAAATTTTATTTTATCAAAGCCTCTATAAATTATATAGCGATAGAATCGACTTTTTTTTAAAAAAAATCATTTTTGTGAAAATTCCGCCATCGTTCGATATCGGATCGTTTGAAATTTATTTAAATTTCCACTTGATTTGTTTTCTAAAGTTATGAACTCGAGATATTACTTTAAATATTTATGAACGAATATTTGCTCCAATAGTGTAAAATATACTTACGATTTGACTTAATGGAAAATAAAATAAAAAAAAACTTTTGAATCATTTCATTTAATTAATATTTTAAAGCAAAGATTAATTCTATACTATAAAAAAATATAATTCATAAAAATGTATATAAAGTAGACTATATATTTAAAATTTTAATTTTATACTATATTATAATAGATTACATTATTAAATATTAAAGAGTCAAAATATGTACATCAATATGCATTTTAGTCTAAATTAGTATGAAATTAGGTCAAATATTCACCATCACATTTTACGATAAAAATCGATCGTTATTATGCAATATATATATATAAAAAAATATATTCCGCTCGATAACCAAATTGTTATATTCAAATTTTCCTGGATTTAATCTGAGAAAATGTTACTTTCGTTCCCTTAAAAAAAAAAGAAAATGTAATGACACAACGAAAAGGCAAGATCGTACCCATCAAACTTTATGCACATATTGTACGAGGGACGTTTTACGACTTCGGAAAAAAATAAAACAACGAAAAAAAATATAAAGAGGGAAGGGGTTTGGAAAAACTTGGAGGGTCGAAAATAAGTCTCAGGGGTGAAATAAAAAAATGACATACCTCATAATATCTGTTAAAGTTTCAAGGTTGCGGACATATTTTACGATTTCATCGATCATGAAAATTTTGCTTTATATATAACATTTTCTATTTATATATAATTCTTGTAAAAACTATTTCATTCTAATTGTTATCTGAAAATATGATTGAATATATTTTCAGATAATATATAATATACATATTTAAATTATATTGATTACAATAAAAATTTGACATTATTTATTATAGATATTTTGAAATCTATTATCAATAGAATTATGACAAAAATCGATCGTTCATTAAATAACGAAAATGAGAGTGGCTTAATTAATATTTACATTATCATCATAGTATCGTCATAATCATGATTATTATTATTATTATGTTATGCAACATCTATTTACGTTGTGTTTACAACCCTTACAAGGGATAAGGGATGCTTGTATATAACGCACATGTGAAGTACATAATTTTCAACGATGACCGCACGGTTTATATACAGGGTAAACACGATAGTCCGATACAAATTTACTTAGGATTAATTGGTCGGTCGAGATTCGTATAAAATATGAAATTTTCCGAGGCCAACGCCCCGTTTCATATTGCGGCACAGGTCTAATTATATTTCGGACACATGATTGCTGATCAGTGTCAATATTGGCATCGAAACACCGCTAATGGATTAGAAGAACTTTCTTGTTTAACCCCTTCACCGCTCCGCCCCGCCCCCGAATTTGCGATCAATCCCCTGTCGGGGTTTTAATGCGGTTTTACATGTTTACACGTTTGACGAAAGGGTTGTTGTGTTACGATTTTGATTGACGTTTTTCCGAATGTTGTTGTTTTGATTAATTTTTAACGTGAAAACGTCATGTTTATGCGATGTCTATTTACATTTTTAAATACACACACACACACACACACATATATATATATATATATATATATATATATATATATATCATTATATTTATTTAATGAGACGCTTTTTATTATTATATATTCATATTAAAAAAATATATATATTTAATATTTACCAAATTAAAATATATAGTGAATGTATAATTAAGATTTTTTTAATATTTTATGTGTATGTAAAATTACAATTTTATATATTTTCATATCAAATTCAACTTTATATTTTCTATAAATATATATATATATATATATATATATATATATATATTTAATAATTGAATTTTTATTTACAAGACGTTGATTTTAATATACAAGCACAAATAAAATTTATTATATAATTAAAAAAAATGATAAAGAACGATAAATTTTTCAATATTTTTTTTTACACTTTGCGAATACGATTTTCTAATTTTCTATAGCTCTTCTTCATCGGATTCGGTTAATTTTTCCGTCGGTTTTTCCGAAAGTCGTCACACACCAACACACATATAATACATACACACATATATATTGATTTTCGTCGATTTTTCACGATTTCCCATTCGCGCATTTGAATTACAAATTTTTTCGCTTTTTTGCCGCCATTTTTATTTTATTCAGAATTTTCTTTATTCTTTAACGTCGGCGTCCCCTTTCACCTCCGCTACCCTTATGAACCTTTTTTTTTCTTATGATATTTTTTTCTTTTCTCACCGGGGATTTTCCCCTCCCCTTTTCCCTCCGCCCCGTTTCCCCCTTCGCGTTTGAATGGCCATTGTTATCCGAGATTTCTGTTTCGCGTTTTACATTTTATCGAATGTAATTCGCCGGTCGTTCAGATTTCTACTTCATTAACGCTGTATTGTATATATATATTTATTATTATTATTATTATTTTACATCAAAACATCTTATTTTAACATTACAATATAATAATTGTTTCCTTTTTATAAAGACTTGTTTCTATCGATAACGACTCTATGAAGATTCGTATTATATTCATTATGTATAATTATATAAATTCTTGATTATTATAACGTATATAAATTATATCAATAAATTAATTTTAATTTATTTTTAATGTCGCAACTTCTTTTAAAATACATTAAATTCTCTTATTTAACATATATATATATATATATATATATATATATATATATATACGACCACAATTAATCTTCTTTCATGCGGTAGTTTCTCAGGCATTATATGTAATACAAAAACGGCATTATAACTAATCGTTTATTTCGGTGTCTTTATTTCGAAATAGCGCCTACTGGGATCATTTTTCATTTCAGCCTCCCCCCACTCCCCTATCTCACCCCTCCCCTCTTCCTCATTTTCGTTCGGAAATTAAACCTCAAACTCCATATATTATAATCCGGCGTTTAAACGTCTGCCCATTTTTGAAAATATATCGTATTTAAAGGGATTATTATTTTGGCTACTATATATTTTTTTTTATCACGGAAAAATAAACCGCGCACGAAGTGTTCGTCCGTCGCAGTGAGGGTTAGTGAATTAATAATAAATTATCGCGCCGGAAACGCAATAAATTTTGTCGGCGGTCCTATTTTGCAATTTTCGCAATATTGTTTTGCGGTGCCACGACACTTTGCAAAGAACTTAACTGCGATATTATACGACGGTTACCAAATACATAACGTATGCTTAACCGTTATAACTTTCGCGCCGTACACCTGGAAACTTTTCGAATACAATTAGAAGTTTGAGAAACAGTGCTACACACATGACATAGTCGATTTACTCGGTCTAGTTTCGAATCACATTACTATAAATATTTACAGCGAATTTAGAAAATTGAACATTAAACATATTTAATAACCGATTAATATTATATTTTTAAATAAATTAATAATAATAGTTTAATTCTTGTTTGACAATTCTTTTATGTGATACAAGCAAGTTTCATTAAATTGTACTTAATGAAATATTAAAATTTGAATTATTCATATCAATGTTTTATCACGATTTTTTTTTAATTTATTTTATAATAAATTATAAATTGAAATATTTATTTTAATTCACAGTACATTTCAACAAAATTCTAAACGCCAAACACTTTTTAAGAACTTTTTTCCACTCGGTAAAGATATTAATTTCGGTCTCATTCATCACAAATTGCCCCCGTTTTCCGTTTAAGCTTTTTCCATACGTATAACGGCGACTTTTCCTCGTTCCACTACTTTGTTGAGTTTTCACTTTTCGACTTCATCCCACTTCTCGTCGATCTCGAGCTGAAGAAGAGTCGAGAACCGCAAATTTTCGAAAGAAAACTTCGAACGTTCGTAACGCGCTTTTCGCTCAGGTGGAAAATAAAATTTTCCGCCGATTTTTCAAAATACAATAATGAAAAAAATAACGGAAAACTCTCCGATAGCTTTTTCTTTTCATTGCTTATTTTCATTATTAATTATGCTATTTGAGCTCTTTGTTTTGGCGCGACCCGTGTTTTGTTCCGCTTGTTTTACTTTTATTAAATGTCACAAGCATTTAGTGAAAGTTGACGATCTTGTTGTTTTTTTTTCATTTTTATCAAACCTTGGAAATTCTTTTTAATATTTAAGGCTGTCATTTTTTGTCGAATTTAATTAATACCGCATTTATTTATTTTTTTAATGCGAACTTTTTTTTATCTAAAATTTAATTAAAGAAATATATACTAATATTATTTAACAGCGAGTAATATATAAATGAAATAATAAAATATTTACATTTCTACAAAAAAAAAAAAAATAAAATTTCATTACTAAAATGTTGAATCTATTTTAAATTAGAAAATCAAATTAATTAATTTACAAAAAGACGTGTAATTTTATTTCATTGTGGAATTTAATTAAATTTGCGTTAATTTTTTAATATATCTTTTTTCCATTTAAAATATAGTATGTTTTAATATTATTTCACAACATTTATATATATTAAAAAATATTGTATAACCATATTAAATTCGCGTGTTTTTCTTTAATTTCAGTTGATGCTTATTTGGATTATTCTATCTAAAAAAAAGAAATTAATGAACAAATCTACAATTTTTTTTCATCTTCTTTAGATTAAAAATATATTAAAAATTATATGAAAAAATTCCAAAATAATAACAATTTAATAAATCGAATACTTAAATTTAATTCCAAAATTACAGGTCGTTGAGCAATTTATCGCTAGAATAAACCTGTTTTCCGTGATGAAAACTAATATTACGTTGAAAATAAAGTAAAAATAATATAAATTAATATATAATGGCAACATGAAAGGAAACTACGTTATTACATTAGATATCGATTTTATATTTTAAATTAAATATAAATATCAGCGACTATTTTAAAATAAATTACTAAATTGTAAAATATTAATAAAAATAAATTATATATATATATATATATATATATATATATATATATATATATATATATATATATATATATATATATATATATATATAAACACATTCAAAAGAATAAATTTGTTTAAATAAAGTTTCCCGGGAAAATTTATCGCAATAGCTTTCTAGCAAATGACACCTAGGGAACGTCCGTAAACAATCATTCACCGAATTCTGTATCACACCACAATATTTCAGTCCTGCGAAACCTTAAACAATTTTGACGGTTCAGATTAATACTGAAATATATATATTATGTCTCTAAAATTGTCATGAATCCAATAATATTGGTCTGTCAAAACGAACCGTGATTAACGGTACGACCTATATCATAATATTAAACTTATCCGGTTCAAAAGATTCGTTTATAAATTTTCATGCATTTTTGTACATTTTTATCTTTTATTCTAATACGAATATATTAAAAAAATATTTTATAAATAAATCAATGCCACAATATATTTAATAATATATCTTAATACAATATATTTGTAAATATAAATTATTATTTTACATTTTTATGTTAACGTGCACTGTTTGTTTGTTTTTTTTGGTGCAAATGTCATAATCAATTTTTCGACAACTCTTAATCACAAAAATGAGATTAAATTTTGTAAAATTGTTCATTTTAGATGACAATATACGAATCAATAAACAGATATATATATTAATTAATTTGCGGAAATTAATTAATTAAAATTTTATAATGACCCCTATGGGTATATTTTTATATTATATATGTATATTATTTTATTATATCAAGTCGTCGGCTATCTTTAAAATACATATTCCTATTTAAAGTATTTTATAAATTATAAAATATATTTTTTAAATCAATTTCAAAATTATAATAAGTGAAAACCGCTCGACAATTTAGATGTTATTGAAAATATCATCATTGAGTAAGTTGAAAACGATCAAATCTCGAATCAAACTCGACTTTAATAATAATAAAGAGTTTAATAATAATAAAATTTATTATTAATTCCCGTTATACTTTAGTAAATGCGTTGGACCGTGCGTTATAAACAAAAGCGATAAATATAGTATATTCGACGATGTCGAACACTCGAAACGTTTTATACTATTAAGAAAGTTGTTGAGCTTTTTCCGACCGTCCCCTCGTCTCTTTCCCCGCTCCCCTCCTTGAATTGCGACTTTTCCGAGATCGCTTTCGAAACTTTCAATATTGTTTCGGGCGCAAACAGAACGGACGAAACGATGAATAAGCGCGCCCGTCTAAAGACGGAAAAGCTTCAATCGAACCCGTTTCAACCCCCCTCTTCCCACCGCTAGGTTTGAATTTTCAGACAAAATGACGAAATAAAACGTAAATACTCGAAAAGGGGATGAGGAGCGGTAGAGCTTTCGTCTGAATACGGGATGAGTGGCACGCTAAAAAGTTTACCTTGGAAAAAATAACAATCGCAATTCATTGAATAATTTTCGTTCTAATATTTGATTTTAATATAATAATTTTTATTTATTGAATAAATGACTGACATTGTATAAAATTAATTTTTATTTTTAATAATATTTTTGTGGTTTATAATAATATATCAATACAATATTCTAGTTATCTCATATGAAATATCATTTTTTTCTAATAAAAATATATCATACTTTAATTTATTAAATAAAATTTATAATATTATATATACAATATATATTTTTATATTATATTTTCATTTCTAAAAATTCGTAAAGACGAATAGTTATATTTTTATACGTCTCTTAAAAACGAAAGAGTGGCATTCGCTGTAATAAACGATTTCGCGAAATGAGAAAAGGTTCTATCTTCTAAACGAAGACTTTTCACTCTGTCTCTGATTGAGACTGAAATAAATTACTAGCTTTCAGAACGCAGAAAATCTGCAACTTTTATTTTATTGAATAAAAATCATCTTATATTAAAAAAAAGACTTAAAAATTATTTTATTTACATTTATATATTTTTTATATCTAATTCTTATTTATAATTAATTTATAAATCATATAAGAATATTTAATTTTATAAATAAATAACAAAAAACTTTATGATTTTTACTTAGAAAAATGATCACTCTCTATGCTTTTCATCATAGATTTTTTTTTTCATAAAGATAATTATTAATTAATTTATCATTTTTAAATGAATATAAATTTTATAATATATACAATCGGTAATTATATATGATCAAAATTAAAATTATATAAAATAAGACGAATGTCCAAAAAAAATGTTTGTTTCCACTGTCAGTTTTCTCATATAACCCCAGGGTTTCCTCACAGCTTGATAACGAGAAGTACTATCCTTTACAAAAATGAGACTTCGGGCTCACTAAGTCCACGTGGTGCCTTCAAAAAAAAAAAAGAAAAGAAAAGTGCAGGCAATATCCCTGGAAAAACCCGCCCCCTCGATTTCGAATCTCGTCTCGTTTTCTCCGTTTTCCCCCGTAATTGAGTGAAAAATCTGACGCTTCCCGAAAAAATTCTGAAATTGAAAGAATACCTGAGGCTCTCGCTGAAAGTGGAGAGATATTCGAGTCGTCTACTTTTTTTTTATTTTTTTTTTCACCACTCGTCGACCGCTTTTCCGTTTGAAAGGACGGTGAAAAATCGGGCGCGAGTTAAGGGTTGAGAAAAATTTGTCCAACGACGACGGGGAGCGCTAACGACGTTTATAAGTGTATTTTCGCGGTTAATATAAAAGAAAAAACAGTTTAAAAATAACGCTCCGTACTTTATATAATATGAATTACAAATATTCTAAAATAATTACAAAATGTAAAGCCACCTTATTTAATTTTAATTAATTCTGCTGTTCGATAATTTTATATGGGTTTGCGTTAAATGAGGATATATATATATACTATATATAGATATATATATATATATATATATATATATATATATATATATATATATATTAATTCGCGTTATACGAAGTTTTTATCGTGTTTATAACCTTTTAAAGCGCACCGAGAGTAAAGTTAAAGCGACCGAAAGTATGCAGAAAAACTTCGGTTCGATACACTCGAGCGAAAATTTATTATGTAACACTTTTTATACAAACTTTAATCGAGGGTGAATTTGTGCGTATATATATATATATATATATATATATATATATATATATATATATATGGTATATATATATATAATATTAAAAAAATAACGTTTGTGAACTTCTAAGTATTTCATAATTAATATTTTAATTTAAAAGTTTACTTATTCGTCGAAGTTTTTTATTTATATTTTTATACCGTATTATACATATTTTGCTATAAATTTTTTTTCTTTAATCCGATTTTTAATATTAAGATGTTTTAAGTTTTAATAATGGTTTGTATATTTTTTTACGAGAAATTTATTATGTTTATAAAATATGTTATTAAATAAATTCAATTTCTTTTAAATAAATGGTAGAAAATCATATTTTATTAATTTAAATAAAAAATTATAACATTGAGTATTTTCAATCATATTATATAATATAATTATATTTGCAATAACTCAATATTAATGCTCTATACTAGTGAATTCCTTAATTAGCGGCAAGTCATTGGTTCTAAACTAGTAATATGACTTACATTTATAAATGATATTAATATTTTGAAATTAACATTTTTAAATGATATTAAAATTTATAAATGATAATAATATTAATGAAAATAATCAAAATTCAAAAGAGAAATTTAAATTTAAAAGGCCCGAAACTTTGTCTGAAATTAATATTAATTATAAGGTCGTCAAAACATTGATTTACAATAATTTATTTATATATCAAGATACGTTTCCTTTGTAAAAATTTTATTTTCATATACTTTATATAATAATATTTTTATTTATAAAATTAATAAACGATTTCAAGTATTCTCAATACGAAATTTAAGCATATTTAATAAAATTTCCGCTGTAAAAATGTTTTTTTATGGATCATTAATATTAAATACTGTCAAAAGTGGTTATAGGAGCTATTTTCGATCGAATATCACTCGAAAAAGGGAAACGAACCGAGATTTTCTTTGAGTTTTCATTCATTTTCCAAGTGCATCCCTTTTTTATTGAGAAGAACTCGATTTGTCTATTTGTCTAGTTTATTTTAGCGAAATTGATGCGATACAAAGAAAAAAATATTTTATAATTTAATTGATCATATTCGTTATTATTACCTTATTGTGTAAGTGGTTCTTAAACCGTCATACGAATAATATTTTATTACATTCATTTATATGACAATAGTGAAAAGATAAAAAAAATCAACATTTTTGTTTTAATTTCATGAATGCCGATCATGGACAGTTTTAATTTACTTTTTAAATATTCAGAATGTTACCAAAATATATTGAAATTGATATATATTTCTCTTTTTTTTAATTCCCATTATAATCACTAAAAATACGTTCTTAGAGAAAATTTCATTTTCTTCATTGAAAACTAGCAGTTTACAGTATTTTCTTTATATTGTTTTTTATCTGATTACTGAAATTGCAAAAAAAAATATTTATACTTTTTTTATTACTAACGTTATACAAACTATTCATTTTACGTTTCACATATTTATGATTAAATATTTCAAATTCCACAATTTATTTTAATATAATTTTCTTCAATATATTTCTAAATATTTTTCCAGTTAATTTAATATTTTCATGATTAATATATTGAAATTTTCTTTATTCACTATATTTTATGTGATATAATGAAATGTGAACCACAACATCATTAATCAAAATCCCAATAACCGCAATATCATTAATTCAAAATTCCAAATTTTCAACGATCAAAATTGCGACTATCGAAATAGCAAAGTAGACATTTGATTAAAATAAACGTATTTTGTATATTATTATAATAATCAATTATTTACTATCTACTGATAATGTATAATGATAGACATTATTGCAATTTATTGGTTTTATTAATTAAATTATTTTCTCGTATAAACGGATTTATACGCAATATGTTTAGAGAAGAACATTAAGTTTTCGCGGAAAGGTTCTTCGAGAGTTTTCTTTTTTTTTATTTTTCCGAAGTAAATGAAGTCTTCCGCAATCAATTCCAAAGGGCAAACCGGTCGGTTAAATAAATCTTGTCCCCCCTTCATCCCTCCCTTTTGAACCATTTATTTCATTTAAAACGGTTAAAGTTCCATCACTTACCTTGATTGCTTCCAGAAGGCTTCGCCGCTCGGTCTTTAAGCTCGCGAATTAATGGATTTTCATAATGATTAAAACTTAATCATCCGCATTAAAGATACACTACATTAAAAATAAACATATTTAATTTTATTTAAACCTTTAAATATGAAGATTTTATGTTTGAAATGTCCAATTCAAATGTTTCAAAATTCAGTAACAAAAAAATATTAATACGAAAATTTTTTTTTTCAATTCAGATTATTTTCAAAATAAAACTATTATCAATTATTTACGAAACGACTTGTATATTAAATTATTAATATCGTATAATCTCGATTACGATCAAAAGGGATCCGCTTGAAGTACTCGGCGCAACCTAAAATCAACTCGAAAGCTTTAGATTAACCGCTATTAGTATCTCGTAGCTCGCATAAATAAATATATCAAAGCTGCGAAATAGTTGAGAAACTTCGAAGTGCACTCCGCAAGTAACTCAACGGAAATAACTGCGAGTTACGGCGTAACTATTTCGAATTTAATCCGACACAATAACATTACATAGACGTTGCACGGTATTAACATAAATACATCAGTTATTGTGTCACGGTTTGTATTCGAAATATTCACGCTGAATAATAATACTAATAATATACCGAAAGATATAATAATAATAATAATAATGCTGAAAATGAAAAAAATATTTCTGAAATTTCAGCTCGATTCGCGTGAGCCGCTTTAAATATGATTGAGTGCCTTGTAAAAGCTTTCAATATATATATATATATATATATATATATATATATATATATATATATATATATATATATATATATATATATATATATATATATATATATATATATATATATATATATATATATATATATATATATATTCGATGAAATATTCTTTTTTGAATGTTAAAATATCAAAAAATACATTTATAAGTTTAATTTTTGTTCGCATAAAACATTTAAATAAAATGTATAAAAACAAAAATTTAACATTTTTTCTTTATAAATTAAATAAAATTTTATATCAGAATTTTTATTTTTATTTCATTAAAATATTTAAACTTCATAATTAAATGATTAAAATTATTTATCTATATTAAGATTTATAGAAGTTTTGACTATGTAAAATTAAATCTTTGTTGGCCAATTATATTCGAAGTATAAAAGAAAAAAATTTGTTCATGAAGTTCAATTCTTTATTTTTTTTTAAATACTAAAATATTAAACGTAAAATTAGCAACTCTGCGTTTAATAAAATACAATAAAAAAAACACTCAATACATTAATGGTGTAATAAATTATATTTAATAATACATTAAAAATACTTCGTTACTTTTATAAGCGATATTTAATGGAAAAAAAATTAATGTACAAAATATTTTAAGATAAATATATATTTATTTCACATTTTGATTTATATGATATATATTGTAAAATGTACGTCTTTTGAATTATTAACGTGAATATTTTGTCAAATACTTAGATTAAAACAAACTTCTTCAAAAAAAAAATTATATATACTTCAGTTTCTCATAAAAATGATAATTTTGCAAGTTTATAAAATATTTCGAATTAAAAGTCGCTTTCGAAACACGAAGAAACAGCTTCTGTGATATTTTGTCGAGAATATTTCGCCAAAGTTCTTTTCGATCTAATTTATTCCGTTTACTTTTTTGACGCACCGATCGTATATTATATTTTATAATATAATATAATCTGACAAAAATACGAAACTTTCTTAATATTGTTGTGAATTGAATTTATTTTTCATATATGACACAGATAAAATTCGTTTTTATTTATTTATTTTTTATTACTAATTTTTTTTAACGAAATTCGGTATTCCCGGGATTTCTCGGGAATTGCGCATCCTTGATATATATCAACGAACAATTCAATGGGGATATTCGAAGCGAACGTCGACCATTAGGATGACATTTGAGAAACGCCGTTCTAAGAAAACGATCTATTGCCTTTACTATTAAACAGTTTTTGTAAAGTGCACTAGAATTCATCTATCGGTTATATATTATTTCGGTATATCCTATATAAAATATATTAAATCTGAAAAAATAAATAAAACAATAATAGTTTAAAAACGACATCATTTACTACTATACGAATATATTTTAAAAATGAATTTATATTTTATATATAGTAAATAATAAATTATAAATGGATTATAATAAATTGCGTATTTAATTTTACCTGTTAAATATTTATAAATTATTATAAAATATAAAATGTTCATAGTAAATATTGCATAATATTTTTCAATATACGTCAAAAACTAAAAACTTAAAGCAAAGTAAAAGAAAAGCTCGCAAAAGAGTTAAAAGCCTTTCGCGTATCCATTTTTATATACGACTTTATTACATTACATTCCTTTGAACTTTAAAAACTTTTCAAATAAGATATTTAATTTACCGTCGACGTAATAAAACTTGAAAATCATAAAAATTAAATCGAAAACATTTCGCTTCAGGGGGAGGGGGGCGGGATATTTCATAAAATTATAACAAACTTTATATTTTGAAATTAATATACAATATATATATATATATATATATATATCGATTTATTTATATATATTATACTTGTAATAAAACTATCGTTTATTCCCGCGGGTAGAGTGTTGAATAATTCGAGTTGTATATAATTCAAGGTTTACAAAACCCACGTTAACGTTATAGTTACAAGTGTTTCGACGTAAACGTAATTCGATAACGTGAAATTGATATACCAAACAGCATTGTAAACACGCGACCAGAATTGCTGACTTGTCAGCCAAAATTGGATTTGTCGACTCAATAATATATTTTATACATTAAATTATTTATTACATATATATATATATATATATATATATATATATATATATATATATATATATATATATATATATATATATGTAGCACGTCTGAACAAACAACGACACAACTCGAATCTATATAAAAATTATCTATATAAAATAAAATTTAATAAAACGAAACCGAAAATTAATTGTCATTGAATAAATTTTAAAAATATAACATCGCTAAAGAATGCTAAAAATAAAAAGTATTCAATCCTTAAAAGTTGCGAATAAGTATTTTATTTTTATTTCTACGTAAAATATTCAGTGTTACGTCAAAACCTTCGATATAAGTTTTATGGTTAAATATTGCCATGACAACTTTATATATAAAACTAGTATCGACACTAAGAAATTTATGACAGTTACAAACTTTTCAGCAAGCTCCTCTTATCTTCACGAAGGCTTAGTTTGTTACTTTTATAACTATATATACACACACATATATATATATATATATATATATATATATATATATATATATATATATATATTTATTTATTTATTTTATGTTCTTTGAACTATTGGTTTTCAGCAATAATTATATAAAAACTTGCGTCAAATAACATTCAAAATCTACATGTTATGTGGAAAAGTTTTCGTTAATATGCTCGATAGCAAGGATAAAAATTTTTTCAAGGACGTGAAAATTTGATAATAAAAAAATGTAAAAATATTTATTTTTGCGCCGTAAGCGCTTACTTAAACGTTTTCTACGGAAATCGATTCGATTTTACGATTATTACCACTTGGCCTTTTCCCATTCTAATTTTTTTATTTTCAACCCTCACAAGTTTTCCACCGTCGTCGACCGCAATATCGCGAATTTCCACTACCGCGCTAGTAAAGGTTTGCGATTGTAAAAAAAAAATAGAACCTTTGCGCTACCGTCGAAGACGACCGCTCGCCGCCAAAAAATAAAATAAATAGAATAAAATAACATAAAAAAATATATATCGAAAAACTCGATCGTAAATAAGGGAAGGCTTGAAAGCCGCAAAATTGGTCGTCGTCTTCTAAATATGCAAATGTTCGAAACGCACACACAACGTTTTCCCGTGCCGTTTCACCCCTGGAAAAACCGTTAAATTCGCTTAATGGAATCGCCGAAGTGAAATTTTCGCTTAACTCGATTATCCGATATTGTTATATATATATATATATATATATATATATATATATATATATATATATATATTATATGTGAGCGTAATTTATACGAGACGCTTAAAGCGTGCACGATATATGTGCATAAAGGTTTTTTAATGTATCGATCGCATATTAGAAGTTTTATATTTGTTCTATAACATAACGGGAATATTCGAATGGCGGTTTATAACCATCGTACAAGTGATTTCCGGTTTGTGAAAATTCTATATAAAGATTTTTGAATATTTAATCCATAATTAATTCATCATTTTATTTTTTGTTATTAATTAATTAAATATATGCGATAAAAAATATTAAAATATGCAATATAATTTTAAATTTTATGATCTGTTTGAAAGCGATTGCCTTCAATAATAAATGAAGCCCAAAAAAACTATATTTAATTTATTGTTAATTTTTTTGTAATTTCAGGTGGATTATTTCATCCTGCCGATGATAAACAGGAGATAGCTTTCAGATATGCTGTCGAAAGGATAAATTCAGACAGGACAATTTTGCCAAGATCCAAATTGTTGGCTCAAATAGAAAAAATATCGCCCCAAGATAGCTTTCATGCTTCAAAAAGAGGTAAGTCAAATGTTTAAACAATTTTTCTTTTAACCAACATATAATGTAGGGTTAAAAGAAAATAATATGTATGTGTGAATAAAATATATATTTTTTGTTGGTTTTTCAACTTTAAAGCTTATTTTTTCATATTATTTTATTCATGATCTAATTTAACGTACAAATTTTAAATTATATTATAAATCAGATTATAAAGTTAAATAACGTAAAGTTTATTTTACGCTTCATATTCTAATTACGAGTTTTTCGCGACGACCAAAAGTTTTCTATTCGTAAAAAAATCTACTTTCACTCGGTGTTTAAAAAATTCCCGACTTTTTTTTGTCATGGAAAATCTGTATATATGAAATTATATATATATATATATATATATATATATATATAAACAGAATCGGGTCGAAGTATTTTGCATTTAATACGCGTTAATTAACGAAAAGGAAGTCTTTTTTTTTAAAGGATCTTTTTGTCGATGAGAAGCTCCCGCGGGAGTGCTTTTTTTCTCCGGAACAATCTTTTTCCGAGAGGAGTATTTCAACGGCATTTTCCGACTGCCACTCCACCCAGGGCGAATTTTCTATATTGAAAGGGGTAGTTTCGTTCGTGTTCGCCTTTTCGAACCGAGGGCGGTTACAAGAGAAAAAGACAGTCGTACCGGAAAATGGTAAAAACCAAGAAAAGGGTGGGTTTTGATGGGAGTCCAAGGTTTAATTAAAACTTTTCGCGTGTACACGAACCGTGCTCGGGAAATGATTCGACAGTAGTTCCGGTTTTTCCGGAAAAATCGAAACCGACTTCCGAATTAGGGCGGGGGGTGGTCGGAGACGGGAAATTCTAATACACGGATCGAAACCGATTTCATTAAGCTAAACTAATACAAAACTGAATCGGACAAAGCATTTTCTTTCTTAATTAAAATAAATTAAAAACTTTGCGCTATTTCAAGATTAAAATTATATATATCTATATATAAAGTAAGTCAAACATATTATAAAAAATAAAATTTTATTTTATATATATATATATATATATATATGAAATACATTTTTTATCATTAATTTAAATCTGAAAGCAAAGCATAGATTGTGGTAAAAATGTAAGTCGCTTTGATCTCATTTTTCCATATAAACAAAAAATAATATATTCTAAATAAAAAATAATTTATCATATATTCAAATACAGAATATTAAATGGAAATCAATTTATATTCGAATATATTTTTCAAATCTTCAATTTCAAAGAATTTTTCTTTTCAACATATATATATATAATATATTTTTTCCGTCTATCGCAATGAATCAGGGCAAAAATAAATTTATGCGAATGCGTATGAATATATGAGAATTTTTATGCGTTACACACGCACATAAATACACATGTACGATATAAGAGTGGCGCCCGAGGCGATCGCTTTGATCGCTTTCGACGATTCGGAACGACACTGAAAATGACAACGTCTCCGGCCAATGTTTGAGTTTCGGGGAAAAGAAAAACGGCGCCCGGGAGTTTTCCACCTTTTTACCCTCACCACCTAATTAATTCCGATCTAAATAATTAATAAATTAAATAAAATTTTGGAATATGACGATAATTTATAAAACGATACGAAGTGCGGCAAATCGCGGGTTTGATTTCCCGTTATATCGCTTGCGCGTTATTATTTATCATTTATGAAAACATTTTTTCATTTAAAACATTATTAAACAATAATATGATTAATGATTATAATTATATTTAAAAAATTAATAAATTTATTTATAGTCTCTTTGAGTCTAAATCACTCTTTCTACTATCAATATATTTATTTTTTTATAATAGACCTTTATTATTTATATCAATAATACAATATTTTTATTATTATAATATAATTTATGAATTATTTATATTTAATATTAGTAATGAGTATTATTAAAAAAAGTATTGATGAAAATTGATCAATTTTGATATATTTAAAAATAAAAAAAATGTAGTAATAGCGTTAAATTTATGCGGAAAAAAATGTCTGTCGATATTTCTTCTTTTTTTTTTCTTCAAAATCCATCGTTTTTCTTTCTTCAGCAGAATGTTTTTCCGACAGCGTATATTATACATTTATGGAAATTTTTTGTGAATATTTCAGATTGTTTTGGCCTGCCCCTCGTTTTATTCATTTTTTTTTTATAATATAATAGCCCTCTTTCGACTCAACATTTTATCGAGTTATCTAAAACTGGCCAAGATAAACAAGGGAGTTAATTATTCAAAAAGATTTTTTTCTTCGGTTGTCTTAGTATTATTATATATATATATATATTTTTAATAATTTCGCATAATGGAAAAACAGAGGAAAATTGACGTTAACGATACTTCAAAACATCTCAAAGATAATATTCTACTTAATTTTTGTTCAAATGAAAATATAATATATGAATTTATATCCGAAATGTCTAAAATATTATATGTAATATTTAATCTGAATTTGTATATTTTTAGCTTATGAAAAAATATCATTGTTGTGATATGTAATATTTCCAATATGATATAATAATATTTCGTTAACCGAGTTGAATGAAAAAAGTAATAAAACGTCTTTTCATCAATAGAATAACTTTTATTTTAATATCGGACGTCTTATTTGATATTTTTCGAGATAAATTCTTATCTATACAGTAATTACTTACATATGTCTGGGAAAACAACATAGTTTTTCTTGGAAAAATCGTCGAAAAAATATTATATATATATATATATATATATATATATATATATATATATATATATATATATATATATATATATATCTTATCCTTCATTCCACTTGGACTGGTCTGATTTCTTTATCACAATAAAGAAAAAAAATGTATTGAAAACAATATTCGTTTTCACGAAAAGATAAATCGCAAATATCGAGCGTCGATCAACACTTCTCAAATGTCGAAATTAAATTTTCGAATCGATGAAAATTTGATAATTTTTAACGGACATACGTTTACTTTTTTTTGGCTTTTAAAATATTTAAAATGCAACTAACGATGATTGATGAGATATTTGACTCGACGCGGAAGAGGTTTTTCGTGTTTTATTTTTTTTTTGTGTTTCACTCCCTTATCTTTCGTTTTTACAAAGTTTTTCGTGAAAATTTTCAAAATGACACTTTTGATCGATGTCAACTCATTGTCGATTGCCTCCGAGAGATAATTTACTCTTACGTTTTTTAAGCCCATTTAATTTTACTATCAATTTTCATCACGGATAATTAAGCTGAAATGGAAAATGAAAGTCTTTGAGAATTTTCATTTTATATATTAAAAAAATAAATTAATAAAATATTATATGCGATTAACTTTACATAAAAATAACTTTAGTTTTGAAATGAATGATTCCAAAATCTTCACCTTAGTAAAAGTGTTAACCGAAACGTTTCCAAATAATCGAATTACGTCTGAAATTCTCAAATGTCTCTAATTTTAGCTTATAGTGTTGAGCTTAACAACCCTATTTTGGCAAATATTTGAGTTAAATTGCTGTCTCATTGCTTTTGCCAGTATTTTATACTGTTTTTGAGAAAATAATTCAATACTTAATTTATAGTAATCTTGAAAATATAAATCGATGACAACTCTATATTTGTTTTTATTTGCAGAAAATCGCTTTTCCATATATTTATATCATTTTTATTGCTTAAAATATATGAATTATATAATTTAAATAACATTTTTTGTGATAATGTTAGTTATAATATGAATTAAAAATATATAATATTATAATAAAAAACCATAATAAATTTACTTTTATGATTTATATGGAATATGATGAAAGATTCTAAGTAAATCTATATATATATATATATATATATATATATATATATATATATATATATATATATATATATATATAATATGTAAATATTAAATGCTTTTAGAGAGAAATTCTGTGGATTAAGGGAAGGTAAATGGAGGACTAACTACGTAATGTGTACTTTTATTTATTTTTTTTACAACTTCTTAAGTACAAAACTTTTAAGGATATATATTTATCTTTCACGAGCAAAGTTTTCCACTTTTTATTTTGCTCGGAATCAAAAGACGTCTTGAATACAAGGTCGAAAATCGAACTAAGGATATATAAAAAAATCTTCAGTTACATTTACCATATATATACACGAACATTATAATTTATCAACATTTTTAATTATTTATCATTCATTTATATCCGAGTCTATTATTCGGATTATTGAAAACGTGGCGTCAAAAACATTAATATGCGGCCTTCATTTGCGAGGCATTGCGTACTTTAAAAGGACCCTCGAGACCTTGGAGGTCTCAAAATGGACACTTTCACGTCTCCACATAAACAATTCCTCGTATTGAATGCACCTGTCAACCGGTCACATTAATAATTCTAACCCGTTCTCGCCTCGGTCGAATATCCACGACTGACCCGGCTTAGTGTCCTGTTTACAGGACACAGGTCAAACACGTAGATAGACTATAGAAGAATCCTTGTAAATTATTTACTCGATACACAGATAGATGTATATGTATGTTTGTGTGTATTATATTTAAAATTTAAAGCATGTTTGTTTTCGAATGAAGTCTATTCAAAATTGTAATATGTCCAAAAGACGCTCATTTACATATTTGACTTTATTACATTAAATTAATCCTCATTATAGAGATATATTTTGTATCATTAATTAAATTATTATATACTAAATATAATATTAAAATCTTGAACAGTTTATATTTGATTACAAAAAAAGTTATTTAAAATCTAAAAAAATAACATTATCTATTGTTAGATATATTATATAATATATGATAATATATTCTATAACATTTTAAAATTTTATATGAAAAAAAAATATTTTATTGCAAAAATTTGCTTTAAAATTTAAATTAAATGACCGATTTTGATTCGTTGCAACGTTGAACTCGGAAAATTTACTTTTAAATGTAAATACAATTTTCATTCTATGAATACAAACGATTTTAAACGGAAAAAACGAGACGACATAAAAATGTTGGGGTAAAAATAGACGCGATGGTAAAACAGAATAAAATTTTACACATTATTTTTGTTTATATATATATATATATATATATATATATATATATATTTATATTTTAACGAATAGCGATTTGTTTTCCCCGATTTTTCCGTTTGTTTTATTTTTTGAGAAAGGCTTCGGCGGCATCTGGCGTTGCGCGTTCGCTTCATGAATATTTGTTAGTTTTACGAATAAAACGCATTGTTACAGCGAGATTTTCCCGAATTTTACTTATAAATCACGTACAAATAATATTTTATATTTAACAAATAAATACAACAAAAGTCTCTGCAATCTTTATATGGCCTTGATTTTTTTTAATTTATTTATTTTTATCAATAATATAAATTTAGACATAACAGTTTAAAAATACTATATCTGTGTTAACGAGATTAATGGATAAAATTATCGATTTTTATATACGATTTTCAATGAAATGTTTCAACGTCACGATGTTTTCCGATTGGAAAAACGCATTGATTAACTACCGTAATTCGAGAAGAGACAATTTCCTCCGGTGGATTTTCGCGTAATCGAAGGAAAATCGAAGAAAACACCGATTGAAAACTTTTAATAAACGCTTGATTCAAATTAATTTACTGGAGAGAGGTTGTTCGCTTTGCATAATTTCGCTATTTCAATTTAAATCGAAAAATCGATTTAAATTGTCGCGAATTTCTAACTTTAAATTGGTCAGTTAATTTTGTACGATTTTATTTTTTACATAATGTTTTTTAACAGTTTATGGCTTAAAGTGTGATTAAAATATATATAAAAGCTTAAGCCGATAAATAAATCAATTTAAAATTAAACTAATTGCAATTTTTTTTGAATACCTTATTTACAATTTCACAAAGATAATTAAAAAAGATATCTAAATGCACTAATAATACATTGATAAAATATTTTTTATAATATTTATTACATTGACAAAATATTTTTATACAGTCATATAAAATATTCAACACAATGTCGCGGTCCAAATTGACTTGATCGAAGGGCCGCAATTGGTCCGCGGCCCCTACTTTATGTAGACATCTTTAAATTTATTTAAATTCAAAAAATATATAATATAAATTCAGATAGTTTTTTGTCTTAACGATATTTCGTTTTTACTTAAAGACTTCTTTATTATATATATATATATATATTTGACATTTTGAAAGCGAACGAATTATTTTAATTTTGTATTATTCAGAACCTAATCTGAAAAAAAATACATGAAACTGAAATGCAAATGTAATTCAATGAACATTTTTGACATGTTTCATTAATAAAATTTTCATAAAAAATAATTTCATTGGACGTGTCAAGCGTATTTTTTTTTTCATAAAAATTCGTTTTCATGTTTTTAATTATAAAATTTATAAATTTATTTTAAAATATATACGTATAACATAATTCTAATATTTTATAATAAATAATATAAAATAAAGTCTTGTCGATTTTAATTTTTAAAACATTTATTTATTTTTTAGACATAGTTACAAATTAGCGAAAAAAAATCTATATTAAATCGTATCCCTCTAATATATAGTATGAAGAAAATATCATCGCTTATTAATAACTATGATATATTACGTTTGGTCAAACTAAAAGCCAAAATCTCCATTATTTCACCCCTAAAACATTCTCATATATGAATATATCAGCGTTATTAATATCCGTGATGCATTGTTATCGCGTTATAACGAACGATATCGCACTATAGAAATGTTCACCAGCTGCAACGATACATGTAATATAGTTAAGATAAGTACTTTTAGCAATATAAATACAGGTCGAATTCTAATAATGGAACCCTTTTAAGTTAAAAGGAGTAGCTTCAGAGACGTCTTATCGAGAATATCTCCTCGGGAAAATTTAAGGGAATTATCATCAATTTGCATACACCGCTTTCGATCTTATATAGTAGATTCTTGTGAACAAATTTTATCATCAAAATAATATTAATTTTATATATATATATAACACTGTAATCAAAAAGTAAGGTGAATTTGTTTTTAAAATGTATTTTTTTCTTATTTATTCTTCTAAATCAATTTCATCTCCCTTCAAAGTAATCCCCGTCCGATAAAACGCACTTTTGCCAACAATTTTTCCAGTCCTCGAAACAGTCGAAATATTATTTTTTCGGTATAGACTTCAAACTTTCTTCGATTCAGTTTTTATCTCCTAAATTGTTTCGAAACAGCACCCCTGCATTGGCCTTTTGAGTTTGATGAATAGCCAGAAATCGCACGGAGCAAAATCAGGTGAATACGGTGATCACGGAACGGTACAAGTCGAGTTTTTGTCCAAAAAATCGCGAAGAACCAATCGAGAGTTGTAAAAACACGTGTTACTAGGATATAATAAAACCTTTTGATAAACAGTCCTACCAACCTTTAAATTTTTTAAATGATAATTTCACGTTACTTTTTGATCGCAGTAGTATATTGAGATAATCAATGTTTTTTTTCATCAAAAATAAAAAAAAAGAAAAAGTAAATCTAACATATGAAGAAACAGTTAAATACAAAGTTGCGAATTCTTGTTCGACCCAAACGAATCGTAGACATGTTAAAGTTTTCCCGTTACAGTTTGTAGGACGAAACACAGCCGCAGAACAACTTTGGAAATTGATTAATTAACTTTTCATGAAGTAATAAACGCACCCTAACAATTCCCGCGCGAAAGCCTTCAGAAATAACCCTTTTAAATGAAATAATCTCGTTCGTTGCCCCTTTATTAATTGCAAACATCGCATTAATCATATTCGCTTAAGTATACACGCGTGGAAATATTCAAAAAATTAAAAAAAATATATATTTTCCAATATATTGATTAAAAATATTTTCATAATTAAATATAACGCAAACGTTTGAAATAAATTCCAATGTTTTTAATCAAAATATTTGATATAATTTTCGCAATAATTTCCGGAAAATATGAAATAAACGCCTAGAAAATGTACGATAAAATCCTGACAAGGCTAAAAATCTTTACGTATAATTGCTGCTTTCCTCAATCTTCTAACCGAGAGGGGGAGGTAAAAAAGAAAACCACCCTCATTGTTGAATATAAGCTAAAGAAGCCACAATTATTTTCACAACAATGGCGGCGGAAAATACGCGCAATAAGCGAGAAAAATCGTCGCTGCGAAAAATAAAACGCTATTACATCATATGTGTGTTTTCCGTTTCTTTTTAAAAAAATAAATTTTCTTCCATTCTATTTTGAATTTGTAAAAAAAATCTGCCCCCCCCCCCGTTTCTTTTTCTTTATATACGTGTCTCGTATAAAATAAAACGTATCGAATTTGATTCACAATTGAATTTCCAAATCGAATTCAAAGTGGGGGAGTGAAAAAAAAGGACTCAATTTTACTTTTTTTTACGATTTCGGAAAAATCGCACGCGGGATTTTCTGCAAATGTTTCGACTTGACGATTTTCCCCCTTTTTATTTTACTTGCACAAAGGGAATATGTAACGTGTATGTCAATTCTGTATGAATGTATACCATATGTAAATAATTTTAATCGAACGAATCTCTGTCTTACACTTTCAATTGAATTAAATTTATATTATAGAAATATAATACATGAATATATAATTTTAATTTTATTATACATAATAAACAGTTATATTTATTAATATCATTTTATTCTAAAAAAAATAACAACAAAATATCATCCTGTGGGATTTCTAAAATACACAGAGTTATGAATGAACGTATTTAAATATTTATGATGTCTATTTTATTATATATTCATATTAAATTAATAAATATTTATTTAGTATGCAGCCGATTGTTAGTATTATTCCCATGATATTTTTATTATTTCGTATTAATTTGCGCTCAAACGAAAATATAATGAAAAACCATATATATATATCGTATTAATCGTTAATTATATTTTTAAGATAAGAATTTATTCTGAAAAAAGAGATAAATTGAAGCCAATATACTTAAATTCAAAAGGGACAATAAAATTACTGATTTATTTCTAATTAAATCGTAGTAATCCATTATACACGGTAATGAAAGAAGAGATTAGGTAACATTATTAAGATAGATTAAAAGTTTTACTATACTGATTAGTGTTCAGTGTCACAATCTGACCTATTCTCCTCAATATAAGGTTAGTATGTGTGTGTGTGTAAATTGTGAGGGTGAAAAAAAAAAGTTACTGTCGTTAATATGAAACGACGGACCAAAGATATAAACGCGTTGAAAAACATGGACCACTTCGGCCCCAAAAACGAGCGGTCCTCGCTGATTGAAAAGAGGCTTTTTTCCCATTTGTGCCAACGTATTGGCCCGATAATGGTTTTTCCTTAACCCCTTTGAAGATTTTCACCGATAGGAAAATTGGATGGGATACGGTATTAAATTTTTCCGCGGGACGATCACAAGTATAAATCGACCGACTGCCGCATATATATCGACGCTCTTTTATTTTCCCGACGTCGTATGTGCTATATATATATATATATATATATATATATATATATATATATATATATATATAATATACAGGATGTTACAAAAATAAACCTTATTATTAATTGTCTATAACATTTTGATTACAGTGTAATCAATATGACAACAATATGAAAAATAAATTACCAATTTTGTTATTTTTAAAAATTGTATAAATAATAATATATATGCAAAAAAGAAAAGAATATTAAAAGTGGGTGATTTTATTACGAACAACCTGTATATACATATATTCGATAACCGACCGGGCTTTAATTCAGAAGAAAATATATCACTTAATCTTTTTTTTTCCCTATATTTTTTGTGCTCTTTTGCAGAAAACCAGATCCGTCGAAATTAAGCCGCACTTCAGATAAAAACACGGCGATTTATATGGAATTTATATGTGCGTGTATGCCTTTTTTTTCTTCTCTTTTTCGGCCAAAATATCTTCGCGGAAAAACACACACGGTTGTGTGTTATTCGGTTTCTTAATGGTTAGTTTAATGGTCAGTAAAGCCATTTCTTGGCTTAGGAAGAATTGGGATAATTACTTTTGATCTTATATATAAACTAAATGCCAAATGTTGCCGCTTGATATATTATTTTATTATTATTAGTTTTGAAGATGATTTATCATATTTTTATATAGTTTAGAAAAATAATAAAAAATAAATGAAATTATGCATACTTAATATTATATAAAATAATCGTATATATGTTGAAATTTTTCCTTCAAATTAAGCCAATCTAAATTTCGCCGAACAAGTTTTCTACACCAAAAATAATGCTTAGGTCCTACAACAATTTTCATTTCCTACTGCGGAGCAAAATGTCAGATTATCTCGACGTGGCTTTTATATTATATACCTATATATATATATATATATATATATATATATATATATATATATATATATATATATATAGATATTATTATTATACATTCGTATATGGATAGATACTTTTATATACGAGGGCTGAGATCTGTCTGTAAGGATGGTCTTAAGGGATGAGGGGTCGGTTTGTGAAACTATTCAAAGTTAAGGGTCTCTAAGCAAAAACCGCAGTGCGTCATTTAAATGCACGATTGTCGACCGTTTTATATATTCAAAGCGTGTTTCGAAATTTATATCGTCGCCGTTGGTAAACTTCATAATTTTTATTTTGACGAAATCGTGATTCAGAAATTTTTCATTGTCGCCTCGTAAATTCGGACGCGTGTCGAAAATTGTATTAAAATGTCGCTATTTCGCCATCGATTCATTCGTTCGATGAACGTTTATTTGCGTATATTAAAATATACAGTGGGACACCGTTAAAACTGTACGCTCGATACTAGAAAAATATATTATTAATATATGTCAAATTTCTCTTATTGAATGAGTGAAAAATTTATTATACCAAGTCTCTTGGTTAAGCAAAAATTGATTTAATAATAAACAGCTCAAAAATATATTTCTAGTGCGATATTTCGAATGTTTCTAAAAATTTCCATTCGCGTACACTTTGGAGATTATTCTACACTCGGAATAGACGCATTTATTGCGGACCACCCTGTTGTATAACGGCCTCGACACCGTCGAAGGAATGCTAAAAAGTTTACATTTTATACACTGATGTAATTCTTTCGAACGGTACAAAAAGGCTGTACGTGTATATATTTACGACACAGTAATATCTTTTACGGCGTCGTTTCGCAATTTACGACCTTTTATCGTGAGAGATGAATACGGCGACTTTTCCATTGTTATACACGTTCCGAAAAGGAAAATTCGACGATTGAGAAATATTCAAAATGTCAAACTTGTTTGCAATTGGGTTGCGAAAATTTAAAAATTGTGCGCGTTTAAATCTCCTCGAATACGAACAAGAATCCATAGTATGATACAGGAAAAATATATATAAATTTGATTTCAATTATAATTTTAATATTAAAATTACATTTGCAATAAATAATTTATGTAGTAATAGATCGAAATGACTTTTATCCGTTGTAAATTAACACACAAGTGCTCCACTTATTAAGTTAAAAGCGTACGAAATCAATTAATGTTGGAGATCAAAGAGTGCTTCTCAAATGTCGTCACGTCATAAAGAGATGAAATTGGCATAATTATAGAATCGAATTAGTCTTCGATCAAAGCGAAAATCCTGTCTGGATTAAATCGTTGCACCGTGAAAATTCCCGTCAGCACAATCGGGATGCATGTATATAATATAAAGTTTCAGTGCAACAAAGGCGAACGTGATACAATTTCTTAATTAACTTCGTTCGCTAATTTGATATTTTCACAATTAAAACGTATCCGATAGCTAACTAATATTATAATTTTAAAATATTAAATAACATTTATTTTCGATATTTTCCTAGAAAATATCGAAATTCAATTTTGTATTTGGATGACTAGGTTCTTTTTTAATAATTGTTTTCGAAACACCTGGCAAAACACGCGTTCAAAATATTATTATAACATTTATTTTTTATGAAAACATTCGCCAGAATTAATATTAAATTTTCTCATTTAATTTTTTTTTTGTGTTTGATCAAGTGAAAAATTTTCTCGTCATGCGTCGACATATTGAAAATTACCGCGAAAATTTAAAGGGTGAAATATTACAAACTGATTAAAAAGCGTAGAAATGTTTAAGACAGCCAATTAGAAGACCATTTTATTTTTAATATCAGCAAATATATTGGTAAATATGTCAAAAATACAAAATTGTAAATTGTAATTATAATTAAATATGTGTCATTTTAAAATCGAATTGATATTAAGGTATATTTTGAATGATATATTTTTTCTATAAAAAAAGGAAGCGTTTCAATTTTACCGATTTACACAAAAAAGAAGCATTTCTTTTTTCACATATATTTATATTTATTTTTTTTCTATATTTTCTAAAAAGCGACTATCAAATTTTTTTTCTACTTCACGCGCGTCAAGTCGTCTCTCTTGATTGACGTTCATTTTTACGAGTGTCTGTTTCGATGCTTAAACAAATACATATTAAAAGGCGTTTTCCCGCCGAAAATTTCCATTTCGCCCTCTGTTAAAATATATATAAATAAATATACGAGCTTACGCATTATACACCCTTCCCCCCCCCTTTGGCCATGAAAGCTGAAAAAAGGACGTCGCGGAGGCTGAAAAGGGAAGAAAAGGACGAGTAAAATTCTAAAATCGTAAATTTTCTCTTACTCGGCTTTCGCGAGCTCGCAAAATTAAACGTAATACGCGTTTAATATTGTAAAATACTCCCTTTATTGACAACGCAGACGTTGAACAAACAAAGGAGTCGTCTTTTTCACCAAAATATTTAATGCAACCCCCTAAATTAGGGGTTGATGTAATTGGATCCACCTCAAAGTCTCGGCTCTTTCAATTATGGCTGGAAAATTTCGATAACGAATTAAAGTAATACATGAAAGTCTTCTATGCATTCTTTAAATAAATATTTTTATACACTAAATTTAAATTTCAATAGCTATCGATTCTAATCCGCAAGTCAAAGTTTTAAATTTAAATAATCTAAAATTTTATTTTAAAAACTATATCAGTTTTAAAGTTTATCGAGGAAAATTTATAATGATATTCAAAATTATTGCAGAACTTTTTTCTGCTAAAAACCATATAAGAATATAATTCATGTAATATTTTTCCACAAATTTTTGCGTAATATACTTAATTATTCTAAATTACACTTAAAAATATATTTTTTTAATTATATATTCTATGATCAATAAAATTATTGATGAAAAAATATTGATAATTTTTTTCAAATTTGCCTTAAAAATGTCAAGAGGTCGCGAATTGTCACCGTAAAATTCAAAACTTTTCAATCGATCGCACGACGTTTATTATCATAAATTTAAAACGGACGATTTTGGATGAAAGCATTCTTCGGAATTTTGAAAAGAGAAAAAAGCAACCGGCGTTTAATTTCGGAATAAGATCGTCACAGACGAGAGAAAGAAAGGCGAAAATTCGAGAATTTCCCGATATTTTCCGAGCGACGCGAAATAGAAAACGCTTTTCCGCCGACGCTTTGAAGACAAAGGGTTTTCCCTGATAAGGGTGGCACTCTTTTGACCTATTGTTTGTTTTATTTTTCTATAACTTGACACGAATGCCTGATTTTCATCTACGACATAGCCGTAAAGCATACATATAAAGCTGCGTCCAGATGCACTATCTTGTTGACATTTTGCCGAGATTATATAATTTTATCTTATATTCCATAAAAAAGTTAACATATATTTTTATTACAAACTCGAAATAAACTATTATATTAATAAAATAGCAATATATTTTTTTTGGACATTTAATAATTGCATATGAATTTAATATAAAAAGACAAACAATATAAATGTATACCGTATTCTAGTGGAAAAGTTTTGATTAGAAAAGTTTCGTGTACATCAATTTATGTATATTATGAAAATACTAATAAGCCATATTTAAAAAGCAAATATCATACATTTTATTGATAAAAATAGATTATATCATTATTACAATATTTTAATTAAATTCAAATATACAATATGACTTTAAAAATATTATAAATATTAATTAAAATGCTTCTGAAAATTGTAAATAAATATATTAAATAATTTTTACAACATAAAATATAAGATGACGATATACTATTGAACTATTTTTTTTCTATGGAAAAGGTTAATTGTTAGTCATATTAAATTTCAATGTCGATGGCGAAGAAGAGGAATATCTATATATATATATATATATATATATATATATATATATATATATATATATATATATATATCTATAGAGGAATCTCTAGATTACATTTTGAAATCGAGTAAATCATGGTAATTAATACTTTTCAGCGTTATTTCAAAGTGGACTCGGTTTCATATCTGAAAAAGTTTCCAAAAATTCAAAAGGTGAATCGCTCCGTGTCAGAAGTTCACACGAAACTACACTTAAACCGAAAGTTTTCCCATTTCTATTCGACTTTGAAGTTGTTTTGAGGCTTTCGTCTTTTATTCAAAAGCACTCAAAATACAAAGGCCCGAGGATACATGCTCAGACATTTTCAGACCAGGTTTCAACCACTGAAAAATTCTTATACCTCAATATAATATTTAGAAAAATTCGAGCGCTTTTCCAACGAGAAAAATCTAATTTTTAATCGTTACTCCTAAATATATACGCGTGTTTATATACATATATTTATAATAAGAATACGTATTTCACGAATAATTTACGAAGGTTTCTTAATTGAAAATTTTCATCCAATTTCACGTATCGCAGTCAACTTTAACGAGACCAAGTTTTCTTAGAAAATATAACGTTAATGAATTACACTCGACAAAACTTCCGAGCTTAATTACCGGAATAAATTGCACGACTAATTGTCTACAAGTTCGTATATTAAAATGCCACGCTTCTAATTGCCCTTCGATAATTTCACGTTAATATTTATTATTTGTATAACCTGTTTATTTATGACGTCATTTTTATCCAAAATATATGTATATACTACTGTGATCAAAAAGTAAAGTGAAATTGTCATTTAAAACTCCCCAGGCATTGAGAAGCCAGGTAAATTGTATTTTTTTCTTTCTAGATTAGTAGGACTGTCTATAATATTTGCCAAGCGTCTGTTTGTCAAAAAGTTTAATTATATCCGAATTACACGTGTTTATATAACTCTTGGTTCCTTCGTCACGATAGTACACCATGTCACATACTGCATTGGTTCTTCGCGACTTTCTTGACAAAAACTCGACTCATATCGTTCCGCAACCACCGTTTTCGCCTGATTTGGCTACGTGCGATTTTTGCCTATGCAGCAAACTCCAAAGAACAATGTGGGGATGCCGTATTGACACGATTTAAGATATAAAAACCAAATCGAAGAAGATCGGAAAAAGACCATTCCGACTGTTTTTACTTTAAAAGGGATGAAATTGATTTGGAGGGATAAATGAAGAATTTACATTTTATAAACAGATTCACCTTACTTTTTGATCAGTGTTATATATGTATTGTAATTAATATGAAAACTTCAAATACGATTTTTTTACACGACCCATCATAATTATGTACGCGTTTTATTTTTAACAAATTTTTAATTTACTTTTTAATTTGAGGTTTGCTCGAAGCGTTTTTTAAATTAAAGGAAATTTATATTAAATTATTAGAAGATGGCGTTTTTTTATATTATATTATTACTTTGAAGCATCGAACAAGTGTTGTTATTAAATTACCTTCATTCTCGTTCAGAATGTTTACGAGAGATGAAAACGGTTAATTGTAATTAAAAAAAATGTTTGACACAATCAAAAAGGGCTTCCTTTTCGTTGTTTTTTTATATATACAGTTGTATGAATATATTATTTTTTTTTATATATATATATAATATAATAATTGATTAATACATGACATCGTATTAATTATCGAATTCATATTCAATCAATTTTATATATAGAATTGAGAATAATTAGATCAAATATTTCATTTATTTATTACGTTAATTTTAATTATCTGTATATGAAATATATAAAAAAAGAGTACAATTTGTTAATATAATAAATTATTTGTGCGACTAATTGATTCAATATCAAAGAAAATCAACGCTACCGATCTTTGAACCGAGCTTTTTCGTATTATAAATAATATTAATAATGATTATATTTTTTTTATATATGAATTATTATTAATTAACATGTTTGTTTATTATGTCTTATAGTATGTCATTTGCTGAGAAGTGGCGTCGCGGCCATATTTGGTCCACAAAGTGCTCACGCCGCGAGCCACGTTCAGTCCATCTGTGACACCATGGAAATGCCCCATCTGGAAACCCGTTGGGATTACAGGCTGATGAGGGAAAGCTGTCTGGTCAACCTATACCCTCATCCGACTACCCTCAGCAAGGTAAGAAGACAAACAGTGAAAGCCTCATTCACAAATATATATATATATATATATATATATATATATATATATATATATATATTTGTATATATATATATATATATATATATATATATATATATATATATATATATATTGTATTGTATATACAATATGACCCAGAAACCCTACGGCGACATAACAGGGTTCGTTTGACTAGCCAAGTATGAATCTCGAGTTCAAACATGAATGCAAAATATCATTTATGTGTGTATGTTTTTTTTTATTCATATTATAAAATAAAGTATTGCTTTGATAGATTTTTTAATATATTGTTAAAATAAATAATGATATATTTTTTTTAAATTTAATTTCAATATGTCAAAAGAAATCATAATATTTTTGATACCCTATTCAAGAATATATAAAAGTATTAGAGACGTTATATATTTTTTTATTTTCAAAATTTCGTCGCAAATACAGATAAAAAAAATTAAAAATAAAAATGTCAAAAACATTATTTTATTCGATGTCATAAAAGAATAAGTTCACATATTACATATTATAAAATTTAATCTATTTTTATATTTAAAATGGGTTTATAAATTATATCATTCATTCTCTATTATGAAAAAAATAGTATAAATAAAAATATAATTAAATGTTTAATATTCGATTTATTAATTTTTATATTAGAATTTTTTTTAAATATCTTCTTATTTTATTTTTAATATTTTTATATTAAATATAAATGTGTATATTATTATATTTATATTAAATATTTTAAATCAACGTTTTCAACGTCGACATATTTCAAAGAATATTCACATACGCCGTTTCCCTTTATAAATATCGAATCATGTTTTAAAAATATAAAATTTATCATAGATAATATCGTCGGGCACAAGACGTATATTTTACCATATATTCATGTTAAATAATTTAAATAATACATTTTAAAAATGAAAAAAATGATAAAATCGATACGTAATATAATGGAAATTCGTATCACAGTCGAAAGGAAAATAATATTTCAATATTTGATTTAACACGTGTCGCTCCTTATTCAGGTGTCAATTTTGAACCTTTTTAATATAAAATATATATAGATATATATTTTCATATTGAAATACGATTTCGACAGACGATTCTCATTTTTTTACAAATTTGAATTTATTTTGCTTGGATTGAAACGTCACATCATTTTTAATAAACGAGATTAATTTTGACTTGCAAACGTTACAAGTCTAAACATATTTTAATATTATTATGTTTTCCCAGAAATTTTATATTAGTTACATATATATATATATATATATATATATATATATATATATAAATATAATAAATTAAACAATTCAAATATTTTCTACATTTATTCATCAAGTTTGAAATATTAATATTATATATCTGAAATTTTCCATATGTTTTCATGTCAAATTTAATATTTCACATCACATATTCCATATAAAATAATTTCATATTGAATACATATTATAAAACAGTGACGTGAAAACTTTTGAAGATCAAGTTGTCATTTAAATTTCTATGAATTATTATATCAATATAAATATATGAAAAAAAAATATTATAATATTCCATATAGAATTTAATATCTAAAGGCGTAAATTTAAAACAACCGTATATAAAATATTATATTTTCAATATAATGCGAATAAATAAGATTCTTCAGCTGAAGAAAATTATATATACATATATTATAATTTAAAGGGTTAAGCATTCAGAAAGTCGTAAATTACCCGTTGGACTCTAAACCGTTGAAACAATTCCGAAATCCGGACAATAACCGGCAACGGCGTAAAAGTGTTGTCGACCTGAAACTTTAAGATATCTGTATATATTACACAAAAGCTTTATATATTAATTTATATATATATATATATATATATATATATATATATATATATATATATATATATATATTTCATTTGCACTATCTAAATCAAACTTAGTATACTATAATTTAAACACAATAATCCTTTATATTCGAATACGATAATTTTGATACGGGTCAATTATGACTAACAAGTTTGGGCCGAATTAATGTTTCAAATTTTGATGTATATATTTAATTTATAACTTAAAAATCAACAAAATTAACACGAATGCTATTTATTATAAAATAATAACAATTGTTTTCATCTAATATATTTTTTCATTAATTTTTTTTTTTAATGTATTATATCTTGCATTACCATATTTGTTTGTCTGAGTGGAATCTTGTAATTAATTTTTTGACCATTTTCTAACATCCGATTGCGATGAAATTCTGTGTGCTTGTTCATTTTCGATGACATCACACAAATCAATTATTAGATTTATCAATTGACGATATCAATAATATTAATTTCATATTTTGTATGTGTGTATTATACTTTCTACTCTAAAATTTGTTTATTTAAAGTGCAATTTCAATCTTTAAATAATAAAAGAACACCGTTAATATTTTTTAAAACTATCTAGCACAAATATAAATGTCACTTTTAGCAAAGTTACGAGCGTTCGGAAAATTGAATTGGTCTACAAAAATTTCGTGACAAAACTTTTTCGACCAATTATTTGTCTCTTGCACTTCACCGTTTTATTTCTATTCAATTACGAACCTTTTTTTTATGTTACGGACAGTTTGAAAGGGGTACAAAACGGTTCGTTCACGTACTTTCAAATAAATAAATAAAAAAAAAGATGGAAAATAAAAAGTAAATAAATAGAATAGAAAAATAAAAAAACGATTTTAAAATCGCGAGAATCTCTTCCATCGGCACGTATTCGACCGCGAAACGGTGAGTAATTGACCCATTTCTCCCCGGGGTTGGTTTCTCACACACACTCTCTCTCTCTCTCTCTCTCTCTCTTGGACGTGGTCAAATTAGGAACAATTTATGGGACTTTTGCCCGTTCATTCGTTTCAATTTATGAAATTTGGACGTTTCCCCATTATACTTTCGCTTTTTATCTGAAATTTCGAATACTTTTTCTCGCGTGTTTTAATCATATTTAATTTTTTTTTCTCACATCAAAAATGAATAAACGACGCAAAAATTTATCGCACATGCATAAATAATATATATATATATTTTTTAACAAAGAATTTCGTTTCTATTAAATTTTTCATGAAAAACAACTTCAAAACGTCTGTTAGATTTTAATAATAATAAAAAAAATCGACATAGATATATTTGAAAATTTATCATTTTTCTTATTTTATACGCGGATCAAAATACACGTTTAATAAACGTTACATTTTTTTTGTGCATAAATAAAAGAAAGAGTTTATATATTTTTATTTTTGAAGCTTTCGGGGATCAAATAAAAATTTTCCACGGTCGCGATCAAAAATGTACATATTTTCCGACGGTTCGCCGACGTCGAAATTTTCCCGGCGAAAAACGTAAATAAATAAAAAAAAAAACGCGAAATACTTCGACCAAAACAGCAACGGTAACTGAGAAAAAAAAACAACAACAAAAACGATGCCGTATTTAACCGCGACAGAGTCATATTAAAAATATTTTAATCACCACACTCCCCCTCCCCCGCTACGTATTATTCGTCCATTATATGGTGCGAGGTCTGCGCCTCGGAAAACTTTTAAATTAGATTTGCAAATTGTCCGGAAAAACAAGGAAATTTATACCATCGCGAAGAAAAACGGGCGGTCTTCAATATTTACCGAAATATTAGCATTTTTTTCAAATGTTTACTCGAATATATTACATTATATGCTTCATTGTATCGTTCAAACGATTTATATTTTCATTATATAAATTATTTATCATTATATTATTAAATATACAAAAAATTATAAATAAAATAAATAATCAGTATTTTGCGACTAATTTACAATTGAATGAATATTTTAAAAAGAATTCTCAGTTATTATAAATAAAAGATTATTTTCAAAATATAAATAAACAATTGAAATATAATATATATATTTTTAAATGAAAAATATGTATGAATTATTAAATTTATTTATTTATGAATATTAAGAATAAATATAAAAATTTTAATATCAATTAATAAAATATCAAGAAAAATTCTAATTAAATTTTCAAAAAAATTGTTCTAATATATATTTCTAATATATTTATATATTGTTTTGATTATAACACTGTGATCAAAAAGTAAGGTGAATTTGTGTATAAAATGTATTTTTTTTATTTATTCTTCCAAATCAATTTCATCTCCTTCAAAGTAAAAAAAAAATACAATTTACCTGCCTTTCAATGTCCGAAAGTTTTAAATGACAATTTCACCTTAATTTTTGATCACAGTAGTATATATAAACCTAAAATGACTGAAAAAAATGTATTTAATCAACTTTAAGAAAGGTTGATCGTTTTTGAAATTCGTATTCAAACATTTCAATATATGAAATAAAGCATCTTATATTGAAAATTTCACAGTGGTATTTTTGCATAATATTTCATATATTTATGAAAATCGTGCGTGCTCACGCACGTGTGCGTCTGTGCGTGCCTAATGCCACCGAATGTCCCTAAGGGTGGTGCCAATCGAAAGGGTCACGCTCCCGTATAATACATCATGGGTTTTGTCAGTGCCCGTCCCGGGACTAGCGCATTATATTAAACGCTATGTCGACGACGAACCGATTTCTAGGCTTCGAACCCTCGTGAGACCCTCAGAATTGTTTTGCACACCAGTTGGCCCCTACAACAAAATCGAAAACGACCCTCCTAACTCACCTTCGTCTCTCCTGCTCAACTCCTATGCATTTCTCATATATATATATATATATATATATATATATATATATATATATATATATATATATATATATATATATATATATTACCATAATAATATTGAAAAAATTCTAAAAAAAAATAAAAAAAAAATAAATTCATCAATATTTATATCATCTCAGTAAATAAATCAACGATTCGACAATCCTTTATAAGGATTCTGACTTTTTTTACAGGATCAAATCCATAACTATACATTCAAATACTATATATTTTTCATTTATAAATTATATAAAATATTAAAATTTATATTTATCTCGTAATAGCAATAGATGAATTTTAATAAGTTATATTATTTTCTTGTAAGCAATTCAAAGCGTCGTGAATAAATAATTATTATTTAACCTAACTCAACATAAATACATTTGAGAAACGATAATTAAATATTCTCTTTAAATTATTACAACGAAAGCCTTACGTTGAAACAATGAATAATTAATTTATTAATTTACCTTCCAAAATGTTGTGTTATATTTTAAAGAGATGAATTTATTAAAAATTTATTATGTCTTAAATAATTCAATCAAATATATATAGAAATAATTTATTTTTTTATTAAATCTGTAATGCATTTAATGTACGTAAATTATTCATAATCATTTCTTTGTTTGCTTTCAGAATTAATAACATGTATCAAAATATATTATAAACGTGTTGTATCGTAAAAAACTCATTTTCAAAAAATGAAACAAGCTTTTAATTTACAATTTAGAGAGGGGGGGGATTAAATTAAATTTTTCTAGCATAATTCAAAGAATTTCGTCCATAAATTACGGCTGATGCCGGTTTGATATTTGCGAAAAGCGAACTTTTCTCATTATATCCACAAAATCAGACGGGGATTGCACCAAGAACAAAAATAACATAATATACGGTGGTAATTTCAGATTAAAAATTCAAAATTAATGTTCTATATATAGATATAAAATAAATATATTATATATATATATATATATATATATATATATATATATATATATATATATATATATATATATATATATATATATATATATATATATATATATATATATATATTCTCGAGGGCAGTTTATTTTTTATATTTGAGTGAACAAACGATATGTAAATATTTTTTATATCAAATTTAATCTCAGATATAGTTATATAAATATCAATGCAATATTTGAAGATTCATTGTATAATATATTCAATGAGTAGATTTTAAAAATAATAAAAATTATTTCTTCATAGAAATCATATTTTATATATATATATATATATATATATATATATATATATATATATAACTAAAAATATACTGAAATTTTAATAGAAATGTAAAGCAGATATTGATTAAAAAAAGTTTAAATGTATATTTAGCTTTATAGTCCGTGTCTAGAGAGCATTTTTGATTTTTAAACGAACGGTCTATTTTACGAGAACTACTCGAATAATAATATATAATTAATAAAGTTGAAGAACGTGGAGGACTAATTCGATTTCGATTAACGGTTCTCAAAGGCGAATTTTATTCGTCACAAAGTCGGATTATAAAACACTGTCCTTACTCGTCAATTTCGCCCACGCGAAATTTTATACATCACCTTACGAATTTATTTCTGGAAAACGTAGAAAACAATCGTATTTTACGAAATAATTTATTGAAGTTAGCTGAATTGATCGTTTGAATGTTTCGATTTTTATCAATGAATATTGTCATATTTTTAGACGCGTCTAATTAATTAAAACGAGAGCCGGATCAACGTTATAGAAATAGATCAAAGGCAAAGTTTTATAACTAGATCGTTTATAATGCGATTATTATTATATGAATGTAATGTACAAAATCGATCGTAATAATTGAGCAAATTTTATTAGGGTTTCTTCTGAGAATTTGAATTGAATCTAAGAGCAAGTTAATGCAAAATCAATGGCGATGAGTTCAAGCGTAACTCTATATGCGGTTTGATCACAATTAAAGCGATTTAATTGAACGCGATATATATTGAGATATTAATAATATTATTATTTATATCTATTAGCGATCGTATACAAAGGTACGAGTGTACAAAGGGTTTATTTTCATGATAAATAAAGGATGAAAGTATAATATAATATATTACGTCGGAGACGTATACACATTATATCGAAGACGTATTAATTTCAATGTTTCATTGTATATATTATGAATTAATAATATCAATTAACAGTTTTCATAATAATATTAAAAAATATATATTTTTATAATATAAATTAATACAATTTTTTTCCACGAACAAAAGAAAAGGTTTTCAATAATTATTTTTTATATGAACGGGCTTTTCATTAATCTCAAAATTCAATCGAATTTCGGAGAAAATTTATTTAAATTGAAATCATTATACTGTTACAGCTTTTCGTGGAAAATGCAAAAAAAAATGTAAACCCGTGTTCAATTTATTAAATCTTTTTTTGATCTTTTCATTGATTGAATTAAGTTAATATACATATATATATATATATTTCTTCGACTCGATTTATTTTAATGGCAATTTTTAAAATACGATTCGTCGAAAATCAGACGAGTTATCACATTTTTTTTTTAAATCACACTTTTAATAATAAAATATTAAAAATTGAGAATCACTATTTTATATATCATAAACTGTAAAAAAATCTAATTAAATCCGAGTAGATTTATGCTAAAATTAATTACTTAAGATTTCACTTTAGCAATTATCAATTGAATTGTCAAAATTTTTCCGCTCTGCCAATTTTCATTTTAATCCTTTTTTATTTTGCGCGAAAAAAAAAGAATATAATAGGACGATATTAATTTTTCCATCATACTTATCATTTTTAAAACCCCCGAATTTAATCGCTAAACGAGAAACTGTCTTGATATTTTAATTCGTAATTAAAATTCTCAAGAATGCATTAACTCGTAATATTTAACTGTCATTTACACACAAAATCGTCTAACTTTGAAAATTGCGCTCGTAACAAGAATGCATAATTTTATTTAAAAATCAACCCCTAATCTGTATAATATATATATATATATATATATATATATATATATATTATATATATATATATATATATAATATTATATATATATATATATATATTATATATATATATATATATATATAATATTATATATATATATATATATATATTATATATATATATATATATATATATATATATATATATATATATATATATATATATATATATATATATTATATATATATATATATATATATATATATATATATATATTATATATATATATATATATATATATATATATATATATTATATATATATATATATATATATATATATATATATATATATATATATATATATATTATATATATATATATATATATATATATATATATATATATATATATTATATATATATATATATATATATATATATATATATATATAATAGTAGATATTGTATCTCTTTGTCATACTACAAATTAAAATTATGAATTTTAACACAAAATAAATAAATAAATGACAAATTGACAAACAGTAAAACATACGGTTAAAATATTTACGTTGTCACGTGAAACCTCAAAAGTCGTAAATTGTTCGACTGATACACGTGAAAGTTTACTGAATGAAAATAAACAAACAAATACCAGTTGTAAACTCGTTGTATATTCGTTACAAACAGTCTCTAATTGCTCGTGAATTTTGAATTTACACACACACACACACACACGAAATACTTTTAAAATTAAATTCAAATTATAAATTAAATTATTTTTTTTATTTAAAATTAATATTATATGAAATTATATTATAGTGTTTCAAAAGAAAATTTGAAATAATGTTGATAAATATTTGTTGAAAAAAAAATAACAGCAAATTTCATAAGTGTTACAAGTCTACAAGAAAATTCTCATGGGTCAGTATAAGAGTGTTAGTTCAAAACTAACATAATGTTATTGGGCATTTTGTAGAGTAATAAGTCTTCTGGGAAATTACACTGAAAATGTTATTTTAACGCCAAGAGAAAATCTTTAAAAATATATATAGAAAATAAACCCGAATTCGATATATATTATATAAATAATGATTCAAGGAAAATTATTCCAAATATTCGATATAAAAATTTTATAATCTCGATAAATAAAATCGTGTTCGTATTTCAATGCAATAATTGAAATGTAAGAATGTCGAATTTTTAATTAAAATTTAGATTTGATCGACATCAAAGAATTTTCAATTGCATCGATTTTACGCTTCTGAGAAACGACGTTTCGTTTCGTAGTAAAACTCGTTATTATCGACATTTTCCAATATGTAAATTGATCTGATTAAATTCAATTAGTTCGACCGTATGCGGCAGACTCGAAATTGTATTGTCTCGATCGAAACGATTCGATAATTAACCCTGTGTGTGTGTGTGTGAATCTTAAACGATGAAACGTATATCGAAATTCTCATTTAATCAAAATCGGATAATTTGCGGATTCCAAATCGAATGATGTATAAAGTGAATCGATTCATCTTTTAGGGCGAATAGGGAATTCTAGAATAGGCAAGTAATATTTTAGAATAGGGCAACTGATTTATAATCGAAAATTCACAACGGTCACAATTTCCATAAATAATTTTTTGATTGCTTACGAAACAGGAATTAAATAATGAGTTTAACCTTATATATATACATATATATTATTATTATATAAAATAATTTAATATTAATTAAAATATTCCTATAAAAAAAAATATATGGTATACTAAAAATAATAACTTCTTATACAAACTCTTCGAAAATATTACTGAAAATTTTCGAATAGCAAACAACGTCTATATAAACATTTCTTCAAATTGAAAAATATTTGTATTTATCAAAAAAATAATTATATTTTATCAAATATTTTTTTACTGTAGTAAATCCATGTTCGTATTCCGACATATTTATTTTGTATTATAAAAATATTTATTCTAACCTTTTTATATATATATAATTTATTTATACGCATATAACTTGATTTAAAAAAAAATATTATTGATATTCCCTTAAACTTTAACTTAACGCCGTTAAAGAACAGCAAATTGTATTTGTTTCGTTTATTTATTCTTTACATTATTTATTTTGATATTAAAACAATATTTGCAGAAAAAGAATTCATCGTCGTAATCTCTATTCATGTCGTAAAAATTTTCCAAATATATATTTCATACGAAATGCCAAGAAAAACCTTATCTCGAGTCGAGTTTCATTGTTTTCGCATCGTCCTTCCATAAAATCTTGCAAAACTAAAATCGTATCTCATCTTGGACCAAAATTTTTTTTGGTAAAGTATTTTATTTTACTTATAATTCAACGCCGCATTTTAATGCTTAATTTATAATATTCGAAATAAAAAAAAGGCAACAAAATGGGGGGATGAAAAAATTTTTTAAAGAAATTTGTTTCGCATTTTGCGTATTGTTCGAAATAAAACTGAATTACAGTTAACTTTAATAATATAAAATTCTACGTTTCACATTAAATATTTCAGTTCTAGCGTATCTTAAAATACTATATAAAGCACAATATTAATATTTAATCTCAATATCTGTATATAAATGAGTAAACAAGCAAGGATATTAAATATTAAACACTCAATATCAATTCTACTGAAAGTTCTCCATATCCGTTAAAACGTCAAATATCTTGAGAATTGCAACAGATTATTACATTTTTAATCAATTCATTAATATTATATAAAAAAGTTAAACATTCATAATTTATTAAAAGTATGATTTTTTTCGTTTTTGGGTTCAAAATTGACAATCTGTAAATCTTTTTAATATTAAATATTAATGAAATAGTGCTGATATTATATTTAAATATATTAATAATAAAATTTTAATTAATCAAAATTATATACGTTTCAGGCGTACGTCGACATCGTGAAAGCCTGGGGATGGAAGTCATTTACAATAATCTACGAAAACAACGAAGGGCTCGTTAGACTTCAGGAACTTCTCAAGTCACACGGACTTTCAGAATATCCTATTGCAGTAAGGCAACTCGGCGACGGAACGGATTACAGGTGAGACATTTGCATTATAACTACCTTGATTTCCATTTGTATTCACAGTCGAATTCCACTTTTTATATATCGTCCTTGTGAACGGCTTAAGGCGATCGTCGAATATTTCGCCCTTATCTATACGAACCGATTATTTTAACCGACTCATTTCGTTAACTTCGGTCTGCAAAATATAAATTCATTCACTATAAAATCTATATATATATATATATATATATATATATATACTGTAATCAAAAAGTAAGATAAAATTGTCATTTAAAACTCTCGGGCATTATTATGACGGCAGATAAATTGTATTTTTTTTTCTTAGGTTGATAGAATTGTCTATAACATTTGCCAAATGTCTGTTTGCAAAAAAAGTATAATTATTTTAGAGTTATACGTGTTTTAATAACTCTTGGTTCCTTCATCACGAAAATGCATCAACCATATCGTATAGCAATGGTTCTTGCCAAAAAATCGACTCATATCGTTCCGCAACCACCGTATTCGCCCGATTTGGCTCCATACGACTTCTGGCTATTCGGCAAACTCAAAAGGTCAATGCGAGGACGCCGTTTTGATACGATGGATTAGATAAAAACCGAATCGAAGAAGGTCTTAAAGGCTATACCGGAAAAAGACTATTCCGATTGTATCAAGTACTGGAAAAAGCGTTGGCAAAAGTGCATTTTATCAGACGGAGATTACTTTGAAGGGGATGAAATTGATTTGGAAGAATAAATAAAGAATTTACATTTTATACACAAATTCATCTTACTTTTTGATAACAGTTATATATATATATATATATATATATATATATATATATATATATATATATATATATATATATATATATATATATATATATATAATATAATCTAAAATATCGTTATCATTTGACAAAAGAGGTTTAACCGTGCCAGAAAGTTAGGCTTTCGTTATCCGTACAGTCATAAATTCACATAGTGTCATCGTAAATAAAATCAAAAATCAACTGTGTCACTACGAGTAACATTAGTGCTGGTACTAGTAACGTCGACATCGATACTAGAGGTTCGTTGTTAGTTGGAAAGTTAAGCCGCAAACACGATGATAAAACGGTAGCTTTGTGTATATATATATATATATATATATATATATATATATATATATATATATATATATATATATATTATATATTGAACGACACTTTGACGATAATTGGAATTCGTTCTAAAGTCCCACACGATGGGTTAACGTTCAAAATGTACGGTTAACACGCGTGTCAAAATTGATAATTACACTTTATATAACCGACAAATGAATCGTATGAATATATAGGCATGTATATGTGTGACGTCATCACTAATTATATCAATCCAATATATGTTGAACTTTGATATATTTTGCAACAATTATAATTCAAATATAATAATCATAAATTCAAAATGATATTGTTAAACTCATTCAACAAATATTTATTTTTTTATATATCTTTAAATACTCAATATAATTTATATAAATTTTTATTTATATAAATTGCCGATGTCAAATTGAGCTTGAAATTTTGCACACTATATCACTCTTGATGACAATTCAAGAATCAATTAACAGATTTATAATATAATTGACCAATTAGTAGTAATTAATTATATCGCTTTTATGATATAATTACCACTAAAAATGCGATATGACGAATAATACAGTGGTGCGATTGTTATTATTAATAAAACAGTAATACGATATAAAAGTGTGTTTTTTTTATGAAAAAATATTTTTATACTTATATTATTATCAATTTCATTCTCATAAGAATATAATTCTTTAAAAATCAATGTTTCGACTATTCAATAATAGGTTTTTAATTTCATATTCCAATTTTTCTAAACGAATAGTAAATCTATTGAAATTCTAGATTAAAATATATAATATATTTTAATATATGATAAAATATAATATTTTCAACTACTTTCTTAAATTGTTAAGATAATATTTTAATTTTTATATCGATCATTAAGATTAAGAAAATTTTCTCAAAGATCATATTACGAAATTTATCTTAAATTTCCGAAGAGATCTTCCACTTTTCCGCAACTTTTTCTTCTTCTTCTTTTTTTCCATTTCATTTTTTCGCTTTAGGAAAACGGATATTTTACAGGGAGGTGAAAAAAATGAAAGGAAAGAGGGTAAATAAGTAAAAAAAAATTGGGTAAATCGAGAGGAGAGCGATGTAAAAATAATAATAAAAAAGAGAAGATAATAATGGAAGTTTTCAGATTAAGTTTTGTTGTCGGAAAAACTTTTTCTTATTACACACTCGAATCGCTATTTAATACGGAAAACGCACAATATGAAAACTTTAGGTTCTCGCGTTGTTTTTTCCGCCGACACTTGGGAAAATTTTAAATTTAGCCGTTCGTATCTACGGAATTTTCCGCGTTAGGCTTCCGCTTTTCACTTTTTTTTTTGTTTTAAGGGCAAAAATATCGCTTACGCGCTTTTAAATAAATATTTATGCGACTTTTCCTTCTTTATACTATTATTTTTTTTTCACACAATTTTATTGAAATTCGATACGACTTTGTCTTAGATTACTTTTATTTTTAATCAAATTTCTACGACTTTAAATTATTAGAAATTTCAAAAAAAATACAATCGATTATTTTATTAATAACTAAGCAGTCTTAAAGAATTTAAATCATTTTCTGTATTTTAATATCAACTCTATCTTTAATATTAATTACTTCTATATATTTTATACATATTTATTTTTTAATTTTATTAATTGGATGAATTAAATTTAAAATCCATATTTCATACGTAAATTGTGATTAATGATTTTATAAATCTCTTTTCGAATGAGCGATAAACATTATTGATTATAATATAATATGTATGTCAAAATGGTTTTAATAATATTCAAGAATTTATAATTTAATATTAAATATTCACAATGTCACCATATAAAATACAACATATATTATTGAATTTCAAACATATTAAATATATCATAATAAAATATGAACGTTAAATTTATTGCGCTAATTAATTCAATATAGTTTTAATATATCAATTTCATAAATAGTAACTCAATAAACTTTAATATTAATTTTATATATATTTAGGTATATTCAGAAAAAAATTGATCGTATATTAAATTGCATAATAATAAATGCAAATATTTTACATGAAATTTTATCTTTTAATGTATCAATTTTCATTGAGGGAGAAATATATTTTTTTTAATAAAATAAGATTAAGGAAACTTCGATGTGCTTTTATATAGCTTTCTTTTGAAAGCATGAAATTTAATATAAAATATTCTTGTTTGAAATGAAATTTTATAAGACAATTAAAATAAAGTGATATCAATATATTTATAATATAATGCTGATATTAGGTTTTTAACAAAAAAAAATATATTTATATATGAAAACAATACATATAAAATATTTTACTAAAGAATAACAATAATATATTGTATTTGCAAATTCGAAATACATTGATAAATCTAATTTTTCATACGTGACAAAATTTATTTTCCTTATCGATTACGAAGCAACATTCAAAGAATAATATACAATAGATTTTTCCGAATCTACTCATACGATACAAACTCGAACATTAGTTTTTCCACGAGAGAAAAGGGCGTTCGACCGGAAAAACGGATTCGTTTCCTCCTTTTGATCATTCGACACGCATAATAAATAATAAATAATGAACGTTCGATAAAGGCTTTATCATCGTCGAAAATAAGCGCTCGCACATATTTATTAATATGTATATTTATATAATCGGAAAAACGTATATTATATAATATAACACTGTGATCAAAAAGTAAGATGAATTTGTTGTTTATAAAATGAAAATTCTTTATTTATTCTCCCAAATCAATTTCATCCCCTTCAAAGCAATTCCCGTCTGATAAAACGTACTTTTGCAAAAAAAAAATCCGGTATAGCCTTCAAGACCTTCTACGATTCGGTTTTTATCTCCTCAATTGTATCAAACCGGCGTCTCCGCATTTGCCTTTTAAGTTTGCTGGATATCCAGAAGTCGCACGGAGCCAAATCAGGCAAATACAGTGGTTGCAGATCGTGATGAAGGAACCAAGAGTTCTAAAAACAGACACCTGGTAAATGTTATAGACAGTTCTACCAACCTAAGAAAAAAAATGCAATTTACCTGCCTTCCTAATAATGCCCGGTTATTTTGAATGGCAATTTCACCTTAGTTTTTGATTACAGTAGTAAATGTGTATATATTGTAACGATATTATGAGAGAGAGAGAGAGTCCGGTGGAAAATTTTTCCACGAAAAGAAAAACCGCGGCAATTTTCGCCGTTACGTGAATATTTGATCGGCGCCGAGATTAAAACCGGTCGTAGACAGAATGGAAAATCGCCGTGTCTGCTTATATGGAAAACTCGAATTTCAACCATACGAATATGTGTTTTTTTTGTATTTTTTTCTTATTTTTACACTCTCTGTACACGTAGTGTAATCATAATAATTTTATGAAATAAATATGATATCATATTTCTTATAAAATTTCACACTGTAAAACTATACCCAATATATTTTTAATATGCATAATAGAAAAAAAATTATCCTTAAATATTGAAAAATACTAATCACATTAAATTTTATTGATGCACGTTCGAAAGACAATAATATTTCAATTTATATTGTTTAAAATACTTTTCAATTCACCTAATATAATATTTATCTATATATTTAATTTCAATAGATTTTGCAAAAACTTTTTTCTTAATAATATATATATATATATATATATATATATATATATATATATATATATATATATATATATATATATATATATTTTAATATTCATATCAAGAAAACCTACCATTTTTTATCGTAGATAAGAAAATTGAAATAATAAACGTATTTATTATATAGTCCTATAAAAGAAGCGAAGGTTGTAAAATTTTCACACTGAAATATTTTAAAGTTTCATTAAAAGTGAAAGACTGTTTGTTTTATTTCCAACTCGTCTTTTATTATTAAAATTTAATTTACTTTTTATTACTAATATATATATATATATATATATATATATATATATATATATATATATGATATATATATATATATATATATATATATATATATATGATATATATATATATATATATATATATATATATGATATATATATATATATATATATATATATATATATGATATATATATATATATATAATTTTTGAAAATGAAAATATGTATATTTTTGAATATTATTTAATACATAAAAATAATTCAGATTTTTTTGAAATATAAAAGACTACTTTTAGCTCTTCAGAATAATAATTACATAATAAAAAGCTCATCTTCAAATTTATTTCACCATCATCGAAACCACAAGAATAGACCACTTCTCGTTAACGATTTCCGTTATGCGTTTCCGGTTTAACGCGGCAGCCATATTGCTCTTAGACGCCATATTGAATAGAAGACCAGATGAGACCCTTTTGGTCCAAAAACGACAATAAAAAAAAGCTCACTCGTGTTTATCTACGACAATGCGAGACATGCGCTCTTTGCGCATTTTCAAATAGAATTATAAATATCTTTATTTCGTCGTATTTTCTTCTTTTTTTTCGCTTAATATATTCAAGTCGGACAATGAAAAGCTATTCGAATAAGTGAAACGCGGAAAATGGATGGAATTTCGAAAAGCGGATAGAAATAATTTTTCGAATCGAATCTTCAAAGTGAATTTTATTTATCTCTTTTGTGGAAGATGAATTTTTTGAATTTGCTTTTCTCGTTTCGGTCTGCATTCGAAAACTTTTATATTTATTTTACTATTTGAGATCGTTTCGAAATTTTATATTATTTATTTTTATTATATATTTATTTCTATAATTGTTTTCAAAGTTTAATATATAAAAAAATAAAATGTATTTTTTTATTTGAAATCATTTATTCAAATAAAAAATTCTTGTCTATCCATTTTTATATATAAAATATTCACATTTATTTCCACTTTTCATTATTATATTATAATATAAACTGAATCAATATTATTTCAAGCATATTGAAATTTCTTCAATATTTTTATTATTTTATTATAATAATTTAATTTCCATTTATTGCAAATAAATTTCAATTGCAATTCACAATATCTTATAAATAAACGATAAAATTCTTTAGTTTCTGTATATTGTATTATGGAATAAAACAATTTTTCCATATAAATTTTCCACGTATTTCAAACTGCACATTTGCAACAACGGCATCTGCTGCACACGACTGCATAAAAATATAATTAAAATAATATAATACACTTGTGTGGCGAATGCACAAAACCGCAAATTCACTTCGAACAATGTATAAACATTGTGTGTATATGTATGTATGTATGTATTTATGTGCACGCGCACCACAGTTTTATGTCCTCTGAAACCACTGAACGGCAATGAATTCAATCGGTTTAATATTAATAAAGCTTTGCATGAATATTCCAATAAATTCGGATCAATAATAATAATATCTACATATTATACTATATTAATTCTATAATATAATAATATCGTTAAAAATAGATTTTTTTTATTACACAATAAAATAATGTAAATTTGTAAAATAAAACTATAGAAATATATATAAATAAAAAATACGCTTCACTTCAGATGTAAATATATAGCAATATTTACTAAGTTTAACCATCATTAATATATTTTTTTGTAATCTATATACACTTTATATTATAATCGAAATATATTTATAATAAAAATATTGTTGTTTATATTATAAAATTAAACAATAATCAAATATCTTATTTCATTTAGTATGCCTTTAAGCTACGTTTATCAAATATTAACTATGTATAATTTAATATTTGAGTAGATATATATATAATTTATACCCATAGCGAATATTACATATGGCATAAGGGTATATATAGTATATATTTAATATCGAAATGATATAATATATAGTGTATTGGTTCGGTACAGCGGCTTATTGATTGATAACGTTTGAGTAAATACATCGTTTGGCGCGAAAACGTTTCAGTTTGATGGATTGAAACCTGTCAAACACACGTTCAATTAACCTCAACATATTCGTACATAGACATAATAAATATAATAATAATAATATTTTATGGATGCTTCAATTCATCCTTGGAATCAAGTGTTCGATTTAATGATGAACGCCTGAAAATTATTTATTTTGATTGCTTTTATAACAAGTCTTACATATTTTTTTTTTGTTGTCACAAGTTTTTAATTAAAGATACTCTTTTAAATATTTTAAATTCATATAGATGATTTTTTAATATTAACAATTATTATATTTTAAAATTTATGTGGGAATAAATATGTTAAATTAAATTATTTTTTTTAATTTTAACTCGCTCTTACTATCTAGATGAAATAAACTTCTAAATATAAAAAAATATATATATTTTATTTATTTTAAATTTTTTATTCTTTCACATAATCAAGAGACGCACTGTTTTCAATATCATTTTTTAGAATAAAAGTTACATTTATAAAATAAATAATTTCAATTTTTGACTTTATATAAAATTCAATGTTGACATTTGATAAAAATTATCATGAAACTACATAACACTCACTTATAAGCTCAGTTTCAGCTCTCAAAACAAAAAAAAAGGAGGTCAGAGATGATTTCAATTCAACTATCCGAATACGAATCCTTAAAGACGAATAAGTTCTCTAGGAATATGAAATAAATGTCGTTCTGTGTGAGATTAAACATTATGCGTTATATATGAGTAACATTTTCAAAAAAGAAATGTACTCATTCTAAATGTGGGCGTCGAATGGAAAATGGTGAAAAAATTCAATTTAACGATTGCTGAAAACGCCAACGAGCAAACCTTTTCAGGGGGTAGTTTCCTCTATATATATATATATATATATATATGAAAAGAATATTCACATTACATTTGCATACGAAAGAGCGCTTTCAACGTATGCTCCTTTCAAAATAATGTCGTTAAAACGAATATAGTATTCAATATAAAATATTTTCATATTATAAAGTATTATTTTAATATATGTATGTTACATAAATTAAAAAAATATATCCATATTAACAATTTTACTTTTTTTTTAATTTATTTAAACAATATTATATATTATATGGTGTCTAAACGGCATCCCTGCATTGGCCTTTTGAGTTTGCTGAATAGCCAGAAGTCGCACGGAGTCAAATCAGGTAAATACGGTGGTTGCGGAACGATATGACTCGAGTTTTTGACAAAAAAGTCGCAAAAAACCAATGCATTATCGTGATGAAGGAACCAAAAGCTGTAAAAACACGTATAACGCGGAGATCATTAAATCTTTTGACAAACAGACACTTAGAAAATGTTATAGATAGTCCTACCAATGTAGGAAAAAAAATATAATTTATCTGCCTTCCTAATGCCCGTGAGTTTTAAATGATATTTTCACTTTACTTTTTAATCATAGTAATATATCATATTTTTTTCAGTGTATATTATTATAATAAATATATTTAAATTAAATAATCCTCACACGTATACAATAATCAGTACTATTTTCAATGTACATAAAATAAGTAAATTATGTAAAGCCTCGGTCGCTTATTAATAAATATACGTATCGCGCTTTGTTTGTTTACACGAGTTTCGCTCGTTTTCACCTGAAAATTTTGCACGTGCGTGTCTCGTTGACTTCGTAAATAGTCTCGTTTTCGGTAAACGATAAACGACCCGAGATTTTCGACACGAAAATTAGATCGTAAAATTGGTGCGACAACCGAAAATTTGACCTAATTTTAGATGTTGTCATTTTGAGAATATAACAAGAATTTTTAAGAAATAATTCATGAAAAAAATCTTATACATTTTTATATATTGAAATAAAAAAAATGATAAAATATATATAAATACTTTATATGTGTTATATAAAAAAGATGCACAAAGATAATTTGTATATATATTAGAATGATTATTATATATGTCAACTTTAATGTTGGATATTTCATATATACATTTTCTTACTAAAAATTCAAAGTTATAATATCAGTAATTAAACTTAACACGACATTATAATTACTTGAATACCCAAAAGATTAAGTTAGATTGAAATGTGGCAGGCAAAAGTTGTTGTTTCTCAGATAGTTTTCAGATTAATCTGAAAATTTTATTTCAACGATGACGAACATACGAGAATTGTATATACAAATATACGATGTATATATAGTATATTTATAAATTATATTTTATCATCCCTTATCGTTTCTCATATTTGTCTGAGTTGATTCTTTACAAGTGACTTAGTCTTATATGTAGGCTCAATTCCGCGTAGCGATACCGACTCGTAGACATTTCCACGGAAAAACAGGATGTATTTTCTTTTTGGTCTCGCTTCGCTTTCTTGCGTTTTCGCGATAAGAATCGGTTTTTCGTTCTCCGCAGAATGAAAGAAAAAAAATAAAAAAAAACATTTTTTTATTTCGGCTCGAATGTGAAATGAACGCTTTTTCGCTAAACGAAAAATAGATTTCCGCATTCGTCAAACGTTGATATATTATTATTATTTTTTTTTTTTTTGGAATTCATTCACTGGAAAAGATATCATATTTAAATATTTCGAAACGATATTCAATGAAGATTATATATATATATATATATATATATATATATATATATATATATATATATATAATATTTTACATTTTTCTTATATAATTATATTGTTTATTATATTTCTAAAAAATATTATATATTCTGTGTTTCTTTAAAAGTTTTTATATGTTACTATAATAGTATTTGAATATTGACATAAATATATTGATTTTATTTTTAATGTTTTTCAAAATTTCAATCGTTTGATTTTTTTAAATATTCATATAATATTTGAACTCGATGAAAAATTTATAGTTAAAATAGATTCAAAATTTTTTATATATTTCTTATGAACAATAGTAATTAATTTATACAAAAATTCAAAATTTTCATCTATTAAAAATCTATTCATATTTTTATTATTTATTCCATTTATTAATAATGGCACGATTTTTTGCTAACAAAAATTATCAGTTAAACAATATTTTACATTAGATTTTTGATATATATATATATATATATATATATATATATATATATATATATATATATATATATTTTGATAAATTATATTTAAAATATATGTTATATTATATAATTATATTTAAAAAAATAATAATTTTGCGGTAATGAAAAACAAATAAACGATCGCGACATTCGTGCGAAAATGTTCAAAATAGCAACAAAACAAAGACGATGGGGGAAAAGCGCGATGGTGTCGTCGAGCCTAAGGAAAATGGTTATGAGTTTTCGCGACGGTTATACTATATGTACATTTGATAAATTACTTCGAAAATGAAAAGCGACTTAGGACCGTTTGAACCGCGAACAGTGAGTGAAAACCCAAGAGTTTGTAGATTTATTCAAGCCGCACTCCATGATTTATGTTTACCATCTGCGTGAGATAAAACACCGGCGGATTTCTTACGTGTGTTTATATACGGCATCGTGTGTGTGTCTGCGCACACGGATGCTTCGCATTCGTATCATGGTCTATGTATAGAATATATACCGTATAAACTTTAATTTTCACGGTGAAATTTAGGCCTTTTGTGTGTTTATCTTGATCAAACATATAGGCAATTCTCTCGTTTTGACGCGGAACACTTGTTAAATTACTCCAACACTCAAACTATTCATAAAATTTACTCGGATTGAATTTTAGCTTGTATAACTTAATATGATTATAATTTAGAATATTATAATTAAAAAATATCTTTATCAGTTACAACGTGATGATAAATATGTTGTCATGATTATTTTTTTTATATTCAAATATATGAAATTCATCCATAGATAGAATTTTAATATATTTTATATAAAATAATGACGACTGTGAAAATTAAAAATTATTATGATAAAACAATATTTTTTTAAATAATTTTTTTTGAAAAAACATTATATTGTTACAAAAAATATTTTATCAAAAATATCAATCAAATATTTACTTTAGTATATTTTTTAAATACATTTTGAATATGTAAAAATATAGATTTAATATTACAAGTACAATTTTATACCAAATATATATCTTTTGTAGTTATTAAGTAAAAAAAAAAAAATAAATCTAAAAGCATTCTATCCAGGATTATAAGAAAACATTTACGATTTTCACGCACGCGGAATGCAAAAAAATCAGCGAAAAGAAAATCGCAATTGACTAGCGTGAATAAAAAAAAATATGAAAAACCGAAACAAGCGGAAATTCACAAATTTGACGAGCGTGAAAATCCCCCCTACCTCTCTCCCTTGAGGGGGGTGTGGAGGAAAAAAACATTTCATTTTTCGAGTGCGTTATTTTTTTTTTGTTTAATTTAAGAGAAACGCATGTTTCATGTCACATATTCTGTTATATAATTTTTATTATGATGTCATTTTTCAGACCGCTGCTGAAACAGATTAAAAATTCGGCCGAATCGCACATAGTGTTGGATTGCACCACTGAAAGGATATACGATGTACTGAAACAGGCTCAACAAATTGGAATGATGTCCGACTATCACAGCTACCTCATAACATCATTGGTATTAATTTTAACTTAATAAAATTTAATTAATAATAATATATAATTAAAACATGAAAAATATATAATTAAAAATGAAAAATAAATATGGATTGAATGCATGAATAATAATAGGAAATAGAAAATTATATTAGAATTTTAAAATCATAATTTTTTTTATTATGCAATTTTCAAAGATACACAAATATCAAACTTTCAGTTAAAGCGTATAATAATTAATATTCACGATAAGGGATTCAGTTTTTCGTTTCGTTTATTTTCTATACGAATTCTAGTAGGGGAATGGGGTAATTTTTAAAATTTCCCATTTTTCCTTTTTTCCTTCACTACCCTCCCCCGTCGCCGCACTCCCCATCTTTTCTTCGAAAGAATCCTGTTAAGCCTCAATTTGCATAAATGTAAGCAGCAAAACTTATTTGTATGCAAAGTGAGTCGATTTTTTTGTACACGAAAATAAAGGAAAACGTCTCTCGGCATTGAAATATTCTATATGCGTTGTAAACATTTCTTTTATGTCGTACAAAAATTGACGATAATATTTAAATGACAAAAATACCCCCCCCTCCATCCCCACCCTCTGTTCTTATTATTTAAATATTTAAAAATATATATTATTACCTATATTACGAATAACATTAACCATTTTTTTTTAAATATTATATGTATAAGATCAAATTTCAAATAAATATTGGAAGTCTTTGAATATATATCATATAAAAAATATAATTATATTTTTTTTCAATATTTAATTCATAATGAAATATCAAAAAAATGATTTTACACTAAAATAAAATATCAAAAAAATATTATTATAATACAAAACAATAAACTCTATTTATTCATATCGTTTCAAAGAAAATTGTTAAATTGAATTCGTAAAATTTATAATAAAACACACACACATAAAAATGTCGTTAACGTTACCGATTTACGACCGTCGCTTTAGCGAGTTATTTTGTTACACTGCGGTTAATCGTGGGTTCGTTTGTTACGGTTTAATTTAATTTAATATAAATCTCAGTTAAACTGCTGCACAATGATTCTATTCTTTTTTTTTTTTTGTTGAAACTTAAATTGAAAAAAGAGTAATATTGAAAATAATATATTTTCAGACAAACTTTTGACCTTAAAAAATTAATATTTTTTTTCGTAAATAAAAATTGTATACCATATATAAAAAATACTAATGTTAAAAACGATTATATAATAATAATAATATTTATAAATTCACGATATCAATTTTTTATCTTTTTATATATTGTTTTAGAATGATAAAAAAATTAAATATATACAAAATTTATATATGTTTATTTAAAAATGAAGTTGCGAAATTAGCATGCTTTTATCCTGGAACTACTCTCGATTCCCACAGGATTTACACACCGTCGATTTGGACGAGTTCAAATATGGCGGAACGAACATTACAGCTTTTAGACTTCTGGATCCTGAAAAGCCGGAAATTCAAAGGGTCGTTAAAGACTGGGTATATGGGGAAGCAAGATTCGGCAGGAAGTTGCAACTTGGACCAACCAATGTAAAGGTATTTCAATTTTTATTACTTGTTATTCGTTCATATATATACTCGTATATAACTGAAATTATATTTTTTTATTCATAATAAAAATCAAATTTTCATTCAAATAACAATGATATTTCAATGAGTTCTAACTTATATAATAATCTGAATTTTAAATTGTTAAAGAGGAATGACTATGTATATGAATAGCACACACTAAAATCGATTTATCGTATACCTGGCAGTATAAATGTTAAAATAACATACAGTATTATATATTTCAACTTGTTGATATGTTGAACATATCATGATATGACGTGTTAAAATTCAACGTTCCGAAACATGTTCAACGGCGTCAACATGAAACGTTCGAATGTCGAAAATTTGCATGCGAAACGCTAGCGAATTTTCCGTTAGAAAATCGAACGTTTTCATCGTTTAATTTTCTAAATTTTCGTAATGCGTGATCGATTCAAATTTGCAACATCACAGACGAAATTCATCATAGAATAAAAATAAAAAAATATACAAAAATACGAATTTTTTTTTGACGCAACTTTTCACGGAGCACGTAACGAATTTTCCACGGATAAACAGCGACTTTTCCGCTAAATGAAGTTTACATTTGTCCGTGTTTGAAAATAGAAATGTCGCCGTAGAACCTTATTTTTATATCTGTAAAATATATTGACGGTTTTCGAAAATATTTAGATTTAATTATTGCACACGAGACAGATGTCGTCAACCTTTTTATTGTATTTTTTTTTATATAATGCAAAATATAAATCAATTTACGTCCGATTTCGCACGCAAAAGTGGATGTAAATTGAAAATGAAACGCGTCACGCGCGCGAAATAATAATAAACGAATTTTATTACATGAAAATATGCAAATTGTACACGAGAAAATTCACATCGTTATTATTATATACGCCATTACACGTGATTAATATTGTGAAATCATACTTCGAAGAGCATCGAGGGAAGGGTAATTTGTCAAACACCCTTCATATCTCTAATGGTTCTGTCAAATATTACACGGAAACGCCCTTCTGTCGATGACAAGCAATTTTCAAAACATTTTTTTGACCTTCTTTTTATTTTCGGATACATCATTTAAACGCTTTTTTTTATTTTCACTTCTTTTTTCCGACCGACGACCGCTTTCATTTTGTTAATAATAAATAACTCGGTTACTGCTCGATATTTTTTTTCTAGGGTTGCCAATATGAAAAATTTAAACGGTCATTAAAAAAAATATAATTAAAATAAACGAATTTTAAATATATCAAATAATTTGAATTAAAATTATAATAATTCATTTACATAGTTAACAGAATATTTGCATTACCAAATACGGTATAAGATTTTTTAATTCTAAAGATAAGAAACGATATTGCGAATTAGAAATAAAATAAATTTTTAATTTCAAATTATTATTAATAACATATATTAATATTTTAAAATTATATATGTTCACGCACTAAAGGGGGCGGGTTTGAGTTTACAATTCCCGTGTATCCTATAAAATATTAATAAAGTGTTCCCGTGTACGCTTTCAGGTCCATTTTACATGTATGAAAGCGCATTCCTTGAGGAGCTCATTATTTAAACAACCTTCTGGAAAAGCAACGCGCCGAAAATGTCGCTTCGGTGCCATCTTTTTATATGTGCGTGTTTCAGTTTTTTTCTTTTCTTCCCTTTCGACGTACAGGTGGCTCCAGAAAAAATTGTCTCTTCGCTCGTAAATAAAACTGCTCCTTTTGTGTGCGTAACGCTTTGATTATATGTATTTTCTACGAATATTTAATATTATATATATATATATATATATATATGTATATATATATACATATATATATGTATATATATATATATGTATATATATATATATATATATATATATATATTTATATTCAATAAAAACCTTTTTTTATGCGGTCTTTTTGTATGCGATTTATTTTTTATACGATATATAAATCACAATACGACTCATTGTATTGGCATCACTTTTTTGTTATCAGTGTGTGTGTACATATTGCATCAGACTTTAATTGGTCATGCTCAATATTGTTACGCAAACATAATGAATCATCTAATAACTTCAATTAGTTGCCGTCGATCTTTTTTATACGGTCTCCTTTTACCGCATATTTTTTTTTCATATATTATGTTAAAATTATTACGGAGTTTCCGAATATTTTTTTGTGCAGTCTCTATCTACCGCACAAAAACAGGTTTTACTGTATATAAATTAAATCGTTTTAGACCTTAAACTGCAAAATACGAGAAAATCCGATTTTATGTGTGACTATTATATCATTTTTCTTTTCGTTAAGTTTATTCAGTTGTAATACGTATTCAATATTTGAGTATTATTTAATTTAATTTTAATTTTTATATCAAGTAATACTTTTTACAACATTTTTTAAACTTCGAATATATTAAAGAAAGTACGCTTTTTAATGATTTATCAGATGTTAGTGTAAATATTAATAATAAATATATTAAATTTTATTACTTGAATAATATATTTTCAATAAAATATCATAAAATAGACCTCGTGAATATCGAATTATTTTTCTAAATATTTTTAATTCAAAATATGAGAATTTTATTTTTATATTTTAATGTATTTGCTTTTGAACAATATCTAAAGATTAAAATATTTTTTTTTTTAATTTTAATTTATGTAAATTTTATATCATTTATAATTTGTGATTAATATGAAGAACATTTATAGTATTCAATATTTTCATTTAAAATAGTAATATTAAAAAAAAAGATTTTATTTATGCGATATGGAGAATATTATAAAATCAATGATCATGATTATAAAATTCAATATGACAAATAAATTTTGAACATTGATCAAGAAATTATTTCAGCCATTTTGTCATTTTTTTCTTTCGAATAAAAAAAATAGAAATTCACCCATTTTTATTTATTTTTTGATAACAACATTAAAAAGATATATACATAATATGAAAAATATGCATGTATTTCGTTCCAGTGGACTAATCAAATAGGCGCTCGTCAGAGTGAATTTCGTCGCGAAAAACGGAAATGTGAAATTGAAACAAAAATACGAACGGAAAAACACTCCCTTTGTATTTTTTTTTTACATCCCCCTTTTTCACTTTTGATATTTTCATAATTTCAGCGTCTGCATTTGATAAAACGGACGTTGATGTCTTCGCCGCTATTTCCATTTTTTTTCATCCCCGTAGTATCAATTTACGTAATAATAATTATCAAAACTCACGATAAATGCAATTTTTTTCATTTATCAAAATAATTCAAAAGTGTATGTGCTTTTTTTATATTTTATTTTCAATTTTTTTATATACAACAATATTCAAAGAATATCAAAATGCAATATAATTAGTATATAAAAAGTATCATAAATATTAAAAGATTACACAACGATTATTTATTTTATAAATTGAAAATATTTTTTATATATATTTTTTTCTTCTTTTCATGTATGACAACAGGACAATATGACGTTTATTAAGGTACGTATTATTTACAATACGAAATGTCTAATATTAAAAAAAATATATTTTTTCATACATTAATCCTTCAGCAAATTAATCAAATTTTCATTATTTCTATCGACGGCATAATCCAATGCCGTTTTATTTCTATTATCTTTTTTGTATTTATCCGCTTTATATTCGAGCAATAATTTAACATTTTCATATTTGCCCAATTCTGTTGCGTGATGAAGCGGCGTTTTTCCCTCGTCGTCCGCATCGTTCAAATTGTAACCTTTCAATATGAAATATTTCAATACTTCCTGATTATTTTTAACGGCGTAATGCATTGCCGTTTTATCGTTTTTATCTTTCAAACATAAATAATTACTGCGATCGGGAAGCGATTTTATCATATCCAAAAATCCGTACTCGGCAACCCAGTGTAGCGGTGATCTTTTTGAATTATCAAAAATATTCACATTGCAATCGTTTACAATAAGAAAATTAAATATACGCAAATCTCTATAATTTCTAGCTGCATAATATAGTGCGTTTCTATTTTTATTATCCGTCGCATTCTTATCGCATTTATATTCTAGTAATAGTTCAATCATATCTAAATATCCTCGTTCTGCAACCAAATGAAACGGAGTTTTATTCTCATTATCAACCGAATTCACCTCGCAACCCTTCATTACAAGATATTTAAATATATTTTCATCGCGATGATTTTCTACGGCATAATATAAAGCGTTTCTGCCCGATATATCTTTCGCATTTATTTCACTATTATAGTTTAATAGTAACTCGATCATACTCAAATAACCGTGTTCGGCCACCCAATGAAGCGGTGTTACTTTTTTATTATCGCATACATTCACTTGGCAACCCTTTGATACGATATATTCAAACATATTTTTATCGCAACTATTTTCAGCGGCGTAATAAACCGCATTTCTATTGTCGTTATCTTTCGCATTTAGAAGCGAATCATTATCACTATTATAATTGAGAAGTGTATCGATCATATTGATCTGTCCATATGCAGCCGCCCAATGAAGCGGTGTTATGCCGTTCTTATCGTAAACATTAATTTCACAATCTTTCGATATGAGATAGGCGAATATTGTTTTATCACGATGATTTCTTACAGCATAATATAAAGCATTTTTATTTTGGTTATCTTTTGCGTTTATATCGCTATCGTATTTAAGTAATATTTCAATCATATATTTGTAACCGAGCTCGGCCGCCCAATGGAGAGCGATTTTATTTTCATCATCAGCATCGTCCACTTTGCAACCGTTCAATATTAAATATTCGAAAACATTGTCATCATAATAATTTTGTGCGGCGTAATACAATGCGTTTCTTTTGAATGCGTCTTTCGCATTTATATCGCATTCGTATTCAATGAGCAATTTCACAGTTTCCACATCTCCGAATTGCGCTGCATAATGTAGCGAAGTTTTTCTTTCGTCGTCCCTTTCTTCTATATCGCAGCCCATAACGATAAGATCTTTTATTGCTTTCTTTCTACGATATTTTGACGTTAAATGCAACGGTGACAAATTGTTAGTTTCGAATTCTTCCCGTTTAATAATATTAAACGTTCGATTTCGTTCATCGCGTTCGTTTTCATCAAATATATCGAAGACATTTTTCGTCATGATCACAATATTTTCCTCGTTAATCAATTCGCTCGCGATTAATAAATGAAACGGCGACGAAAATATGTGAGCAAATTTAGCTCTGTTATAAAAAGTTTTAATTATAGATTTATATTTACCGCCGGTTTCCCATAATACTGCGATATTCGTCAATGGACTCTGATTGAATTCCCCGATTGTTTTATAACTATCATAAAATATTTCCATTGCTTGATGAATGATTTCCTCTTCTCGATTTTCAATTTTCAATTTTCCCTTGGTAACCTCTTGCACCAGTCGATGAACCGAAGCTTTTCCATTTTTCACATCGATCAACGAATAATTATGCAAGAGTCCTATAGCTTTTTTCACTTCGTTTCGATTCAACACACCAAATATTTCGCCGATATTAATGTCTTCAGAATAAATATAAGCAATAATTTCAAAAAGTTTAATGGCTAGATCACCTGAATTTCGGTTACCCTTTATACGATTGATACTAGTATTCCATGTGTTTATTATAGTGTTTCTGTAAAGATCTTTATTCGGATTCAATCCTTTATCTAAAACTTCCAAAGAATTTGTATTGTATTCTTTCAAATAATCCACTATAGAATATTCCTCTAATATTTTGTATTCTTCGTTAATATAACCTATCGCCTGTTTCAAAGCCAAAGGTATGTTACCTAAAATTGTCATCAATTTTTTAACATCATTTTCTTTAATCGGTTTTATTTTGAGACCCTTCGTCATAACTTCGAATGCTTCGTCATCGTTTAACACGTTCAAATGTACAATTTCAATTTGACCCATTTCATCGACGTCCCAATTTCTATAACGGGACGTTATCAAAACTTTCGGTTTATTTTTCCACGTATCTTCTTGAGGAATATACATATCTATGGAAGGAAAATTTTCCACATTATCTAAAACTATTAGGGTATTTCCGACGTTTTCGCAATATCTATAAATTTCGGTTACGATTTCAGACATTTTTTTCTCTTCTATGTTGATATTAATCGATTTTGCAATTTTTTTATATTCAATTTCGAGCTCGATCGGATTTTCGGCGACCAAAAATATTATATTTTTATAATAATTTTCTTTATCTTTTGTGTAAAATTTGGCTAATTCGGTTTTTCCGATACCTCCATTTCCGGTTATCGTTGTGACATGCGATATTAGTGTCACCGAATTTTTTTCCAATTTTTCGTGTATTTCTTTAAGTTGATTTTGTCTTCCGGAAAAATAGGCCGTATAATGACGCAAACCGACGCGCACCGGATTTTTTTCTACGTTTAAATTATTATTTTTAAACTGTTTTATCAATAATTCTTGATCATTGGTCAGTTTTTCTATTGCAATATGCGTTTCTTTGGTTTGCAATAAAATACTATCGTTTTTCTCTATTAAAATATCAGATATTTCATCGAGTTTTTCTTTCAGTTCATCAAATTGTATTTTTATATCAGCATCTAATTGATTTAATATATCTCTAATTATGTCGACAGACAGATTTTGATCTTGATTATTGATTTTATTTAATATGTCTTCCATTTGTCCTTCGTAAAATTGTAAATCTTCTTGCCATAAATTCACGAGATTAATATTAAATTTTAATTTTAATTTATCATCTAATTTCGTTAAGCCTTCTAAATTTTCCTCAGGAAAAGTTCTGCGAAAAGCAATTAGAGGTTTTTGCATTCTATACGAATATAAATTAAAATCATCTTCTACGATTGAAACGACAAATATATTATTGAATACATTGAGCGCGGCAACTTTTTCATTTTCAAATTCTATAATTATATTAGACATTTCTTTGAACACGCTTTGGGTTAATTTGTGGGTCAAATTAATAGATTTAATTGTCATATCATTTTTTTCAATGGCATAATTCAAAAGATAACGAGCTGCTACATTGGCCAATTCCAATAGAGCCAGCAAATTCTTATTTTCTTTTTTGGTTTTCAAAAAAGGCTGCTCGTAAATATGAAATATATGCACACCTATTTCCACAAAATGTTTTCGATATTGTTTTCTGTTGTTTCTAAAATCTTTCACTAAATCGAATAACTTGATTGACTTTTCTAACTGATGATCTGTGCCGAATTTATTTAATGCCATTTTTAACATGAAACCTAGATATTTTATTTTATCGGCCATATTTCCAAATTTTTCGACATTACTACCGACTTTTATGTCATTCTCGAATAAAATCATTTCATATACTTCCAATTTAAATTCTAAAATTTTAACAAAACGAATAACAAATTCTATTTCTAGATATTTCAAATCGTCCTTAGTTATTTTTATTTGATTTTCAAATGGAATCTGTTCATTATTCGTGTTTCCGCTCATTTTGAAAATATAGATTGATTTTGATGTATTTTAATATTTTTCTTCTACATCAATTAATTTGTTGTTTTTTATCTGTAATAAAATGAAAAATAATAATATTTTTTTGAATATATATATATATATATATATATATATATATATATATATTCAAAATTATTTTTAATGAAATTGTTTAATACTTACAAAGACTACAAAATCTTGAAAATCTCTTTAAATGACTTGTGAAAAATTATTTAAAAATTATCTTTCCAATTCTAATAATTTCATAAGGGTAAATTATCTGAAAAAAATTATATATATATATTAATATCATTACTAAATTGAAATTTAATAGAAAAAATCGTACTTAATACTCAATAATAACAAATAAAAAAAAATATTTTTTTTTATGAAATTCATAAAAAAAAATATTGTTTAGTTTAATTTCAAACTAAATCAAAATTACCTGTCTTCAAAACGTTTTATTTAACATATTTTTAATACAGAAAAATTGATAAATTTATATAAAAGTTGACGAGATTTTACAAGAAGACACGCTGTTATAATAATATAATACTCGTATAAAACATAATAGTTTATTTTTCAAAACAAACATTGAATCTTGTTAATATCTAGCAAACAATCAATTCTAAAATACAAAGTAAATATTGTATTCGCAGTTCGTTACTATGACAAACTATTAGAATAACGCTTACTAGTAGAATGTTTTTGAAAGGATATTTTCCTTGAAAATTATATAATTAAACTATATATATATATTTTAATTAAGCTATAGAAAACGAATGTATAATACATTTAATGAAATTCGTTTAAGAGACAAAATCGATATATATATATATATATATATATATATATATGTGTGTGTGTGTGTGTGTGTGTGTGTGTTTCAAAAAGTAAGGTGAATTTGTTTATAAAATCTAAACTCTTTATTTATTCTTCCAAATTAATTAATAAAATGCACTTTTTCCAACGCTTTTTCCAGTCCTCAAAACAGTCAGAATACTCTTTTTTCGGTATAGCCTTCAAGACCTTCTTCGATTCGGTTTTTATCTCCTGAATCGTGTCAAAACGTCGTCCCTGCATTGACCTTTTGAGTTTGTTGAATAGCCAGAAGTCGCACGGAGTCAAATCAGGTGAATACGGTGGTTGCGGAACGACTTTTTGACAAACAGACAAACCTTTTGACAAACAAACGCTTGACAAATGTTATAGATAGTACTACCAACTAAGAAAAAAATACAATTCACATTCCTTCCTTGCGCCTGGGAGTTTTAAATGACAATTACACCTTGCTTTTTGATCATAGTAGCATGAAACGTATCGAGTTCATTGATTAATATTAATATTTATTTTTTTTAATACTTTTTATTTAACGCTTATAAAATTGTAATAGCTCAAATTCATACTGAATGATGTGTTTGTGCGAAACGAAATATTTCGAATAAATCATCACTCAATAAATAAATCGACCGGGAGCGCGTTTCGAAATTTTTCGCCCATTTTATTTTTCATTTTTCCCGCCATTATATCTATATATATGGTATATATATATTTTTTTTTCACTTCTATCACCGACGAAAATTTGTTCCTTCAAAATGAATAAAAAAAAGCATGCCGTTTCGACACATTGTCGAAACGTCGTTAGGTAATTTATTTTTTCACAACTCCCTATTGAATTTCCTTATTTATGCGGCAATAAAAAATATATCGCCGTTGAAATATTGGCGTATTAAATTTCGACCGCCATTTCGCTCAAATTGTGCGAACATTCACTTCTTTATATATATATATATATATATTATTTATGCTTTTATAATAAATTTTGTTTTAACACCCGCCTCAGTCTTTCATTTCCGTCGGGGAAAAACGCCCACTCGAATTTTTCCACTACGCATATAACGTTGAAAAAATTACACGATTTGAATTCAATTTTTCACGCTTTTCCTTATAATTATTATTATTATCAAAATTAAAATCGAATAATATTTATAATAAAAAAAAACATATGTATTTTTTTTGTTAACATTTAACTTTAATTAAGATGAGAGCGTATTATATTTAATATTTTACATTAGTTAATTATTAATAATATTTATATATATTTATTTTTAATTTTGTAGACGGAAACTGCTCTTATGTATGACGCCGTACATCTTTTCGCTAAGGCTTTGCACGATTTGGACACTTCGCAGCAAATAGACGTAAAGCCTCTTTCGTGTGACGCGGAAGACACTTGGAATCACGGCTATAGTCTTATCAATTACATGAAAGTGGTAAGTTATTGAAAATTAATTATTCTTCAAATGTATATATATATATATATATATATATATATATATATATATATATAATTAACAAAAAAAAACGTTTTTCGGAAGACTATTGTAAAATTAATAATGAAAAATTAATCGTTTAGAAAAAAAAATAGAACACACATTTTTTTATTACTACAGAAATATTTTTTTTTAATAATAATACAAATATAATATTTATTACATAAATATAGGTATCGATATAAACGCAGTCCCTTTTCAGCCAAATATGAAGGCGCCATAAATCCCATTCTGTCAGATTATTCGTTTCATTATTTTCATAAAGGATTTGATGCCGGGCGAAGAAAACCGACTTAAGTATAACCTTATATCTATATATATATATATATATATATATATATATATATATATATATATATATATATATATATATATATATATATATATATATATATATAAAGGATTCTCTAAGTACATAATATAACAATGTCAAAATCAATCCTTTCGTGTTCCATTATTTAACTAAAGAAAATTCATTCCATTCGATCCGACAAAAGAAACGAATTCCATATCTTTTCATTAAATCTAAAGAACAAATTCCAAAGTATGAAACTACATTCAAACTTTCAAATCTAGATAATAAATATGCAATATTGTAATACATAACAAATTATAATTTATTTATAAAAAAATAATATGTATTATAAAAATAATGATCAACAAATTTATATATATATGTATAAAAGTAACGAAGTCCTATCAAAATACAAGTCTTTTTCCGTTGTGTAAAAAAAAGGTTAAAACCGTGCACTTGAATAATATAAATAGATAAAAAAAAATACCGGAGAAAAACGGTAAATTTTCCTGCGGGTAAAGTCAATAGAACAATCTTCCGCTCCGAGGCTTTTATTATTATTTTTTTTTCAATTTAACCTGCGCCGTTTTCCTTGGGGACAAATGTATATATAAAAAAAACGCAGATCAAGCGTGATGATATCCGAAATTCATTTATACGCGTGTTCACTTATATCCCGTACACTCTAATGTTTATCTATTTTTGTTTTTATCGAGATACTATCTGTAAAATTTTATTTTTGCGGGAGTAAAAAAAAAGCTTTCTCGGCGAGCTTTATACGATAGAATGAGCGTAAGAAAAAATAAAATCAATATAAAAATAAAACGTATTAATATAATGGTTTAATATATTATAGATCGTTATAATAATGTATTATACTCTGTTTTATATATATAATAGTTGTATATTCGCTAGCTAATGCTCTATCGTTTACATTGAATTAAATATAAGGTTTTCTTTTATACGAATTTCCATAGAGAATTTTCTATGCGGTTCAAATGATATATTTTCTTTCATTTTCAATTTCAATTCCCTTTTCTTTTCACTTCTACTTTAGTTCATGCTTTTATTTTTTTTTTCAACGCCCACCTTCATAATATTATACATGTCTCTTTATATGTAAGTATTCGGTGATCTAAAAAAAAACAAATTTATACAAAAGTATAAAATAGATATTTGTCGTTTAATGAGAACAATGCGATATTTATTTTTAAACCTTAGTCAGATATCATCAAAATTCGATTTTGAAATTTGTGCTTAAAAGAGTTTAAAATTACATACGGTGCTATATATATATATATATATATATATATATATATATATATATATATATATATATAAGAAAAACTGAAAAGTGTGAAAATTCAATCAAATGAAATGATTGATTTTTTAACAATACTGATTATTAAAATTCTCAAATGTCGCGATTTTATCTAATTTAACATTCGAATGTTTTCCATATGAGCGATTTTCACTTTTTCCCGTGTCGCATTTCGGGAACAAAATCGAATTTTCCAGCATCGAGAAACAATTCTTAATTTGATTCTACTATACATACGACGACGTGTTTCGAAACATAATGAAAATATAGAACGATTCCGATGATTGATAATCTTGAGGAAAATACTATTTTTCCAACTTAACTTTTTGCATCCACGTTTCCATTATACGACTACGTGTACAAGAAACTTTCAAAACAACAACATACGTCATAATAAAAACATACAACCTTAGTTTATATCTTATATATAAAATTTATTTATATATATATAAAACAAAATATAATATTTATCTTATAGATAAAACGACAACATACTGAATATAGTAGACATGATTCAATTTAATGGTGAAAAAACTCTTAAAAATCAAAAATAAATTTAATTAAAAATATAAATATATCAGTAAATAAATTAATATCTAAATGTAAAAAAAATTGTATAATTCAAACAATGAGGTCACTTTTTTTTTTTTTGAGGTCATAAAATCTAACATTAGAAAAACACACTTGAAAAATAATACTAGACTGTGTAATTTATAAATAATTGATTTTATCCGTAATGAGAAGATGTATTTTACTTGAAATTCATTTACCATAGAATTGAATAAATCGAGTTTTATTTTTTACTTGTCTAGACGGTAATTCAATATTTTCTCATGGCTTAAAAAAATAATGAAATATCCATGAAAATAAATTATTTTTTTCTGAAAACATTCCATCTTTTTTCATTAGTGTTGAAATTAAAATTATGAAAAAAATTAAAAAATACATCCAATAATATTATAATCATCCGAAATACAAATTAAATTATTGCGTATAAAATTATGAACGATTTAAAATATGATATTGTAATAAAGGGTTGATTTATATATCACAGTGGCGTACATCTAAAAATATTATAAAAATATAGAGAATATTGTCAAATTAATTGTTTGATTTAAATATTGTGATTTTTTTTTCATATATAGAATAAAGTTTTTATTTCTTTTTTTATTTAAAATTTTCTGAAAGAGAAAATTTTCACATTTTCAAAAGGGATACATAATGCAAAAGATTTTCATTAAAATATTCGGTTTTAGTTTTTTAAAAGTCATAACGAATGGCCGCATAAAATATTTAACGTTTTGTCAAAATGAAAAAAAAAATCCGCTATAACGCTGAAAAAACGTCGACGACGCTTTATATAAATTTTCTTTGTGCGCCCTTATTAAACGAAATTATTATATTATATTTATTGTTCGTGTTTGTGCCCGTTTTTAACTCGCATTTGCGCGGGCGCAAATGCCGAATTGTGAATTATTAAAATAAAACGAGCACTCGCGGGACTACTCAAATGGAATAAATTAAACCGGAAGTCATCTTAGAGTAAAATGCCTTTATGAATCGTAAAATTCGATTAAATATATAATACGTGTGTGTGTGTGTTTATATATGCGATCGAGATGAGGAAGGTTCAACGCTGTGATTCAAATTATTTATTGATTGTGTTTATTTTATATTATTTCATTAATATATTTTCGTGTTAATTAAGCGGTGATAACACGTTTATGTGGAACATTTCCGATTTTCGTGATATCGCGTTAGTGCTATTATTTTTACTGTAACGATAAAACCGGTCAAAATGTTGGGATAATTGGATCTCTTAAAGACCATGTATACATAGAGCATACGTTTTCAAATATTTATAAATATTTTTTAAAAATAAATATCATTACTAAAATAATAATTGTTTTTAATTTACAAGACGTCACAAAGATGAAGTGCTAAAAACGTAATATCCTAATATATCGAATATTTATTATTTACAATATAATAAAAAAATGTACAATTCACAAAATCCATATTAAAATTTAATGCTTTTGATTTCAATATTTAATCCAATATGTATTATTTTAGATCACACCCGAGCGTGACTCGGGTGTGCGCTGAAAAGGATTTTTAAAATTTAATTATTAAATTAAAATGATTAAATCGTTCAAATTCTCGGCCGATTTCAAAACATTTTTCCGTCTTGATCCATAAAATTTTCCACGAAAGATTGAGAATCGCCGAATTTTCGATTCAAACAACGAATTTTCTCTCTGATATTCGAAGCGTGAAATCTAGCACTCTCTTAAGAATGCAAATTAGCAATTATTATGCCGAAATTCGCTATATTATCATTTGTCTGCGCAGCCTTATGTTGATATTATGGCTGCTATCGTTATTGTTATTGTTCGGCCATATTTTATAAATATAATAATAATAATAATAATAATAAAATAATAAATAATCGCAGTTACGGTTTAATATTATATTTAATAAGAATATTATAATGTGTCACGTGATCCATTTTCAGCAATATTTCAGATGGTTGAAAACAATACTTTTCCTTTTAGCGTTTTATAATAATGATGGAAATTGACATGAAAAATTTTAATTAAATTTCATTTTCGAACGTTGCGCATTAAGAAAACCTGTGGAAAATTGTCAACGTTTATCAACTGGCAAATTTTCCGTACGCCTTCCACTGTTTTCCGATTTTCCCACCCCTGTTTTTTTTTTGTTTTGTATATTTTTAATTCTTTCGCACGTGTCGTCATGCGAATTAATGAAAAAAGTTCGACGTGGCCATTCGTTTTTTTTTTCAAAATTTTCATTTCGTCGCAAAGTTTAGCAACGCCGAAAGCGGAAAAGCGGTTCACTCTTGTTTTCAACGTTATCTACGATGTGCGTAAACATTCTTAAACTTTCGCACAAATATGCTTATAATATTAAAATATTTATATTCGTGTTTTATTTTTAATTTTCGTCATTATGAAATATAATATTTATTATATATAAAAAAGTACATATTAATATATTATACAAATGTTATGTGACGCATAATAATCGGATTTATAAATATAGAATACATCGTATATTTCATTAAATAGCTAAACGATATCGTATTGACTATTCAGAAAACTACCTTCAAATTAATTTGTCATCATGTAAAACATAACGTCGTAACCATCCACAGTCTCAATCAGTGACAAACTACTTGTTTATCATATGTATATATTTATATATATAATAGAACGAACAAACAACCCCTTGATATGAATTCACTTAACGTCAACAACGAATAAATACTAAATTTTCGCAAATAATTAAGATGAATTTCGTCTCTAATAATTACAAGTAAACACACAGACTAAATTATATAGACAAAAATTTTCAGCTTAACTAAGCGGTTTTCGTCAAATAAACACGATTTTAAACGAGATAATAAGAACGATTTATCGCATTGCGCACAGGTGGAGATGAAGGGGTTGACGGGAGTGATCAAATTTGATCACGAAGGATTCAGAAGCGATTTCTCCCTGGACATAGTAGAGCTGAGTAAGGACGGTCTGAGGAAAGTGGGCACTTGGAATTCCTCGGAGGGTGTAAATTATACAAGAACATACGGAGAGTCCCAGAAGGAAATTGTCGAGATATTACAGAATAAAACCCTAGTCGTAACAACGATACTGGTAAAACTATTTAATTATTTAATTTCTATATAAAATATTTATTGTGTATATACATTTAAAATTTAATTAATTTCAGAGTGCTCCATATTGTATGCGCAAAGAAGCCAGTGAAAAACTAACGGGCAACGCACAATTCGAAGGATATGCAATCGATTTAATCCACGAGATTTCTAAAATATTGATGTTTAACTACACATTTAGATTGGTTCCCGATGGTAGATACGGTTCTTATAATAGAGAAACTAGAGAATGGGACGGAATGGTGAGGGAGCTGCTGGATCAAAGGGCCGATTTGGCTATAGCAGATTTAACCATTACATTCGATAGGTAAGTATTTTATAATCATTCTATTTCATCTTTTATTTAATTTAGGTTTAATACATAAATTGTAAAAAAAAAAGTAAATTACAATTTCAATTGTGTCTAGTAAGAACAAGGTTGAGTAACCTTTTGCTTGTAAAGGTCACTTTCTAAAAATGTTTTTATTATGATGGCCGTATTAAATAAACGAAATGAGAAGTCGAAAATATTTAGATAAGTTTACCGTGAAAATATTAAGTTCAAAAAGCCACATTCACACTTCAAAGCATATTTCCAAAATACCAAAAAAAAAAATCACATCATGCAAGGACATAAAAGGCCGCATATAGCTTAAAAAATCACACGCAGCCTTAAGGCCACAAGTTTTCTATTCCGGACAAGAACTTAAGAATAGATAATCTTATCATTAAATTACTGCATAAATCTTTTAATAAATCATAAACTCATAATTTTAATAATAAATATCTATGTTATATATATATATATATATATATATATATATATATATATATATTACTCAAATAAATATATAGATGAATATCAGTGTTAATCGAAATATTAAGATAAAAGTACAAAATGAAAAAGATAAGAATCATTTTAGACCCAAATCGCTTAATTATGTTAAATATCAGCATGAGCAGATATAATCGTTTAGATATAATCTTTTGATATTTTACAAATACTTAAACTATTAAAACAATCCAGTATTACCTAAATGACATTCTATATAATGTTCTCTCGAATAGGAGAATCGTTCTAACATACAGTAGCTAGTAACATACACGCATTTCTATTTTATTCCGTTCACGGTAGGTGTAAATGTACGATTTTCACTACATACCATGTACTTACATTGTAATAATGGTACGTTGAATTTTATCGCAAATTGGGCACACAGACGTCATTTTCCTTAACGACATTCGATTCGGGTAACGCATTTACGATTCATAAGCGTTTACTTATCAACGACGATTTGCACTGAGTGCTAGCAAAATAAACGGTAAAACGCTATAGCAATTCAGGTGTTATGAATTTACAATAACCTAAAAATAAAATATGAATTAAATTGTCATGATAATTATGTATTAATCTTATAAAAAAAATACTGTGACAATAAAACTTATTGCGCATTAATCATAAAGAACAAAAGAGCTTCGATTACCACTGAGATTCGTTTATATGAACTTTTCAAAATTATGATTGAGGATTGTAAATGATAGACAGAATGTAAGATTTAACAATATTATAAACTATAAAGTGAATTAAAATATATGAAAACAATTAAAAGTGGATCTTTTACGAGTGAACTTTTGAAATATCTTAATTAGTTGTGTTAAATCAAGTTGAGCATCGTCGAATGCGTTTTGAATCGTTAAATACGGCTCTGTAAGAAGAATTATTAAATGACTTTAAATAAAAAATCAACAATAATGATCTTAAAAACGAAATTATTTTAATTTAAATAATACGATATTATTAAAATTTATCTATAACAACTCACAGGAGTAAACATTTAATATAATTTGCAAGTTTATTGTGTACATATCTGATGGTATTTATTCAAGCTTTAATTTTAGCGTTACACTTTGATAAGGGTTTATCGGTGTTTTGGCGCTCTAATTTAATGCGAAATATGCGAAACAGACGACGTCTATGGACGTTTTCCGGAATCGCAAACACGCTAGAACTCTTCTGGAGAAAGGTTTTCCCGGAACTCGGGAAAATCGACGGCAAAAAGGGGGGCTCGAAGAAAAACGCACACGGAACGAGTGTATCATCAGCCTTAGTAAGAATATGCGTCTACTGAGGGTAGAAAAAGGGTTTCGGCTCTCCTTTCACTCGGCTGACCACTAATGAATTTCTATTACGGCTCCCTTCTCCCCTCTGTCATTTACCCTTTGTCCCGTATTTATAACAGGATAAAAAATTCAGAGAAAATTTTGCACGGATGTTATTATACATATGGTATATTAACAATGTATTTTTTTTCAACGTATCTGAGATTTTCAATTTATATTAACAATATAATTATATAGTTATATAGCGTTTTATAAATAGTGATAATAATAATAATACATAAATGTAGCAGCGTCAACCCAAAAAAATCCACTTTACTCGCGTCTATAAAAATTTCGTATTTTTGCAAAAATTTAAGTATTAAAAAAAATGAAAAAGCTTCCCATTTTGCCGATTACCCGTTCAAATATAAATTCGACAGTGGTCGTTCGTCTTTTTTGCATATATATATATATATATATATATATATATATATTATTCCACTTCGTCGGCGTCAATTCTTGGCAAGGATTCCAATTTAGACGGCAACTTTCGTACGAGTCCAGAGCTTTTTTGCCTCGACGAAAGCTCCCGAAGACGCTTAATAAGGGGATGAGCCAGAGAGGGATGTTGGCCGAGCAATATTGGCATCATTTGTAAACGAGTCGGCCATTGTTAGACGACTCTTACGAATACAAAAGATAATAATGACCGCGACGAGTAAAAAATAATAATAATAAAATGATAACAAAGATAAAAAAGAAGCTTTGCCCCTGCAAATTTGTAGGCGCCAACAAAAAAAATTAAAATTATTTTTTTTCTATCAAATAAAATATATATATGTGATTAAATGTTTTCTCTGATACACGAACCATTGCCATATATCTTGGGTACCCTCGTCAGAAAATCGTGTCATAAACGCTCGAGACCCTTTCGGACCACGGTGTCCCAAAAAACGGTCAAACTATCGTATAAAATATTCGCATATACTTATTTTTGTAATAAATTAGATCATATATGAAGCCTTCGAGGCGTTTGTTACCGTTTTTAATGGAATAAACTTTGATATTGTGCTAAATGTTGCGTGAGTTGCCATCTATAATAAATAGCACCCGAACATAAATATATAAAATAATACGATAAAATTAATATTATATGATTTATTTTATAAAATCAAAATTATACACAAAAATCTATAACAATTATTATTAATTTTTAATGTATTATAATTTCATATGGCTAGTATTTTGGATTAAACATTGTAATTATAATGTAAAAAATATAATTTATTCTAATGTGTAAAAGTATCGAGGAAAAATAATTTATGTGCATGTCTTGCAAAAACTTTTAAATTGTACAATTTTCAATATTTTTCTATTGCATTGTGCACGAACTTTGCGCTGCGGGTCAACTTTAAACAAATATTTAACGAGATACATTTCGTCGAATCGTACCGAAAGTTTTTCCTTAATATAAGCGGAAAAACAAAATGCAAGTCGAATTAAAACTTTTTAACAATATTTTAAGTTAAATTTATAAACAGTATTTTTTTTCCTATTTATATATTTAATATGCAGAGACGTTGAAAACTGAAAGACGGACAAAAATAAAAGCAGAATTTTCTCACCTCTTCGAAAATACAAATATAAACATAGATGAAGTTCTGAAAAGTGGCGTCGAGTAAATTAACTTGTATTATTTCCAAAGTTTACTTGCCTCATTTAAATTTAACAGCTTGAAGTTTTTCAACTATACGCGTTTCGAATGAATATTTCATTTGCATTAAAACGACATAAAAATTATAATTTTGTCATATAAATTCGTCATTTTTATAATATAATATATATAATTCACTGAATTATACGTGAATATGTGATTTTTGATATTGTTTTTCATATTCAACGATATATTTAAAGAGTGATGATCTTTTTAACCTTCGACTGAAGAGTGAAATTGTCATTTAAAACTCCCGGGCATTAGAAAGGCAGGTAAATTGTATTTTTTTCCTAGGTTGGTAAGACTGTCTATAACACATGCCAAGCATCTGTTTGTCAAAAAATTTAATTATCTCTGTGTCATGTGTTTTTACAACTTTCGGTTCCTTCATCATGATAATACACCATGTCATACTGCAATGTATCTTGGACAATTTTTGACAAAAATTCGACTCATATCGTTCCACAACCACCGTATTCGCCTGATTTGGCTCCGCGCAACTTCTAGCTATTCAGCTAATTCAAAAGGCCAATGCGAAGACGCCGTTTTGACACGATTGAGGAGATAAAAACCGAATCGTAGAAGGTCTTGAAGGCTATACCGGAAAAAAAACTATTCCGACTGTTTTGAGGACTGGCAAAAGCGTTGGCAAAAGGGATTACTTTGATCATAGTATTATATATATATATATATATATATATATATATATATTAATGATTTTATATATTTAATGAAAATTACAAGCAAAACTATCAGATCAATCATTATGTTGCTTATTTAAACAGACAGGCGTCGGCTTTCACGGACTAATAAAGCCTTTTTAACGATGGGCAAAGGTCGAAGAGAACGCACTCTTTCACGGTTCGAATCTCTATTTAATCACATCTGAATAAATCCTTTGGGTTTTTGGCAAATAATTGACTATTACATGTGTTGCCGACGCTAAATTAGTCACGGATGAAATATCTCATAGGACGTGATTAGTCGTCTAGGTGTCGACCAGGACTCACGCTCCATTTCCCCAAGGATAAATAGAAAATCGCCCCGGGATATAAGGATGTCGAATACACCTCACTCTGCTAAATATACATACATATATATATATATATATATATATATATATATATATATATATATATGCACGGATTTATTTGCTCCTTTGTTTGTATCCACGTGATGAGAGCCGAGAATTACTTATAACCCAAAGGGAAATCCGACTAAATTTCCCGTATGAAAATAAACCTCAATTTGGAAAACGGTGAAAATGTAGAATGGGAAGTTTTCGCAGTCGGCGTTGACTCAAATATAAATGAATTTTGTACGAAAACGAGTCAATATTACGAATTGTTTTTAAAAAATAACATTTTTATACTAAAAATATAATTTAACATTAATAAAAACTCACGATTAAAAAACAATGATATCGAAATATTTATTATATAAAAAAATATTTTCTACATAAATGTGATCGTAACTCAAAATGTACATCATTGTAATTCAATACAATTAATTTCCACGTGGAATATTTTTCTATATACAAATCAAATATGCATGTGATACTTTTCAATCGTATTTATTTTATTTTAAATAAGTTGATAATTAAAACTTATTAAATAATATAAAAATATATATAAAATCAACATGATAATAGAGCTGCAACTTTAACCTAGTTTGCTTACACATAAAACATCATGTAAATATCTACGATTTTACTCTGACCTTACTCCCATTTCCAAAAAAAAAAAAAAAGAAATGGAATATTGAGATTCTAGAACGATTGTAGTTTTGTATTTATTTTCACTTGATAGTCGGAGGCTTTTACGTCAGCGTTTCCATTGTGCGTTATATAAACCGTTATTTATGACAGTTGTATTCCGAGCGCTACTAACGGGATGGGCAGTAGTCGGGTGGGTGTAGCGACTTCAATGATTCACATTTTAACGATCAATAAATTTAATGGCTAATGGTGTTTTTGATGTTTATATTGGTCCACTTGATATATTGCATGCGTTTCGTTTCAAGGATACTTCAACGACGCATCTTCATTTTGGTTAAAGGAATTTTCACGATTTTTCCTTAACAATTTTATACATAAAACGATGCGATTCTAAATTTACTCGTTCATGAATTTTATTGAAAAAAAAAATATACTTATTCACTAAAATTTTGCGTTTCAATTTTAACAAAGTTATATATTAACAAGATTTTCATTTTTAACGAATTCTTAGAAACCGATAAAAATGAAAAACTTTGAACAATCTAAAATGCGATGTAAAAATATTTGCTTAATAAAAAGAACTAGGACCGCACTGTTGACATTGTCATAAAAAAGTTTCGTAATATAAAAAAAAAAAAGCTTTTTCATATGAATTTTCCCCACTCGAAGCCTCTTTGTTTCGACGACGTTAAAAAAAAAGAAAAGAAAAAAGTAAAATTCCCCTTGTCGTCGAGGATATAAAATAAGAAAAAAAATTAAAAATTGAATATATCGACTAGATGAAAATTGAAGGATATATATATAATAGGGGGATGAAAAAAAGTGAAAAGGCAGCAAAGAAAAAAATAAGATCTCTCGAGTTAAAAAGAGACCTCTTTGCATAATGAAGTGTAAATTTTGTGGTACGACGAAAAGTGGATATTTTAATAATAATAATAATAACGATGATGATTAAGGGCGCCATTTTCTAAACATTTTCACATCCGTCTTCAAACATCAACGGAGAAATGTTTAATCTAATTTTCTTGAAAATTTAATTTTCATATAAAATTTTGGTTAGTTGAAGAGGAGCCGACGTTTTTATATTTTATTTTTGAAAACTGAAGCAATTTTAATTTTAACTTTTTTTAAAAATATTATTTATGTTTTGGAAATAAAATTTTAATTTTTCTATATATATATATATATATATATATATATATATATATATATATATATATATATATATAATATTTTTAATGCATATATATATTTAAAATAAATACTTTAACACATTAATATAAACGTATTTCGTTTCACTTTTGAATGCGTCGAAAATGATTGCTTTTCTTTTATCAGATGTTCTCAACTGAATCCATATATAATACAATATTTCGCGTTTTTATTAATCAAAATCTAAATTATTTCCATTGTTATATTATTTTTTCAATTATATATATATTTACAAAAAAAAAAACCACTGCTATAAAAATATGAATAATATAACGACATTTAAACCGTAGTTCCTTCCCTGCTAAACCGTTTAAAGTGTCACATTCGCCGCAAAGACCGGTGTATCGTCGGTTTGCGAATTGAGAAACACCGATTTATCCGAGCTAACATACAAGTAAACGGAATAACGTTGAAATCTAACCGGTTCAAATCCTCTCCACAATCCTTGAATGGTACTTTAATCTCGGCGTGTTGATACAGTAAATCGTTTCTGAACACCTTAAAAGAGGAACCGTGTCTGTTTTCAGCAAGCAAACATTATAATACAGTATATATATATATATATATATATATATATATATATATATATATATATATATATATATATATATATATATATATATTATACAGCAATCGTATAAGTATTACACCCTTACTATATACCCTTTTTTTGTATACGAAGTATATATATATATATATATATATATATATATATATATATATATATATATACCCTATTACCGTTTTCACATTCGGTACGTATTTACACGTGTAATAAAATGTGACGTTCCCATTTGGTACACTCGTTCGAATATTAAAGACTCGCATCATCCCCCTATTTGCACCTTTTCGAATATTAAAACCCACCCTGAAAAACACGCAATATTGCCAATTAATTTTCACCTTTATGCGAGACTTAATGCCATTTTCCACATATTCACGAGTCGATAGGGGTTGAAGCATAAAATGAATGCTTCGCTTTTACGAAAGCGCCATTATAGAAATAACGCGAATTAAAAAGAAAAACTCTCAACCCTTAATCTTTTTTCTCCTTTCCCGTATCGTATTTTTTTTTCATATAATTTACAATGACAATGTAATATCTCTTTTTTCTATATATTTTTTTAATGTCTTTTTTCCATTGTATTATGGGATTAACTGTGTTTTTATCGTAATCTTCATAAGTATAATACTATATTTATATTATATATATATATATATATATATATATATATATATATATATATATATATATATATATATATATATAAATATTATAAATTTAATTTTAATATCTCAAAATTAATAAATAAATACTGCAATATATATATATATATATATATATATATATATATATATAATATTATGATCAAAAAGTAAAATTGTCATTTAAAACTCCCGGGCATTAGAAAGGTAGATAAATTGTATTTTTTTTCCTGGGTTGGTACGACTGTCATTAACAATTGCCAAGCGTCTGTTTGTCAAAAGGTTTATTTATCCCCAAGTTACACGTATTTTATAACTTTTGGTTCTTTCATCACGATAATGCCCCGTGTCATACTGCATTGGTTTAAAATCTCGAGTCATATCGTTCCGCAACCGACGTATTCGCCTGATTTTGCTCCGTGCGACTTATGGCTATTCAGCAAACTCAATAGCCCAATGCGGAGATGCCGTTTTGGCACGATTGAGGAGATAAAAACCGAGTAGAAGTTCTTGAAGGTTATACTGAAAAAAGACTAATTCGAATGTTTTGAGGACTGTTAAAAGGGTTGGCAAAAATGCGTTTTATTGGGCGGAAATTATTTTGAAGAGGACGTAATTGATTTGGAAGAATAAATAAAGAATTTACATTTTATGAACAAATTCACCTTACTTTTTGATCATAGTGTTATATATCTGAAATAAATGAATTTATCATTTCATAAATATATTTTTAAAACTAATTAAATTTATCTAAATTATGCGATTTTATGAGTGGATGATTCCTCATATTAAATATCAATATATGGTATTTAATGAAATTTTCCAATTAAATATTTTATTGGAATCTAACATTAGATTATTATTTTTTTACTATAAATTTACATATGAATGGAAATTTCACCTCATTCATATCCGTCGGTGAATACTGAAACTTTTCATAAAGCCCTCGTCGATTCTAAAATCCGCCGCCCTTCAACCCCTTTCCGCGGTCAATACGATACAAGAGCGGGCATAAAGCTGAAATATTCACATCAAAGAGACTTTTCAGGCTGAAATTTATAGTTGCGTGGGTCGTAAATGTGTTTTCGGGCAGTCGGTTTTTGCGTTATTACGACGATTTAACCGAGGGTTAGGTCCGTTAGCTTTTTACATATCGTTGCTTATAACGTCGGCAATTCCTTAAATTTCGCATACGCGCATTATATAATCGTGTGAATGCGGCTTTATTCCGATGAAAAAAAATGTATATACATATTGCGCGCATACAGGACGGTTCACATATTACACAAAATTAAAATTAACATATTATTATTTTAATTTATCACAACATATTATAGAAACGTATATTCTAAATATATAATAAAATTATTAATATTATAATAAATTCATGAAAGTTTAATAATATATTAAAATTGTGTATCAAGTGATTTTTCTCCCAAAATTCAGTTTTGGGAGACGTTTTCAAACTAATATTATCATTTCATATTATGTCAAAATTTTATTATAATAATATTAATTTGTGATAAATAAGTGTTAATTTGAAATACATAAAAATTCTTATTTTATGATCATATATATATATATATATATATATATATATATATATATATATATATATATATATAAATTTGAAATTTAAGCCATCCTGTATAATAAAAAGATATAATGTGTACAATATTTTACACGGTAGATTACACAAGCATTGTGACTCAAATGTTTGACGAAAATAAACCCCCCGCTTTATATTTAGATCCCAGATTTTTTATAATAATATTTATATATAAAATAAATATTATTATATTCGAGAAAAATGCCTATTTATATATGTTTTTTCATTTATTAAAAATATATTATAAAAATTGTGAATATTGCTCATTCAAAAAAAAAATGCAAAATTTATATAAAATAAAGAATATATTTTATTTATTTAATTTTCATCCTAATCGTGTTAAATATTTTTTTAAATCATTTTATACATCTTTTATATAGGATTTTCGTTTGTTTATATTTTATTAACTTAATCTTTTTGTAAGATATATATATATATATATATATATATATATATATATATATATATAAAATAATAATTCCTTTAAATTAGCATGTTCTATTAAAATAAAATAATCTATAACTATAAATCATAAAAAATTAACACATTTTAAGCGTTGAAGACTATTGTACATTAACTGTGGGAATCTGGTTTACACGCTTCTTCTACTAATAGTAAATTAACATTTTAGAACCACTGGGACCAATATCGAATAGGTAGATGGTAAAATATATTTTGAAAATATTTTATAAAGATTCACCCGCTACAGAGAGCTAAGTTCGCATGAATTAGTGCCCGCTTAAAGTGTGTTAATAAAAAATATTAAGACTTAATCGAAAATCTATGCTATAGAAAATTCGTATATATATATATTTTTTACAGGGAACAAGTGGTCGACTTTACAATGCCTTTCATGAACCTGGGCATTTCAGTTCTGTACAGGAAACCGATAAAGCAGCCTCCGAACCTGTTCAGTTTCCTGTCTCCGCTGTCTCTGGACGTCTGGATATACATGGCGACCGCATATCTTGGAGTTTCAGTACTCCTTTTCATCTTGGCACGGTATGTTTATCATAACAATTTACATAACAAACAAAACTGTTTCGTTACCGATAATAATATGCTCACAAAAGCGACCCGAGTCGCCGATTTAAAACGATCCCCTCCGCTTTAACCGGTCTCGAAGCGGGAACAAAACACAAACGTCTATTCCTTTGTGCCAAATAAATATATTTACCAACCTATCTGAGGTTACCGAATGTCCATTTTGCCTTCTTCGTATTTCGAAATTCAATTTCGTCAATTTATATTCTATTGAATATAAAATTGTTATACTTAAATATGTAAAAAAATGATTGTAACACTGTCTTTATGAATCCAAATCGATATTATAAATTTTAATGAATTTAATATATTTTTATATCATTATATTTAAATGTATATAATTTGAAAAGATTTCGATGTAAAATAAAACACTTTTTTATTGATTTAAATATTTAGAAATTTATTTCAAAACATAGTACCATTTCTTTTCATATAAATTCTAATAAAGGATTCAATTGTTGTATAAAAATATTACACAACGTTAGTCTTTTGATTGTTAAAAATTCAATTTCAATTTAATTTTCTGAAATACTCGAAAGCAAAAAGGACTGAAATAATAATAAAATGTATGAAAAAAATCAAATAATGCAAAATAAAAACGTATATCTTTTTAATAGAAATTAATAATTCAATATCGATTTATTTCAATAGGAACAATGTATTTTATTATAAATATAAAAAATAATAATCAAAAAAAAATATGTATATATATAATTTTAAATATAAGTTCCTATTAAAATAGTAATCGTATTTCAAAAGGACATACAGCACAACAATTCATATACAAATTTTATTTATTATTATCATTATAACAATGTTTATTTTTCAGAACAAGCAAAAAGGTAAACTTGCTTTTTGAATTTTTCTATTTAAATATTTCAATTATTATTTTATCGTCTTGCTTTATATATATAATAATATATATTTTAATCGTCGAAATTTATTCACGATACAAAAAGTAATCGTTAATGATAAAATATGGCGACGGAAAACTTCACAAACAGAAATTGCAAAATGTTTGAAAAACACTGTATTTATTAACGGAAATTTCATAATACATAAATTTAAATGGAAATTCGTTAACGATAATTAACAATTTTTAGTTAATGAAGTCATTAGCGATATTAGATATTTAATTATAATTCGTTTCTGATGACTATAATATATTTATGAACATAGAATGCTTCGAAAAATTAGGCTTTTTGATATATCATTGAATTTTTTACTTTTATCATAACAAAGAAAAATATAACATTATTTTTTTTTATACTAATGAGTTAAAAAAAATAAATACTTAATAGAAACATAATTTAGAAATATATTTTTTTTCATTTTAAATATTATTATAGTTTATGATGAAAAAAATGTGTCCCAATCGAGAATATTGCGTGAATTATATTGAAAATTCCGATGCCGGAGAAGAAAAAAAAAAGGTGAAAAAACTCAAATAGGATTAAAATAGGCTTTGTTGTATCCATCGTAACAAATTGAATCCATTATCAAATCAGAAATATAAAAGTTTCCTCGCAATCCGAAAGCCCATTCATTTCAACAGGCGAAAACTTTCCCTTTTCATTGAAAAAGTCCAAATTTTCCCAACAATAAAAGTACCGTCGTATATCGAAGTGTACTAATAAAATATATAAAAATGTGAAAGGATTCGATTTTTAAATTCAGCAGCGCTTGTTGAGTTCTATCGGTGAAAATCTCGACAATCCGACTTTCGTTAATCCGATTCGAATTATCGTTACATTTATCGCGTAATAGATGTAAATCGATAACATAAAAGTGATTGTGATTTTTTTTTTTTTACCGAATAAGGTAATTTAATTTTGACGTTTATTTTATTATAATTCATTCTATGTAGCACCAATTTTAACATTGAATAATGACATTTTCGTACTATTTTTGAGACATATTTATATTAAGAATTTTTATGAATATATTTCTGCAATCCTTGTGAACATTGAATATATATTAAGACATATGGAGTATAACAATTTTTTAAACTAAAGATAAATTAATATATTTTTTCATATATATATATATATCGTTATATATGCAATTATGAATATAAAAAATATAAAAGTCATCAGAAATTCGTTTAGAACAGGCGCGTCAAACTCTTTTGTGTACTAAATCGTGGTCTGCACTCAAAAAACAAGCCATTACAAACTTGATAATTAAAATATCACTTTTAATTAATTTTAAATGCACACTACAACTTTATTAAACGAAACTTTACATACAAATAAAAAAATAATTTTATATATGTTATCAAAAACAGCACATAATGGCCGCAATTATTGGCGGATCGCATACGGGCCGCGATTTTGATGTTTGACATGCCTGATTTAGAAGAATAAATAAAACTTACAATACAACAAACATTTTATTACTATATTAGATATATTTAAAATAAAATAAGTAATAAAAAAAAATCTAAATATATTTTTAATTTATATCAGAAGACTGACATTATATACGAAATTCAATATGTCAAAATGTCACTAATTAATCTGAATAATATAAGATTGTTTATATACATTTATATATGGGTTTGGCAGTTTCACACCGTACGAATGGCACAAGCCAAACCCGTGCAACCCAAACAACCCGGACAAGTTGGAGAACATATTTTCAATGGTGAATTGTCTGTGGTTTGCCATCGGCTCACTAATGCAGCAGAGTTGCGACTTCCTGCCCAAGTAAGGGAAACTGCCTGGCCAACCATTCAAACCACCACGAACACATACACGCATACACGAACTCATCCATTGTAAAATTCTATCTCCTCAAAACGAGGGTTTTACGTCGTAGCTGTGTACAAATGGGGCTCAGGGGTCGAAAGGATACGTCAAAGTGACTGTATAATTGAGATTTTAATATTGAACGAGGACCGTCGTTTTCACATACCAGTATTATACCATATATTATTAATATAAATATATCAAAATTAATATTATATCAGGACTAAAATGATATATAACTGTTCTCTTTCATTCGCTATCTGAATATAATGCGTTAGAAAGGGACGGGTGCGTATCGTCGCATGTCCTTGATATCCATCGCGTGTCCAAAACGTATCCTTTCGAGGATTTTTTTATGTTTTTTTTTTTTTTTGTTTTTAAAAACAATGATGATGATGTGAAGGAGTACACAAAGTGCATGTCGTAATTGTCACTTAACGCTGGTCCCTTTTTGTTTGCGTCCTTTCGTCGTCGTGCTCCAGCTTCAGCCCCTACGAATGGGACAACCCGCATCCCTGCCTGGACGAGCCTCAGGTTCTGGAGAACCAGTTCTCCCTGTTGAACTCGCTGTGGTTCACCATCGGCTCGCTTATGCAGCAAGGTTCAGATATTGCGCCGAAGTAAGTCCAAATATAAGTGAACAAGAAAAAAAAACTTAAAATCATTTTTTTTTAAAACAACCTAAAAACGATAACAATAACCAGTAAATGAGCACCTAATACAGATTGTTTTCTTTCTTTTTTTTTGTGATCGATAAGATTTTGCTACTGTAATGTGCCTTTAAACTGATAGAATTTTGAACGTTTTTACTAAAGGTTGCCTTCAGATTTAGAATGAGTTGTTTTTCGATTAACTAAACTAATTGCATAACTATTTCTTTGAAAAAAATATTAATATTAAAAAATACAAGAAATTTGGATATTCAAATTTTGTCTAGTTTAAGTAAATAGTTTATAAAGCATTGTGCATATAACAATCGGAATAAATTTAATTATAATTTATTCATCCCCCTCCCCCGTCGGAGGTAAAAGGCTAAAATTTTAATACGACATACTTTTGACAATATTTCAACGTGATATTTATTTATAAGTCGCCATCGGAAACAATGAATTTGAATCTATATAAAGACTAAACATCTATTATTTCAAAACGTAGAATCTCATCCCTTATTTTCCGAACAAAAAACAAAAACTACTGCAAAATATAATAGAAGAATATAGGACGGATAGAAATCGTTATTTTAATATTAAAGCTCGTCAACCGTGGAGATCTTTGAACAGCTCTCGATTTAAATTACAAAATATTTATATCAAAAAGTCATAAATTATTCATGATGATCTTGGCAAAAGCCTTCATTGTCAACACACATATATAAAAGCAACAACTTCTTATCTGAAGGAAACAATTCAATAATTTACTAACATTCAAAATATATATTAACAATAAAGTTCAAATAATAAAAATTCTGATAAGAGCTTTATCTAAATTTTGCTGCTATGCTAATAATCCGATCCCGGCTTGTTATTTTTATTTTTATTATATTATTATACTCTTTGATCAAAATTAGTTTTTGTTTTTTAATTAATTTGACACAAATAATTAAAGCATGAAGATTTTTCTCATTAAATGGTAGATCGATGTTATTACAGTAGCTGCATGCAATCAAAATATTGACTTTTTTTTTTTTAGTAAAATCGACGAACTTTACAAATAGATATCCTAATTTTTTCAGAGCTGTATCAACTAGAATGGTAGCAGGAATGTGGTGGTTTTTCACACTTATAATGATATCATCATATACAGCTAATTTAGCTGCATTTTTAACGGTCGAAAGAATGGATTCTCCGATTGAAAGCGCTGAAGATTTGGCCAAACAGACCAAAATCAAATATGGAGCATTGAGAGGTGGTTCTACAGCCGCCTTCTTTAGGGTATATAATATTATTATTAATATCGAATATAATTTTCATTTTTGTTCGATTGTTGATTTTTTTTTTTTGTATATTATATAGGATTCTAACTTTTCGACATATCAACGAATGTGGAGTTTCATGGAATCGGCTAGACCATCCGTGTTCACATCTAGCAATGTTGAAGGTGTGGATAGGGTAGTCAAAGGAAAGGGTAGTTATGCGTTTTTGATGGAATCCACATCTATTGAATACGTTATTGAGAGAAATTGTGAATTGACACAAGTCGGTGGAATGCTAGATTCTAAAGGATATGGAATCGCTATGCCACCCAGTTAGTTATTTTTTATTTATTTATTTATTTTAAAATAAATAATATAATTTAAATATTGGTAAATTAATAAATTTCAGATTCACCCTATCGAACCGCAATCAGTGGAGCCGTTTTGAAGCTACAAGAAGAGGGCAAGCTTCACATATTAAAAACGCGTTGGTGGAAAGAAAAAAGAGGGGGAGGATCTTGCAGAGTAATTTCTTAACTTAATATTTATCATTTTATCTCTTGCTCGTCTATTATAACACTGTGATCAAAAAATAAGATGGATCTGTTTATAAAATGTAAATTCTTTATTTATTCTGCCAAATCAATTTCATTCCTTTCAAAATAATTTCCGTCCGATAAAAAGCACTTTTGTCAACGCTTTTTCCAGTCCTCGAAACCTTCTTCGATTCCGTTTTTTATCTTATTAATCGTGTCGTGAGTTTGCTGAATAGCCAGAAATCGCACGAAGCCAAATCAGGCGAATACGGTGGTTGCGGAACGATATGATTTTTTTTGTCAAAAAAGTCGCGAAGAACCAATGCAGTATGACATGGTGCATTATCGTGATGAAAAAATCAAGACGCTTGGCAAATGTTATACCAACTTAGAAAAAAAAATACAATTTACCTGCCTTCTTAATACCCGGGAGTTTTAAATGACAATTTCATCTTACTTTTTTTTATCACAGTAGTATAATCGAAATAATGGAAATATTTATAATTTATACATTGACATGTAATTAAAATTCAACGTTTCCAGGATGAGACCTCGAAATCCTCATCGGCAGCCAATGAGCTGGGTCTGGCGAATGTCGGCGGTGTTTTTGTGGTCCTCATGGGTGGCATGGGTGTGGCATGCGTGATCGCCGTTTGTGAATTTGTATGGAAATCCAGAAAAGTTGCAGTCGAAGAAAGGGTGAGCACCATTTTGAGCGATACATAGCTCTAACAAATGACCGGCGTGCCCGCAGGGAACAGGGACTCGCCACCGGCCATTGTCTACGCTCAGGACGCATATTTATAATAAATTAATAAAAAAATAAATAAATAAACATTTTTAGAAACACTGCCATCCATACTAATAAACGAACGAAAAAAAAACATCTATATATTATAAATATGCGAATCGAGCGCAGGTCCCTAGTTCAACTAGCGTAGTGCGCGCTGTTTTGCCATTTTTTTTGCACCCCCCCCCCCAATTTTAGGTGTACAAAAAAAAGAGGACAACTTTTTTCCCAGTGAAAATGTGATGTAAAATATGTATATTATATCAGATATATTATTAAAAATAAGGTAAAAAAATTATAAATTATAGTGTTATATACAATATATATATATATATAGATGTGTTCAAGTTTAAATCTGCTCAATCATTACATTTATTATATTATATATATATATATATATATATATATATATATATATATATATATATATATATATATATATATATATATATATTTATATATGTATATTTGTGTATTAAAAATATTTATTTTAATCGCATGCTCCTTATAATAGGATTAATATATTAAATATTTTTTTTTAAATTTATTATATTATAATATCAAAGGTAATTCTAATTTAATTTATTTTTTTCATGATTATTTTATTTATTTATTTATTTTTATTTTTCTTCAGAAAAAAAGATCCAAGATATCTCTGAATTCGAAGCAAAATGAAACATGAAAATGGAAATCGTTTTCAACCAATTTTTAACCAACGATTATTATTTTTTTTTGTTTTACATAAAATCTTATATTTTTTTGTAAATAAATATAATTGAAAGTGTTTGATTTATTTTTATACTATTTTTTTTCTAATCTAATTATTAATAATTTCTCAAATAAATTTAAAATATTTTTCTTTTATGATTAATATTATTATATATTATTTTTTTTTGTAATTAAATATAATTGAAAATAAGATTTATTTTTCTATATTTTTCTTTTTTTAATCTAAATATTTACAATTCCTTATATTTAGAGATTTATAAAAATATACTATTTTTGACGTTCATAATATTTTTTATGATTAATGCAAATATTTAGCTATTTACACATACAGTAACTACAAATTTTATATAAATAATTTATTTATATAAAAAAAATACTTCAAAAATTTCGACAGAAAAATGTAAAATATAAATATTTAATTATTGTAATTTTTATAATAACCATAAATGGTTATAAAAATGTATGTGAAAATAACTAAACTATTGTGTTTATCATATTGCGATGTGCAAACGGTCTTATATGTTACTGGCAATGTAAATAAATTGTACATAAATATATTTGAGTTTAATAAGTGATTATTACTATACGACAAATATTGATAATTAAATATCTAGTTAGTTATGTGTAATTTTCATTAATTATAATATAAAATTAAACTCAACGCATTTTCAGTAACATGTGCGATTTGGAAAATATATAAATAAACATATTAATATTTATATTCTTATTTAATTTAATCAAAGTGAAATATTCTAAAATACATACTATAAAGAGTTGCATATTAATTTTAAGACATGTAAAATATATTTTAATCGACAATAAGCCGTGATATACGTACCAAAATTTTAATCGAAAAAAATATTTATATTATATATGTACACGAACACACTACACACACACACACACATACACAAATTTATAAAAAAAATACTAGAATTAAAAAAATAAGTCAAAATATATTTTTTCTATAATTCCAGTCATTTGTTGAAAATAATTATTTAATATATGTAATAACAATTTCCATAGTTTTAACTTATAAACTGGTGTCAAAGTTTTTTAGTTTTTAAAATAAATATTTTAATATTATAAACTTTAGAATTTGAATGATAAATTTAGACAGACATTCTCAAAATATACATGGAAAAATAAATTATTTATTTATGATAATTTATCTTTTTTTTGAGACACAATACAGAATCGTAATTATAACTTATAAGTTACTGGATATTTTGCAAAATGACTATGTTAGTTGTCTGCGTATTGTTTTTTGCCTTCCATTCGGGTCTTTGTCGGTATGGACACAGGAAGTAAGTATTTATTTTTATTTTTAAATAATAAATTAATATATTTTCTTATAAATAATAAAAGTATTTTAGAAAAAAATTAACCGCTTAACGTGCATTCCCGAGTCACACTCGGGCATAATAAATCAACTTTCTATTCTTCTTTCTTTGTATTTAATACCGCATTGAAGCATGGCTCGAGTGTCTGGACGCTTGTCGCCATATAGTTTGATCCAGAATATCCTCAGGATCAGCATTGATATGTGGCATATCCTTCCAGATCTGATCCATACATTGTTTTTTTAAGTAGTCCTTTGGGACTCTTCCCTTGTGGATTGAGGTTTAGAGCCGTCCTGGCCATAAATTTTCATCAATTTGGACCACATATTCTGTAGATTTTTCATTTCAGCTGAACTGGTATCTTGAGCACTCCTGTCACTTACGGACTACATTTACTACTGTTCAAATTCCATATATTCTGATTTCATTATATTAAAATATAATACCTTTCTATGATAACATTGTAAACTATCTCTCGCAAAACTGGCGTGACCGTTGAGGTCTCCGCCAACCACCAAGTGTTTTTTAGGTTTGAGACCTCTCAGAAAAACGTTCCAATCTTTTCAGAACTCGTCTTTCTCGTCATTGTCGTGTATTTGGGTCAAAGTAGCATTAATTCTAATCGACATGATGTGATCAGATATACGATTTCCTTACTGATGACAGTCCCCACGCCATTCTTGTAACATTATAGAAGAACTTAAACTCTTCATTGATTTTCTCAACTTGGTTCATTTCCGTTTAATTTCTTAAATGCACATAATATCAATATGGCGGTTTTTCAACAAATTCACGACTTTTTACCTGGGTTTACCTTTTTAGCCCGCCTAGATTAGCGGGGGCCCTTGTTCATTTTTCAATGTGTGTCGCCTCTAAGGAATATCCTAGCAATTTTTGCCAAATTTTGAATAGATATGTTCATAAGATGCGACCACAAAACCTATATGTCATTGAAGACCTTCACCGTTGATTGAAATCCAGCAAATATCGTGTGGAGGAAGTGATATGATTTTGCCGTCTAAGGATATAATAGATCACCAAACGGTGTAAATAATTGAATGCATTTTTTTATACTATTAAAAAAATTGCACGTTAAGGGATTAAAAATTATATTTAAATCATCAATAATATATTTTTTTAATAAAAGTGAAAAACTTGCGATTTAAAATAAAAATATTATTTTTCAGGCATCCTTGTGCTCCGAAATGGCATCTGAACTTCGCCAAGCTCTCAGATGTCAGGGAAGTGGAAGGTCGGGTTCGGGGTCGGGTTCGGGTCGAAAAAGGGCTCCGCCACCTGCTCACACGGATATCGGTCCTCAGCCTGGTACTTTAGGCTCACCTTATATGCATTATGGATTTGGCGGAAAAGATACGCTCAATTGACAATGATCCGTAACTTTCTCCGCCGATTTCGAAAGCGGAGGCTAATAAAACAGACCGAATCGTCGAATATATATATATATATATATATATATATATATATATATATATATATATATATATTACAGGGACAAAACCGCGACGCTTTATTTTCAAATCCCTGATTCGGACTTGTTTATTCACAAATCCTTATAAGAATTTTGTTGAATCTAATTCGAATCAAAGTAGATTTCTTTTGAGAATCAAAATAAAATCAACACGAATAATGTGAATATATTTATAAGTATTTAAAGGTAAATTTATTGATTTTAAACAAAACATTCACACTTTTGAAAACATCGTGTTGTGAAAATATTATTTTAAAAACTATATATGAAAATTCACTTTAAAATAAGAATTTCCATGTATAATATATGTATATATATATATATATATATATATATATATATATATATATATATATATATATATATATATAAATCTATTACATCTGCATATATTACTGAGTAACATAATATAATAAGATTTTTTACGTCTTAATTGTACATTCAATGACAAAATGATCAAGTAAAAGGTAAAAAAACGTAGATTTTTTTATTATTACGATTAAAATAAATAATTAATAACATAGTAAATAAAATTTGTGTGATGATTGAATTGAAAAAATAAAATCGCTCGTGCGATTTTTTAAATGTAAATAATTATATTATATTGCATACATTTTATAAATATAGTTTATATAAAAAAATGGCTATAATTAACGTTGATTTTATTATTATTATTACTAATAATTTCTATAATTATGACAATGCTCAATTCTCACATAAAATAATAATTATTGATATATGAAAATGTATAAAAAAGTACAAGTTGTTGTTTGATTGTTATGGTAATTCAAATATAAACAGAAATTTATTGATATTTTAACATTAAAAATACTTTACTCTTTGATATTTACTAGTATTTATTCTTCAATTCAGTTTCACTAAAGTTTATTTATTATCAAGTGTTTAACAATTTCTGATTATATTTGATTATTCTTTCATTATTAATAATGTATATGTTGCTGTTATTTTTTAGATAAATTAAATACTATTACATTATTATATTATTGTCTTCCCGATAATGATTTTTTATTATATAAAAACATTTTTTTTGTGCTAAAATTAATATAATAAATTTCATGTATATATCCAATTTAATTGTAATTAATTGTACTTTGTATATAAAAAAAACTTTTTGTATTTTAAACATTATTATTGAACAATTATAAATTGAATGAAAGAAAACCATGAAAAATTCATTAATGTAATATTCATTATTTCGAAACGATCGAAGTGAAAACGGAAGTGTATTATGTGAAAATTATACGTAAAATATAATTATATTATATATTATTACTATTATTAAAAAAAAAGATACATAATTTTACAATATCAGGGTGCCAACTTAAATAAATTAACTTAAATTGAATGGATGATGAAAAATGAAGATGATATTTAGTAAAATTTTACGTATCATTATTGTTAATATTATTATTATTGTTTTTCTACAAAAACATTATTCATCTTTTAATTGTATAGAATAATTAGAATTAATATTTATTAGAAAATGAAAATGTTTTTATGTATTTTATCTATTTATTTTACACGTGAAAAATCAAATGTTTCGTAAACACGGTGTGAAAAATCTTTTTTAAGTTTTTATGTGAGAGAATATTCCATAATATTTTATTATTCTCATATATATATATATATATATATATATATATATATATAACTGATATTGAATTATATTAATTTTTAATTAAAATTATGTTAACTTTTTTGGACGACTTAATCAATCCTTATTTATAATAAATAATAAATTAAATGTTTATATTACAGCATATATTTCAATGACTTTTGTGTTTTTTTTTTAAAGAATAATTATAATTTTATTGGTAATTATCGATATTTTTACAATATAAATATATTATTTTTAACGATAAAATATGTTTTTAGACAATATTCTCTTGCATTAAAACTGTTTGATTTTTTTATTATATATTGATTTGCTCAAATCTTTTTATATTTTACAATATTTCAATATTTGAAAAAAAATACATAAGGCGGCGTCATATCAAAGAGTGAATCCATTAATTGTGTGCAATCGTTAAAATTCCAAATCGGAAACATTAAAGTCTGGCGTCGCCTTTGCGTATTAATTTCACCGTTCAACTGTAAAAATTGAAAACGGATCGTTTCCGTTTTCGCAAATGAAACAATTTGTCCTAAAATGAACTATAATTGTAAGTAAATTAAAATTATGTAAACGAACAAATGTGTAGCTAGATTGAATGTAATAAATTTGTGAAAATTCTGAAAAAAAAAACTGAAAGGTACACTGTATGATATAATCATGTGCAAGAATAAATCTAAGTGTTTCATAAAAAGATAATTTGTCTCGAATTTTATTTACATATAATAATTCCCTTTTTTTTCTTCCTCATATATATATATATATATATATAGTGCGTTTATTTATAGCATAACATAATAAACACGTGTCGACCGTTCCACCGTTTCTCAATCTTTTTCGACAATAAATATTATAATGTTGTGAAATTTTATTATTACACTTAAAAATATTTTTGAGTAATATTATTTAACGACAAAATATAAATTGCATCACGAATATATCAAGTTTTAACTCTATAATAGATGTCGTTAAATATGAAAGGAATTTCAACGTATCGTCAATAGATGGCAATGTTTTATTAACTAGATAATAATAATTACTCATTACGGAAAATCAATTAAAGGAATCGAATTAAAAAATATATATATATTATTTCAATTAGATCATTTTAATCTTCAAAATAATAATTTGAGAATAAATCAATATTGAATAAATTATGAAAATTGTAAAGTACTTATATAAACATTGTACATTATTTTTTTATAATATTAAATTTTATAGATGATGACAAAATTACCAAAGAAAAGCATAAAAATTATAAAAATAATTTAGTGAGATATGATCACCAGTTTGGGAAATATTATCTATATTATATTTTTTTTTAAAAATAACAACAATAATTCATTTTAATTTAAAATTGATTCTAATTTTTTTGTTTAATATTCATTAAAGATAATAGAAAATATTTTATTTTTTGATAATACAATATTAAAAAAACGATATATTTTTTAAGTAAACGATATTTTGTAAACCACTGAAAAATACTTAGAAAATTTTACGATTTACATAAATCACCGATCAATATTTCAGCAAAATATAATTCGACATATGATCTAAATATTTTCACAATTGAAAATATGCCAAAAGTTGTATTATAAAAAGAAAACAAACAAAAAAAATTGAGAAACGCCGTAAATTTCTTAATATTTTTGACGTCGTATTCGTTTGGAATTCCCTGTGTTATTTGTATATGTGTCACCTTTAATGTCGCCGTTATATAAACATTTCTATGGAAAAATTATTTTTTTTTACATATGCAAAATTTTAATGCTGAAACTACCTGAAAAATCTGAAACTTGCACGCGTTAACTGGAAGACAGATTATTCGAACTGAATGTTGAAAATTCGAATCTTGTGCCAAACGCCAAATTTAAACGGCACACCGTGTGCCAACTACAGGGTGTTTAGAAATAAAACGCGGAACGGAATTATATAGAAAAACGCTGATCAATCACCATGTATAATCAATCACGGCGCCGCATTAATGAATTATGATTTATGGTGTTTTTTAACGAAAACTCTTGCCAATTTTTCTTTATAAATATAACATTCGCTTATTCGACTGTTTACGTAATAAATCGATGAAAATATTTTATTTTAAAACCACGAAAATATTGTAAAATGTTCTCGATATATTTTTATTGATTGTGCGATAAACAGTTTAATAAAAATGAAAATAAATATTAGTAATGACTGGCGAATTTTAATAGAATACTTCATATAAATAATCTTAATATTGATAGTAATATATCAGATCAAATGACAAAAAATTCAAGATAACGAGATTTAACATTCAACATTCATATTTAACGACTCTAAAATTGAATTAAAAGAATTAAAAATCTCTAATTCATCTATTATGTAAGTTGTATAATATAATAATATTTTGATGTAATATGAAAAAATAATTTAATTGCATATAAAAAAATTTAACAATTATCAATAATATTCGATTGTTAATATTTATAATAAATAAAAAATAGTATTATAAATGGACATTATTTTCCGAACAGAATGTAGAATAAAATTTTTCAAACCCGTCCTACATTGAAACGCATCAAAGGAAAACAAAACAGACGGACATCCCAAGTTATGCCATATTATGGTTTATATTTAGTTTTCATTTAATGGACAACATCCGTTTCGTATAAGAGCACCGTTTTATTACGAAAATTATGGTTTAAATATATATATATATTGGTATATATACATTTTCAAAAAAAAATTAAGTTAAATATGTATTCGAACGATTTTAAGAACAATGAGCAATGAAAAAAAATTTCATGAAAAGTGTGCAAAATATTTTCAAATTTTTACAATATTTAAATTTATAATTATTTACAACTTATATGTGCAATTTACATTTTTTTATTTTATAAAAAAAAAATATTTAAAAAATAATTTGCTAACTATATACTATGCGACTTTTGTATCATAAGTATTAGAAAAAAAAATTATATATATATATATATATATATATATATATATATATATATTATTTAAAAACATATTATTTTTAATATATTATTTTTTTTACTATTTAAACATTTTAACGAACTGGGTCTAAATTTATGAATCTTGGCAATTCGCCCTTGTTGACAACGCACTACATTCAGTATGTGTTAGAACTTGTGCAAGAGCTAACTTAGCTCTGTGTAAACTTTCAGATTCTATATATATATATATAAATATTAAAAATATGATACGAATGAATTTTATAAATATTTAACATATTACCTAGTGATTTTGTATATTTAAATGTTAACAATGTTGAAAGTGTACGTTGTGTGTCTTTCACTTTTGCTCACGTGGAACACTGTTTGGACACAAGACATTAAAATAGGTACGATTTAAAATATTATTAATCAAAAATACGTACAATATTCAAATATTCTAATATTATTTAATACAATAAATCAGTTTTATAAAAATTAAAAAATATATATATATATTAATTCATCCGTGAGATTTAAAAACTATATTAGATATCGTAATTTTGCTTTCATTCATAAATAAATAAAATAAAATAAAATTAGTTTTCTGATGATTATTTAGGAAATTAATAAGAAAATTTTTATATCAAAGATTGCTTAAATTATTATTAAATTTAATAACTAGAAATAAATTGAATTTCAGGAGTATTGTTCGACGATCAAGATGATAAAGAATTACGCAAAATATTAGAGGCTGTTGTTGATTCTATAAATGATGACAGAGAATTCTTTTCTGATACAGATGTTGTGTTGGCCACTAAAATTCTTAATAAAGATGACGATTTTGGGGCTTCCAATGCAGTTTGCGAAATGTTGCAGGTGAGTCTACAAGTGTTTTTAAATCATTTGTGTATTATTTTTAGTTTTCTATTGCGAAAATATATTTTCAGGACGGAGTAATCGCAGTATTTGGTCCTAGCGGAAAATCCTCTCAACATATACAATCTATTTGCGATGCAATGGAAATTCCTCATATGATAGCAAAATCGGATATATATCAAGAAAAATCACAAAGCGTAATTAATGTTTATCCGCATCACACTATAATGGCCAATGTAATTATTATTTTTAATATTAATATTCTTTTATGATTAATATTACATTGATAAATTAAATTTTAATCTAATTAATAAATTAATTACATTATATCCTATACTACTCTGATCAAATATTAAGGTGAAATTGTCATTTCAAACTCTCCGGTAAATTATATTTTTTTCCTAGATTGGTAGGACTATCTATATAACATTTATATTTAAAGGGTTTAATTATTTCCGAGCTATCTCATATCATTTCGCAACCATGGTATTTGCCTGCTCTGGCTCCGTGCGACTTCTGGCTATTCAACAAACTCAAAAGGCCAATGCGGGGACGCCGTTTAGACACGATTTAGGAGATAAAACCCGAATAGAAGAAGATCTTGAAGACTATACCGGAAAAAGACTATTTCGATTGTTTCGAGGAATAAAAAAAGCGTTAGCAAAATAGGTGAGAGCGTTTCGTCGGAAAGCTCTCACCTATTTATGGTTAAAAACCGGACGATTTGCAAAAGAAAAATCGCATCATAAACATCATAAACACTTTTTATGCCGAAGATAACAGCTATTTTTTTCATAGTCATCATCACTTTTCATCCGAAAGTGAATCGTAAAATATTTTACGATTTCGCTTCGCTTGTAAAGAAGCCGTTAAGACGCTGTAAATTTACGCGAATTCGATTCGAATATGAAGAGCGTTTTACGTTTTATGTTCTTCAATAAAAATAAAATAAAATATTTTTGTCGTAGATCCTCGTAGATCTGGTAAACGAATTCGACTGGAAAGTCTTCACAGTTATATATGAAGAGAGCGAAAGTCTGCCGAAATTAAGCGAGCTGATCAAAATGCACGATGGAAATATGCATAAAATATCTATGAAGCAATTGGACACTAGAAAAGGAAAAGATTTCAGGTGTTTTTTTTTTTGTATTTATTATAATCAAAGTGGATGAATGAAAAAATTTCTTTAAGTATAAAATTCCATATATTGATATAAATTAAACGCTTAGTGAAAACGTTTTTATAGAGGAATGTTTAATGATATTAAAAAATCTGGAGACACAAAATACATAATCGATTGTTCTATTAATATTTTATATGATGTTTTAATCCAAGCGCAACAAGTTGGTCTAATGTCTGACGATCATAGCTACATAATAACAAATTTTGATTTTCATACCATCGATTTTGAACCATTTAAATATGGAGGATCAAATTTGACTGGTACATATTTTAGTATATTTGAAAATAATTGTTAAAATCATATTTTTACATGTAATGGATTAATTGCAGGTATGAGATTGATTGATCCAGAAAATCCTCTAGTAATAGAAACCGTTGAATATTTGAACAGCTTGAAAGACGATGAGGAAGAAGATAGTAAATTGAGCCCGGAAACATTTAGATCTAATGCAGCACTTCTATTAGATTCTCTTAACGTTTTAATGACTGCACTTAAAATGCAATACGGTTTTCAGGCAGTAATAGAAGAATACAGTTTCAAATGTGACGAAGAAGACAGTTGGAACCACGGTTTATCCATGATTAACGATATGCGAGCCGTCAGTTTTCTTCGTATTTATCTATTCATAAATACGAAGAAAAAAAACATAAAACTTCAATTTTAATTTTATGATTTTAGTTACAAGTGAAAGGATTAACTGGAAATATTAAATTTGATCCTGATCAAGGTTACAGAACAGATTTTCCTCTTGATATAATTGAACTGACTAAGGATGGAATTCAGAAAGTATGAATAAATTTATATATTTCAGTAATTATTATGTATAAATTTATATAAATAAAATAAAAAAATATATCTTATCTAGGTTGGAACTTGGAATTTAACTGATGGACTTAACATTACTAGGGATTCCCAATTTAAAGCTATTCAAGCCCTGGAAGGCTCGTTATCAAATGAATCTTTCGTAGTAATAACGGCAATAGTAAGATTAAAAAAAATATATATAAATTTTATATTATCAATTAAACGCATATTTCTCAAAATACACATTAAATTTTTAGAGTCATCCTTATGGTATGTTAAAAGATTCCAGTTCAATACTGACCGGAAATGAAAGATATGAAGGTTTCGGAATCGAATTGATCGAAGAAATATCTAAAATGCTAGGTTTTAATTATACTTTTGTTCTGGAACCGAATGGAGTATATGGAAGTTGTAATGAAGAAACTGGAATATGCAATGGAATGATTAAAGAATTGATAGACGGAGTATGTTTTAATATAATTGAGCTCGTTTATGTCATATACATATTTTTTAATTGATAGCATTTTTTTTTATTGTAGAGAGCCGATTTGGCAATTACTGATTTAACTATAACAGCAGAACGCCAGAAAGCGGTTGATTTCACCAATCCATTCATGACCTTGGGTATAACAATATTGTATAAAGCTCCGACAACAGAACCGCCCAAATTATTCTCCTTCATGTCTCCTTTCTCTAATAAGGTATATTTTTTATTATATATTAATTTAACATATATATATATATATATATATCACGAACAAATAGTTCATTTTAAAATTTGCAGGTATGGTTGTCATTGGGATCCGCCTATTTAGCAGTATCAATTTTACTTTTCGTCATCGCGAGAATTGCTCCCAAAGAATGGCAAAATCCATATCCTTGCGTTCAAGAACCAGAAAAACTCGAAAATCAATTCAGTATACCGAATTCATTATGGTTCACCGTTGGTAGTGTACTTCAACAAGGTTCAGAATTAGCTCCAATGTAAGCAAAATTCTATACACTATTAAAATTAAAATTTATATTTTAAATATAAATTATATATATTTAGCGCAATTTCAACGAGAATGGTTGCTGGAATATGGTGGTTTTTCACACTGATCATGGTATCGTCTTATACTGCCAATTTGGCAGCTTTTCTAACAGTTGAATCCATATCTTCACCGATTAGCAGCGCTGAAGATTTAGCTCACAACAAACACGGCATTAAATATGGTTCTAAACGTGGCGGATCAACACTTAACTTTTTTAAAGTATGAAACATAACACTGACCAAAAAATAAGGTGAATGTGTTTATAAAATATAAATTCTTTATTTATTCTTAAAAATCAATTTCATTTTCATCAAAGTAATCCCCATCCGATAATACGCACTTTTGGAATAATAATTTTCCAGTATAGTCTTCAAGAGCTTCTTAGATTCGGTTTTATCTCCTCAATCATGTCAAAACGATATACCCGCATTGGCCTTTTGAATTTGATAAATAACCAGAAGTAGCACGGAGTCAAATCAGGCGAATACGGTGGTTTCGGAACGATATGAGTCGAGTTTTAGACAAAAAAGTCAAAAAGAACCAATCCAATTACAATTTCACCTTACTTTTTGGTCACTGTAGTATCATTAAGAAACATTTTATATAATATTGATATATATATATATATATATATATATATATATATATATATATATATATATATATATATTATAGCTTTCAAATAATTCACTTCATCAAGAGATGCATCAATATATGATGGCGAATCCTGACGTTTTGACCGGTACAAATGAAGAAGGACTTCATAGGTATATAATAATATTTATTTTATTAAACATATTATAAAATTTAATATAACTATTTTTTTAGGGTTAAAACTGAAAATTATGCATATTTGATGGAATCTACGTCTATTGAATATATAACAGAAAGGCACTGTGATGTAGCGCAAATAGGAGATCTTATTGACAATAAAGGTTATGGAATTGCTATGAGAAAAAGTAAGTACTATACTTTTACCACTTTTAATGTATATTTTGCATTACTCCTGGTATCTATCGCTAATGATAAAGTATACTTTGAATGCGCATGATCAAACCATTAGGTTAAGGGAGGAGGTTCAACTCCCTTTTAGTATAGATCCGATACTCTTAGCTCCTCCCACCTGTTGTACGTTATAATGGTTTTAAAACATTTTTTTTATTTAAAATTTATCATATAGAAACATGTGCAATTTAATTTTTATATATAACGTTGAAATAAATAAAATCAAATGCACTGTATTTTTTTTATTTAGTGATATCAAAAAAAAAAGTGGTAGTGCTACATTATTTTCACAATTTGATCTTGAATAATCTTTACATCTCAAAATATAGATCCTTGTCATGCCGAAGATCAATCTATTACTATATGATTTCATATAAAATATTTCAAAATTTACGATCCAATTTTACTTTGTTCTATTAATACCATATATCAAACTTTCGCCAATACGATTTTAACGAATCCGTCAACGCGAGTCAACTAGTTTTCAATCAACGTATAAATAATATTTAAATATTAGACAACGGGAAAAGGTTGAGAAACACTACCTTAAAGTTCGTTCACCCTTTCCGTTTTATGGTATCCGGATATAACGTAAAACGACAAGACTCCCTCGCCACTTTCTCTTTGCGCAAGAACCCTCTACGAAAGGGAGAAAGTTGTCGTTTTGTCAATCCCTATAAGCTTACTGAACATTCCTAACGCTGTCTCATCATTATCGTTTCACTCTTAAAAATTAATATTTCATATATGTATAAAGCATTAAATATTATTAATTTATATAATTTATATGTATAATAATAATATATATATATAAAACACACATATCTACATACGTGTGTGTATTTTTGAAAATTTTAATATTTTTTATAATATTATCAAGTATAAGAATAACGCAGTGACGTCATTCAGAAATGTAATAGAGAAAAAATATTAGGGGTGAGAAATAATGTTGTTTCTTCATGCGCATTACGTCATACTTTAGTATTGATCTTCGGTTCGTTTGCGGTTAACCCCTACATTACCAAACACTTTTATATTTTTTAAAATAATACGCATAATTCAAAACAGTCATTCTAACTTAATATTTTTTTCTAATTTAAAAATTAGATAATTAAACATTTAACAATCGATTTTTTTTTTGAGAAATGATTTAAGAAAATTATCGTACTTTTTATCTTTATTTGACTACATCTATTAATACAATTAATTATTTGATATTATATAAATAATTTATATATTTATAATTCTTCCTTCCCCCCCCCTGCACAAAATTAGTTTATGTTAATGTATGAATGATTCAGTGTTATTCCCACTATTGAGAAACAAGCAAAGTTAAATATTCGGGCTGATTAATATTTACAAATTAAAAAAAAATGTACGAACGAGACTCGGGATCGTCAGTGTACGGAGAATTGTTATGCCCGAATGCGGTTCGGGCAAAACTGTCAAGTGGTTAATAAATTTTATAGTTTTTATATATAATAAATATCAAAAATAAAATTTATAACGTAGTGATATAAATTTATTTTTTTCATAAACAAAAAATATAAATCATATTTATTTTATAAAGCTTCAAATTTTATAAAAATTTAATTGAAGATTTCTTTTAAAAATTTTGTAACAAATATATGTAAAAACTAAGTTTTTATTTAATTGACAAAAAAAATAGCTTTAATCCGGACATTGAAGGGTTAAATGAAACAAAGTTAACGGACATTGCGGCGATGAAATCCGTTTCACCTGTTCGTTTTTATGTTTTCCCAGACGAGAATTTTCTCTTTCCCCTGGAAGCAAATGGAACTTCCGCTTTTCACGTCGGTACTTCCGCATTTTCCTCCCTTAACCGTTCGACGCATCGGCGAATTTCCACAAACTATCAACATTCCAAATCACCGCTTTGAAATATCTTCACGAGAAATTTTTTACAATTATATATTACTTTTTAAAAAAGCAATGTTTTATATATACATTTAAAAAAATATATTCCAAAATATTATAATATTTAAAAAAATTATATATATATATATATATATATATATATATATATATATATATATATATATATATATAGATATATATATGTCCATTTATAGATATATGATTCGTCCTACATTTGCCCCCCGTTGTTTCGATGGTAACAAGCGTCCAAAACGGCTTCCGTTTCTCGGGAGCAAATAACTGATGAAGGGGTTGTTCTTTTTTCACCGGACAACCCCTAGTCGTCACAGTTTGCAACCCCTTAAAAGTTGCTCTCAAAGACGAATATTCTCCTGGTATTGTCGTAGAATTTTCGACTCCAACAATTCCCTGTCGCTGCTACACCCCAGTTTTACTGACGTAATAAATAAATATATAATGTATTTGATCACTATTTTTTTTTATAATAATCAAAAAAATATATATTACTAAAACACTAATAAATAATATAATATATATAAATAATAATACTCTTGTTAAAACATATAGTTTTTTAATAATTTATAGAGGTCGCCCGTATAATTAAAAATATTATTTTATGATGTATTATACATCGATTATAATTATGTAATATTGCACTTTAACATATATAAAATAATTATTACTAAAGTGAAACTACGTTTTCAATAATTTAAAGTTTAAATTTAAATATATTACTTTATCAATAAATAATATTTAATGTTGCACTAGGAATCTATGTGAATATAGAGGCGATTTATTTTAAAACATATATGTGATATATAAGTATTATAATGTTTATACATATAATATAATAGTTATAACATTGTAAATATATAAGCAAAAGTTTTACAAACGTTCCGTTCGCTTATTAATAAAATAAACTGATTTATATTCAATTTAAACTTTTTGATTAGAACGATAACATTTATTAATATTAATAATGAATTATATTTAAGCTTCATTCCATTAAATTTTAATTAGATGCAAAAATTATGAAATTCAAATATTTGAAAATCACAGCTCTAATTTTAGTAATTTTTTGAGAGATATAATTAGTGAACAAACAAAACATTTTAAATATATAGATAAATAAAGCATCTTCTAATGATTGATTAGTTCAAATGTAGAGAAAATAGTTGAAGTATTGAAGACGGTCATACTAAAAGAAATTTGTAATTAGTCATAGAAAAATAAAGAATAAAATAGATAATTATTAGATTTGATATTTTTTTAAAAGAAAGACATAATGGAAAGCCACTAAAAAGAAAAACAATTTTTCCATAAAGAATTAATAGAAATTTTTATTCAATATTATACGCTAAAAAATACTAATCATATAAATATTCAAACCATATATAAAAATATAAACCGTATAAATACTATTTCTAAAAGTTTTAAAATTTTTATTATATATTCAAATATTTTATATAATTCTAAAAAAATATTTTTTTAATAATTTATATTAAAAAAAATATTTTTGTTATTGTAATAATAATTTAAAAAAATAAATTTAAAATAATTCGTTCGGCAAAATTGTCGTAGAACCTGCGCATCATTTTTTTAGTCTCGTAGCAAGAGAGTACGACACTGGCGAGTTCGTAGTATTTTCCGAGAGATTTTCACGCGGCGTAGAATTTTCCCGATACGCCGTCGCTTTCATGCCGCCCGCGCTCGATCGAACGTTTTCCTCCTCTGACGTTTACCGTCGTGAAATTTTCCCGCTTGTAGCGATTTTTCCGACGGCGGGCGTTGACGAGACTTGCATTAGAAACGCGCGCCACCCCTCCGCGGAAAATCTCTCAGTTTTCACGCGGAAAAATATCGCGTCTCGCTCGCGCCTTACGAATTTTCTTACGCGCAAAACAAGGACGACGCACTTCTTGATATTCGCCTTTGAAACCGCATCGCGCCGCTTCGGGAAAATCGCGATATCTATTCGCTCTCATGTAGTCCTTGTGAGAAGTTTAGTCTGGTTTTTCACACGGGTCTCTAAGGACATTCTAGCTTAATTTCATATTTTAATATTATCCTAAAAATCGTATGAAACGCGAACGAATACGAAACACGCTCTAAATATTTATTTTTATATATTAAAAAAAATACTTTTTTTTTCATATTTTATACATATGCAAGACAGGTGAACATGTGTGAATTGATTCGATCGTTTCTAACCCTTTCGCGACCGAAATATTTTCATTTTTCACAATTTATTTTATTTATTTTTATTTTAGATATGTACTATCATGATTTATTAACGAAATCCGTTTTAAGATTACAAGAACAGGGCGTGTTACATAAAATGAAAGATAAATGGTGGAAAGAAAAATGCGGAGGAGGCGCTTGTACCGTAAGTATTATTTTATAATTTTACAAAATATATTATTTTCAAGCATTAAATTTAAATTACAAGCTAATGATTAATAATTTATATTCAATCACAACCCCAATCATTAATGAAAATAGGGGATATATAATATCGATTAAAATATTTTTCAACTGTGTTTTTTGAGTTATGATATATAAAGATTTTATTGTTCATGATTGAAAAGGGGTCTGAAAGTGATTCAGGTGGTTCAGTTCCGTTAACCCTCGCCAACGTCGGGGGTGTGTTCATTGTATTGGTCGCCGGATGTGTTGGTTCAATTTTTGTAACGATTTTCGAATTACTCGTCGACGTATGGAAGACATCTAGCGACAACAAGGTTAAAGAATTCAATCAGATCGAATTTTCATTTCCGTTTTTCTTCCTGGTTTTGCCCTTTATTTTTCATTTTTTGGTTTTTATTTTACAATTAGAAAACGCCGTTTTATATATTCACAATTTTATAATAATATCGCAGCGACCTCGCGGACATGTTATTTTTCTTTCACTTTATTCAGTAGAACTCCAGCTTTATATTAGATTAGTTTTATTTTTTTTTATTTTTTTGATTGAACATAGAAAGTTTTTCGAATGCATCAAGCCATAATTTATATCATATTTATTTACATAAAGAATATTTTAATCCTTGTACGTTGATTTTACACAGCAATTATGAAGCTTTTTTCGAAAATTATGCTGAGCACTGAGAAATGACGTCATAACATATAACACAATAAAAAGATGATTCATTTAAATTATATAAAATAATCTAAACGATATTTTTTTATTGATATTGAATATAATTTTATTATATTTATGCAATGATGTCATTTTTTGTAACAAAACGAAGCTTTTAGAAAAAAATAGTTGAGCTAATATATATATATATATAAAATTTTGCATTTTAATAAATATATAAAATTTGTTTGAATCCATTAAAAAAACAATGTAAAAGGGTTGAATATTTAACGAATCATTCGAATATAAATATTTATATATAATATGTATACATTTTCACAGCCAACTTTTCTTTTGCAAGCATACCCTATTTTTTGCGAAAAACCCTCTTGAAGCCAAAACTAAAAAAAGAAACATTTTTATATTTCGATGTGCCTTGAAAATATATCTAAAAAAATGCATGTTTTTTGAAAGCTACCTATCCATTCCCGTGCTTATATTATTGAGCTCAGGTCAAAGGATCGGATTCATCGTCTCAAGAATTAGGTCTATCAAATGTTGGCGGAGTGTTCGTGGTTCTGGTTGTTGGATGCATCTTGGCAATATTCACTGCCATCGGAGAAATGTTGTTCAACATAAGGCAACATTCGAAGAAGTACAAGGTTTTATTTGAACGAACTGAAACTATTTCTATAATAAATATGTCATTTATATATAAAAAAAAAAAAACAAATTATCAACGAAAAATATGCTGAATGTGACAAATTTTTATTTTTCATAATATAGGTGCCTTTCCGTCAAGAGTTAATTGAAGAAATGAAATTTGTGGCAAAATGTAGCGGAGACACAAAACCGGTGAGACACAGAAATGTGAGCGGTTCTCCTGATTCACATTCGGCGACATCTGAATCGAGAAAATCGAAAGAATCGAGAAAATCTAAGGAAAACGGTAAATCTTTGAGTTATTCCATTGAAGAAAAACGCTAATTCGTACGCTTCATACACGTTATAATAAAAAGTTTTTTTTTTTATTTCATTCTACTTCAAGATTTGTTAAAAATTAAATCAATTTAGATTGAAGATCTTTTTACATACCAGAAATATTATATATGTATATATATATATATATATATATATATATATATATATATATATATATATTGTGATTGTTCTTTTAAATGTATTTATGTAAATGTTAATATATAAATAAAAATATTATTAAAAAAAAGTTGTAGAATCCTATTTACATTAATCGACCTTTCCCGAGCAATATTAAAATATATTTTGAGCGTTCGGATTATTTATTAGTATATCGAAAAAAATTAAATATTATTTATCATATTATAATCTTTGTCGACATAGTAATAAAATTTTAATTATGTTACGAAAAATTACAATATAATATTCAACAAAATATGTTCAACTTATAAATTATAAGAAAATTTTTTTAAATTTAGAAACTGTTATTATATTGAAAAGATCGATACTATGAAATTAGTAATTTAATAAAATAATTTAAATTTATTTTTTATTTGCGTCAAGTGTTACTTTTCATTTAAAAATAAATAAATAAAAAATGTAATAAAAAACAAAAAACATATTTTAAATTTAATAAAAAAATATTATAATATATAGATATATAAAAAATAATTTTTGATATTTAATATAAATAAAGTATATATATATATATATATATATATATATATATATATATATATATATATATATATATATATATATATATATATATATATATATATATATATATATATATATATATATATATATATATATATATAGACATCTATGGAAAACTTTTAAAAATTATATGAAATTATTTTCAATAAATTTATACAAACTCTTATATAAATATATGTGTCATTGAAAATTTTTATTATATTGAAATTATTAATTTATAATTAGATTTTTTAGATTCAATTAATCTTTATAAAATAAATATTAGACATATCTTTAAAAAAATCATTATTAATATTCAATATAAAAATATATATTTAATCGTAAAATAATATTTTTACTATTTGATAATTACCAAAAAAACAATAAATATATAATATGAATTAATTAATATAATTTTAAATTAAAATTTAATTCTATGATAAATATATTTTCTATGGTTTAAATTTATTATTCAGTGGCGTTGATGTAAGATACTCGTTAAATCAATAGACTCGGTTAATCAACGGCAAGTTTAAAACTAAATCAACCCTCGGGGTTTACAACGCTATTTTATTATTTAATAAACTAAAGTGATTGGATTAAACCATTTACAAGTTCTGTATAAATTTATTCATGAATTAATTACGCGTTAATTCCAAAATTGATAAATATTCATTTTAATATCGCACACTAAATAACAATATCAAAATATTTAAACATTTGAAAATATATTATGTAATATTTAATATATATATATATATATATATATATATATATATATATATATATATATATATATATTAATCTGTGATTAACAAATTATAAATTACCAAAAAAATGTATGATTTTAATTCATATTATTTTGATGATGATTAAAAAATGATCTGACTCTAGAAATCGAAAAATGTTTGTAAACTATTACTTTTTTTTAATATTTTTTTTAGAATATAAAAAATAAAGAAAGCTGCATTGGAAAAATGTATAAAAGTATTAATATGGAAAAAGAATATTTTTTTAAGAATTTTTAACATTGAAAAATCGCTTAATGATTCTTGAATTGTAAATTTAATATATTTTTTTATATAAGAAAATATACGTTAAAATTTATTAAAATAAAATATTTGAACTTTGTTTTCATATATATTACATATATTACTGTAAATGTGCATACATTCTTTTATTGAATTACCGCATATAGTACGAAAAATGTTGAATATTGGAAAAATTTTTCGCACTTTCACTGAAAATTTTCACTTTTCCAATGCAATTTTTCCGACGCGCGATATAACATATTTCATTCGTGCAATCGAAAAGGAAAATGCAAAAGCTCTACCGAATTATTTTGCGCGGTTTTTCCGCGTAACGGCGCTGTTTTTCTCCGAGCGTAATTCACGACGGGGACAAAGGAAAATTCGCCGACGAAAAAAAAAATATCCCAAAAGAAAATTTTTCGCAACCGTCGTTTGCGAATCGAAGTCGTTAAAGATGGGATTTGTCGTTATACGACTTTCGTTAAGTGGTCGTAAAAGATTCCGGTATCCAATGTAAAGTTTCTTGTTGAAATTTTCCATGTGTGTGTGTGTGTGTGTATATGTGTACATGTTTATATATGAATTTACATATGCGTATTAAATACATTAATTATATAATTCATTTTAAATTTACATATGCTAAACATTGAATATTCATAATAAAATATATATTATAATATATTCTTCTATATGACATATAAAATTATATTATTTCGAATCGAAATGGAATAATTTTAATATGGTAAAAAATATTGAAAAACGAGTAAGATTGAAAATAAAAAATGACTGAAAATCCTTAATCGCATTTGAATATTTTTCACGGAAAATTTATATAAAATATCGATTTCGAAACCAAAACGAGACGTTATTAAATTTTTCAGCTCTGTCGACATTTCAAATATCGATTACCCATAATAAATGTGATTTATTTTATACAAAAAAAAAATAATGAAATAAATATACACATTTTTTTAAATATTCATTAAAATAAATTACAACTGTTAAACATTATTTTTTGAGAATATTAAATATAAAATATTGAACTGACTTAAATTACACATTTTAGAATTAACTCATGAATAAACAATAAAACTGAAAATATTCACAATCTTTCGTTCGCATTGAACTATAAAAGATTTTCTTAAAAAAAAATCGAAAAAATGTAATTTATATAAATAAATAAAAGATCGTTGTCTAATTTAAGACGCAATAAAAGGATATAAGTGCATTCAATATATACATATATCGGTAATATATAACTGTAATTGAGTATAGAAACATAAAGTTGGAGTCCCACCCGAGCTATCGCCTTTCAGAAGCATTCTCTGCGGCCACTTATCGTTGCTGAGACTTTATTACTGCACTTCAAGTACACATATATAAGTCCCTTATTGTGTACATGTTGTGTTTTTAATAAGAAATTTTATTCAACTGCTGGAAAAATTCATTATAAGAATGTCTTTTAAATTATATATTGACATTGATTTTTCTATCCAATATTAATTTAATATTTTAATCAAATTATAATGTTGATATTTTATAATAAATAGCTTTTTTAAATTAATTCTTTCGATATTACAAGCTGTAAAAAGTTCATTCTTTATACAGAATTATTTCATAAAATTCACTCCATGAATTTTTATCGCACAATAATTCACATATTTTCACAATTATTCTGCGGAAAAGGGAACTTATAAAATTTTACGCGATATTCAAATAAAACGATATTTTATTTGCCTTTGCTATATCGAGCAAAATTCAAGAAGAATAAGCTTCATTAAATGTTTTTTTTTTTCATATTTTTGCACTATATTGACGGAAAAATCTCGACATTGCATTAATAATGAACTCTTATTTGCGAATATTCGCGACGGAAAAATCGCGCGCGACTTGCATTTTTCCAGACGAAAACTAATAATAGAAACTAAAAGCGAAAAAAAAATGAAAAAAAAACGTGAAATTCAATAAAAATATCTGCATATCGCGTAAAAGTGAAACTTTCGAAGAACGCCTTCAAAACAATGATATTTTCTGCATATAAATGCATCGATAATACTTTTCGCTTGAATATTATACGAATATATTAATTTCAATAAACGTATCTATTCCAATAAAATATATTAAAAATCATATTAAATCTCAAAAATATTCATATTTTCAAAATTTTATTTAAAATTTCACGATTGAACAAATATATTAAAAATTATATTTTTCACTTAATAATTAATAAATATTATATATATATATATATATATATATATATATATATATTATATTCTAAAATATCCAATTTAACATTTACATGTATTTATTTAATATGTTTATTTTAATTATTTCAAAGTAATATTATATAATATTATTATTCAAAGGATTGAAATCGTTTATATAAGATCGTTAATTATGACTTATCATATATTCCTTATATTATCGTAATATAAATTAAATTCTTATTACAAATAAACTTAAAAAGAATGATAAATCTATTTTTAAATTATTACTAATAAAAGCATACAAAATAATATAAATTATATTAGTTTCAATTTTTTCATGAATATTCATTTTAATTTATCAATTTCATAATACTTTTAATTAGTCAATTAAACATATATAATTTATAATCAATCTAATTCTGATTAACATTTCATTTCTATAAATATAAATTTTAAATAATTATATAATACATTCGTCAATTTTATAATATTTAATTACAATTAAAAAATATTAAATATTATACTATTATAATGTATTACAACCCTCGATATATATGAGTACAATAAATATAATTATACAACTTTATATAATAATATATAAAATTATTTTATATATAATATACTGTTGGATTTAATATACAGAATTTCGTTTTCAAAACAACCCATTTTTCGCGTATTCGCAAGAGGGAAAATGGAAAAATCTAGACCACTAAAAGATTTCCATTCAACCGACTACAAGATAAATCTCATTTAACCGCTAACCGTTTTTCAAGTGTCAATTAGCTAGAGCTTTCACGAAGAAAAAAAAACCACTTTCGTGCTACTTTTTTCAACGGTCTCTGACGGATAAACAAGCGTGTATGATGGATTTTTCCTTTCCTTTTTTTTGGTTACATTTTCCACGACAACAATGCAATTTTGCGACGTAACCTTTAACTTGAACCGTGTAAAACATAGATTCACAAACGTAGATAAGTTTTATATATCGTCGATATTGAATACGACATATATTCTTAAACTTTTAAGATCGTGAACTCTTTTAGAGATAAAATTAATACTTGTAAATCTGAACAAAATGTCTTTGTTATATACTACTATGATCAAAAAGTAAAGTGAAATTGTCATTTAAAATTTCCGGGTTTTAGGAAGGCATACAAATTGTATTTTTTTTCCTAGGTTGGTAGAAAGTCTTTAACATTTACCAAGCGTCTTTTTGTCAAAAGGTTTAATTATCTCAGAGTTACACGTTTTTTACAACTCTTGGTTCCTTCATCACGATAATGTACCATTGCATTGGTTCTTCGCGACTTTTTTGCTAAAATCTCGACTCATATAGATCCGCAAACAACGTATTCGCCTGATTTGGCTCCGTGTGACTTCTGCCTATATAGCAAACTCAAATTCACTTTACTTTTTGATCACACTGTTATGTTTCTACAACAGATCTTCTAATACTATTCAAAAGATTTTCATTTTTCAATTTCAAAGTAAAAAAAAAAAATATATATCCTTATACTTGGAAAATCACTGATGTTAAATCGCAAAATCGATGCGAACAAAATTCGACTTCTTCATTTTTGGTGGGAAAAACCAACGAATTTTCCGAGACGAACTCGGCGTGAAACTCCGACAAAAGGAAAACCGACTCTCGGCTTCGGTTATTTATCATAATTTACGTAACTGAAATTTTCGTCGAATCGAGTGCGAATTTGCATATCAATGGAGTTTTTCAAAAGTTTTTCACGAAAATCTGTACATAAAGCATGCTGAAAAAAAAAGCACTGAAAACTTTATCACGTGTGTATACTTTGTATTTGATTCGTTTTATCCCTTTTTATATTGATGTTTGTTTTTACGCTTTAAACTTTCTCTTTATATCAGTGGTTCTTAATATTTTCATAAATACTTAAATAATTTAAAAAACATATATTTAAATTAATGATAAAAAGTAGTTAAAATATTGTACTATTTTTTATACTTTTAGCACTCGTAATGTCAAATAAATATTCAATATAATATAAAATATATTATTTTAATATATAAAACATTTTTTTTAAATGTCCATTATAATAATATAACTCAATTATAATACATCGATAAAAACGACATAATAAACATAGTAAAATACAATTATTTCGATGTCCGTTATAAATAACAATCGTACCCCAATAATATAATGCGTATGATTTTATTGCTCTATTTTCCCAAATAGCCTATTTTATACGCTAATTGTTATTATACGATACGATATCGTAAATATTGAACAATATTGAGAAATAACGAAAAAAAAATTGACCTCTATCACGTATCGTTATATATTTATAATAAAAAAGTATGACTTTGTTCATCGATAACGACAGCACGTTATTTTTTATATACATCGATATACAGTATGGAACAAAAAAATGTACAATTTATTTATATAAAATAAATATTATATAAATTAAATTTAATACGATAACAATAATTTTAAATATATTTTAATATTTATGACACAAATTTTTTTTATTCATTTTCATCATCAATTTGTTCAAAGACTTCATTTATTATTTTCAATATATAAAAATATATTTTTCTTTTTTGAGAATCGCAATAAATGAAATAACATATTTTGAACCATTGTACTCATATTTTTATATATAATTGTATAAAAATACTATACATTCCCATTAATCGGTCGACAATCATTATTCTTCGAATAAGTGGATGACTAGGCATATTCTACGATCTAGAAAAACAAACTACTAATTTCAGATACTTACAGTATATTAAATATTATATATATGTAATAATATAAAAATAATTTAATTCATATAATTCGTGAAGACCTGTTGAATTAAAAAAAAAATTTTTGAACTTTTTTCATCAAATTTTTTACTATTTCTCTGAATATAAACTTATAGTTTACTTATTGTTGAAAAAAAAACGTTTACAATACGAAAAATATTAAATGAAAAATCGTACTTTCTAAATATATTAAATACGATATATTGATATTTTATATTCTCACATATGATTTAATAATTAAAATATTAAATATAATTATACCATCAAATTAATAATATATAATTGAAACAACAACAAAAAATTGGAACTACACGTCAAATAATTGTAAAATAAAGATATAATACAATTTTTTATATATATATAATATTATAAAAGATCGTATTAATTATATATGTAATATAAAAAAAAAATAAGTACATATTTGATTACACATCACAGTATGATATATATATTAGATTGTGAAAAAATTACGATGTTAGTATTCCAATAAAGGCATAATTGCTCTACATTAATTCCAATGGACTGTGTAATTCCAACATATATGGTATGATGATAAAAATTACAATGTTCCACATTGAAATTCGACCAAATTAAGAATAATAAATTAAATAAAAAAAAGCACTTGCCTAATATGATCTTTTATTACAAATAATATATTGAAAATAATGCATATTAATAATTCAAGTAATATTTATTGGATTTGAATCGTCACGATAACATTTATATAATTCATATATATAAATGCGTTCTAATATTAAATTGTCAAAATCGACTGTATTCAATGTTAGATAAGTAGTTAATCAAAATATTACGTATTTATATTAAGTGGTACGAAATATTTGAGAAACATAAACAGTCGTGTTTCATTAATAAATATGTCATTTTTTTTTAATATGATTTTATAAAAAAAATTGTAATTTTTTTAACATATTTTTTAAAGTGTAAAAAATATATTTTAAGTGTACTAATTTTCTCATAATTTAAAAAAAAATATTGAGAAACTCTGAATTGGAATTTATACTTGATCAAACTGTATTATAAATTTAATTAAATATAAATAATTTAGAATCATTCTGCGTATTGAATATTATTTTATTATATAGCGTGAAAAAAAAGTTTAATTTATATATACTTTCAGTTCAAAAAATCCGTAGAAATTTTTGAAAAATTTAAAATTATCTTAATAAAACGTTAGAGAAGATATTTTTAATTGCTTTTTGGCGAAAAGCGATTCTCAAAGTGTGATGCGCTTCGTTCTATATATCCAATTACATTCGATTCGTTCCGCTATCGCGTTCATCGACTCACGTTTAATACGGCTTTCGCGATAAGAATAAGCCAACTTTTATCCACCTCAATGTTTCAGGCTCGATTTTCAGAGCGATTTCAGTAATCCGACGTATTTTTCAGCTACGTGCATTAAATTCTTATGAGTGCCGCGTCGGATCGTCTAATCAAGATCGCTTTTCGTTCAATTATATACTGAAAATAAGCGACGTGTGTTTTATTTTTTTTGTTTCGGCTGAAAAACTTCAGCTGAAAAAAAACATTTTTTTTTTCATTTAAAAAAGAATTTTCTTTCTCGTCGCAGATAACAATATGAGCGCGGAAACCGTTCCGCCGGTTTATGCGATCATAAAATGTCTGGTTAAATAATAATCGTATACATGCAGGATAAAAAAAAAACTATAATATTTTAAGTTCGACAATTTTGAAATAAGTTTATGACGAATTTAATGAAAAACTTTTTACGGTGTCAAATGCCTTTCGCCACTAAAACTATTTTAATTAAATCGGTTTATATTTCACATAATTACGTTCATATTTTATATTAATAATAAACTTGCGATAGTTTATTTTATATTTAGTGAGAGTTATAGAAATAAATATAGCTTTTTTTATATAAAAAAATAAACACTTAGATATTCTTTATTCAATATATATTTCATTTAATATTATAAAGAAAACGTCTCGAATCTAAAATAAATTTTAATATTCAGAATGCTCAAGTTGCGCAAAGGACAGCTAAAATCCCTGTCAATTTTAATTGGAAAATTTTACAAATTCTAATACTTTTCAAAATATATTTTAAGATACTGAAAGACAACTAAAATAATTTAATATTTATTTAATAGATTAAAAAAATTGTTTAAAAATAAATTTATACGATTTTTAAAATATTTCATACACAAATAAAAATATCATCGTACGATGGAAAATAAAATTATTAATATTTTTCACTATTTCTAAAATCGTCTACGCGTAGAAAAACAAATTAAATTGATCGATGTGCTGTTTATCGGAATGTGTCTCGTATCGGAAGAGTTTTTCTTCGGGAAAATTTTCCAAACTGAACGTTCAAATCAAAAAAAAAAAAAAAAAGAAAAACATCCTTTCCATTTATCATCACGCCTCATCGCAATATTTTCGGACTGACATCAATCAAGTTCGCGTATATAGAAAATAGACGTTATATAAAAGTGGTCCAACTAGTCTAGGATCTAAATCTGAGATTTATTTATATATAACCTGGCAGAGCTTTGTTTTCCAGCAATGAAGATTTATTAACTCTCCATGCACGAAGATTACACCCGAGTAAAACACTCTGTAAACTGAAAATGAACGAAAAAAAAATCCTGAAAAAGGTTCAAATAAAAAACTTGTCCTTTACCATCTTTCGCTTAGGTCGTTTATTATTTTTTTTCATTGCTTGTTACATAAAAAAAAATATTGTTTAAAATATATAGAAAAACGTAACTTGAATTCATAAAATATATCAAAGGATTAAATCAACAATTTCGTACAGAAAACTAAATTTATTTTAAAACATGTAAATTATAAATTTTACAATATATATTGTTTTTTTTTCATATAAATTGAAATGAGAAAAATAAAATTTTTAACAAAATATATATTTATATTTACGAAATCAATTTAAAATCAAAATCGGCCAAAAAGTTTTAAAAATATAAATATATTTTAATATTAACTAAAAATATATATATATTAAAAAAATATTTTTCGACTTATATAATTACTTGTAAATGGAATTAAATCGATTACAATATTTTCAACCAATTTTTATTATAAATATAAATAAAAATCATGTTATAAAATAAAATATTTATACAAATAATAACTTTCTATAATTTAAATATATATTTATATTATGAAACTAATTTTTGGTTTCCTATGTGATTATAAATTAAAATAATGCACGTTTTAAATCTATATATTATTTTTTTTCAATAGTTAAAAATTTTACAAAAACTCTATTTTAAATATATTTTACTTCAAAGCGATTTTAAACTTCAAAACACATGAAAATCAATACTTTATAAACATTTAATTTGATCAAAATATATGAATAGATCGTCGTGATATCAAAATAAATTAAAATTGAATTTTCAGCCTCTATTTTGATCCATTTTACGTTGAAAGTTTAAAATTTAATTAACCAAAATAAATCATCAAACAATGAAAATCCAATCTGTTCCTCATGTTTTTCATCGCATTTTCGCGTCGTAATATTTACAAGCCTTGCAAAAAAAACGTATAGAAATATTTAAAAAAGACTACTATAAAAATTATTATACATTATTGTATTACTAATTAATATGAATAATTCAAAATAAACTATACTAGACTTTCTTCTAAATTATTAAATAGTTTCGGAATGCTTTTGTTAGAGGCAAGTTTTATTTTCAGTTGTAATTCAAATCAAAACGTAACAAAACAGCGTGATTTATTAACCCTTCGTTCGAGAAAATGCTCGACGGGGTAGAACAAAGGACATTTTCTGAAAATGACATTTCGTGCACAAATTTGAATTCTTTGAAATTTCCATGAAGAATTTACAGTTTTCGAAATGAAACGAACTGAAACGTAGTTATGAATGTATGAACGACATTAAATTTTTGCAAACGTCATCTTATTGTTATTCTATATATGTATATATATATATATATATATATATATATATATATATATTCAATATGATTTATTCTTTTTTTAATAATTTTCAGAAATAAAATATTTTTTATATAAAACAAGTAAAAGTATTATTTATATTCTTTAGAATCAAACGTTTATCTTGTTTTTTACTGAAATTTGTTTTACATGATTTTTTTTCTAATGTTTATCCAAAAAATTAATAAAAAGTATGAATTAAATCTAAAAAATTTATAAATATGATTATGAATATTACATAAAATATATATAGTATATATATATATATATATATATATATATATATATATATATATATATATATATATCACATAATAAAATTCGTTAACATGCAAAAGCTTTCAGTGAAAAGTGTAAAAATACATCATAAAATTGGTCGACCTGATAAAAAAATAGCACCGAGGGATTTAAAAGATAGGTCACAACCCATGAAGTTCTAAAAAGCCATCTATATGAATTTCATTTCAACAATATTAAACATCTCAAATGAATAAATGAACGTATGCGTTATTATTATTATTATTTTTTATCAATAAATAAAACTTCATAATTCTGTTGTGAATATAGGTAAATACAATATTGCGAAAATATAAAAGCACCCCTGTGCCTAATAAAAGTAAAATACGTTCGAATGCGAAAAATTTCAATCGCATAATACAATTTTAAAATAAACAATACGCGTATTCGGGTCGAAGTTGAGTTGCGGCGTTACGAAAAACCGGTCAAGATTAAAAAACCGGTCGCCGCACAGAAAAAAAAAAGCGCAATCCGATTACGTGCAAATTTGCAGCATCGATTGCAACTGCCGACAGAGACGGCACATTGACGTTTCGCTCCCCGATTTTCTTGCGTTAGAGCGAGAAAGATGTCGGTGCGAGCTTTCGCCCTGAACGGATAGAGCTTTCACGAACAACACGTGGTCGAAAAACCGGCTTCGTTAGCTGTCAGTGTTTCGCGATCGTTCGCGTGAAGCGTTCCGGTTTCGCGTGCGTTTTTCGCTGTATATATTTATTTTTTAATTTTTTCTTTCATCATCAAGAAAACGATCGTGTTTACGTTTTTTGTTTTTCAGTGATTTTTCTATATTAATATAATGAATAAAATCGTATTATTCGAATAATAAATTAATTAACGGTCAACATTTGTGATGATCGCACGTTCGTATGATGTTTTCATTTCGATCTAACCGGTTTTATGTGCGGTAATCGCTCATCGATCTTCGTTAAAATTTCATGAAAAAAGTAGTACGTAATTTACTATATCAAAATTATTTAATTACTATAAAAAAATTGTTAACATTATAATAATATATTTGTAATAAATTTAAACAATAGCTTTATAATCACAATTAATAGTTTTATTTTTTTTTAATATTACGTATTTTATTTGAAAATTTTATATATATATTTTTTAGTATTCAAATTAGTAGCCGTTGATATTTAAATATATTTTTTTTAATTATGACACATTCAATTAATGTGTATAAAATTGATAACATAAATTAATTAAGAAAAAATATAATTAATCTTTGAATATTAAATTTAAATAAAAATCAGCATATTTATCATACATTATATTTTATTTTTATATATAGAAATTATTATATTATTATATATTTTATTTATTTTTTAATCCAAGCTCCACGCAACATGTGATTATGATAAAAAATAAAAATTACAATTCCAAACGAATTTTAACACTCAAAACGCACGCAAAACTTATCCATTGTAACATTTCCCTTTTTTAATATTATTTTTATTGTAATTACACTAAACAATAGAAGCGCTTAACACATTAACCCATATATACACGTGTATATTCTTAATTAACATCCCGCGTGTAAAATTTGAATGTTATTTTAGCGCATTTCGTTACAGACATTTTCAACAAAAAGCACAATGCTCGGAAAATTTCGAGTCACGTTTTCGAATTCACAACAAAGTTTTCCGCCTGAAAATTTCGCAAATATCGACCTCTTTATAAGTGTATACAAATTTAATTAATTTTTGAGAGTTTTCCCCGTAACATATTCGTGATTATTAACGATCATATTTTACGCGATATTTATAAAAAAATCCGATTTATTATAATATTTATTCTAATGGACATTTTCAATTATATATATGTATATATAACGTGCGAATAATAATTAATATGTGTCACAATATATGAAATGTACAGAATACAAAATATGCAAATTTGACTATTATTATATTCACTGGTTTAATTGTAACGGAGATAATTACAGCCGTAATAAACTCGATTATACAAAAGTAATATCGAATCAATAAGTCACGGAAACGGGTCAACGTTCCAAATTTAACTGAATGCACTCATGAATATTCATTGCATCGTATGAAGGTTTTTGCTTTCAGCACCGAACGGAAAATTTGCATTCTAAATTATATAGTCCGTAACCGGAAATTAGTTTCGCCTTCGTAATTAAAGAATTACATTTTAATCTTTCAATATTTATAGAATAGATGATGTCGATCGTGCGACAACGCCATCTATTGACTATTGACGTCTATTAAAAAAATATTTCAATATAAAAAGGATATATAATATAAGTAACAACAAAAAAATACGATATAATCCTATTCGAGCAAAGACAAAGCCTCTAAAGTTCCGCTCGTAATAAATCGTCGCGAAAACATAATTTCTTATTATTAGTAAAACGAAAAAAAAACAGCATAAATAAACGACACAAATTCACCGTCACGGTTCAAAACATTCAAGTTTCTTTCGGCTGAAACGCGAAATATAATAAATATAAATAAACGTATTGGACGTTCGCATTCTTACGGCGAAAAGTTGTTCAATAGACGATAAAATTTATAGATAAATTGCTAGAATGCGTAAATAGGTCAATATTGAGATGTGCAACTTCAATTTTCGTACGTAAACATCTGCAGTCGTATATTCTTTACAATATTATTTAATAAACGTTTCAATTATTAAATTATCGTTTCCGATTTACTATCAATATATCTTATATAGCAGAAATAGGTTAATTTTTTAAAATCGTTTTTTTTTTCTAAAATATACCTTATTAAGAAAATTTAAAAAATAGATGTATTATTGTATTCCATCTATATATATAAACTATATTAATAAAATAATATTCAATGATGTGTATAAATGTCACGTATATTATTAATATTTATTTTCGTATATCAATTTCTATTTGCATTATATTTATAGAAAATAGCAGTCAAACGCTAAGATCATCTATAAAAATTTGACGTGTACAACATAATAAATCATATATATAAACGGGGAAAATTTTTAAAATAGAATATTATATCAGTCTAAAAATATTTATGAATATATTACGAATAAACGAAATTGCGAAAATGAATATTTTCCTAGATTTTCCCCATAGGTTTTCACACGTTTCATAATTGAATACTTGTGAAACAAGACCGCTTTTAACCTATTTGTCTTAAGGTTTAATCAAACCGAGTTACGGCATAATTCATGATTAATCCGACATATACAAGTTTAAAAATTGAATTTATAAACAAAATAATAACTTGTCATTATATTTTCGTCAAAAATTATTATTTTTTCAATATCATTATAAAATTTTCAAAATTGAAATAATAAAATTAATCCTATTGAAAATTTCAAAAAAAAAGAAAATTACAATGACGCAGATATTTTCTTTTTAACCCTAACTAACAATGCTTTAAATCTCGTTTTTTTTCTTTCATTTTTTTTTATTCCACGGTTACACAATTAACTTTCATCACAAAAGACGAACGAACCAAATTGAATTATGTATATAAGATTATTCGGAACGGAAAAGCGGACGGATCGGCGGCCATTTATGTTTTAAAAGACGCCATTTGCAAAATGGACACACGGTATAAGTGAGATGATCCTAGTGGCATTTTACGAAACGGTTACTGCTAGTATTACTACTATCTGAACTATATATATATATATATATATATATATATATATATATATATATATATATATATATATATATAAGCTGAAATGTATACAAGGTATATAATAATCTGAAAGCACACGTCTGTGCAGTTTCAGCTTCAGACTCATGAATATGAAAATTGCACGTTTTATCTTTAACCAAGATATATATCTGTCATATATATATATATATATATATATATATATATATATATATATATATATATATATATCATTATATACCGAGTACAAATTTTTGAGTATCAGATAAAATTTATATATACAGAATAATATGACATGTGATAATTTATGCAGATTTATGAATGAATATGACGATATTTTATATATATATATATATATATATATATATATATATATATATATATTTTACATACAATAAACTCAAAATTTAAACTATTTTTATTTTAAATATACCATATATGATATTTATAATTTAATGAAAATAATAACATGACGATGATTAATGAAAATTTTAATTAATAACCTTTGTTTTATATGTGGGAAAACCTTTTTTTTCTTACGTCTATTTCAAGGGATATTATATGATTAAAATATGCGGTACTCAACACGTTTGTATATAAAATATATAGTACGCACTTTTTCCATGAGTCGTTACAATTTTTCATTTGTTTTTCAACGACACATTTATTGATTGTTTTAACGACGAAAAAAAAAACGTAACGTCGTTAAAATGTTTTCTCGTACGCTTTTTTTATCTGCGCTTTGAACGGGTGGATTTTTCGCAATATTTATGTAACGCAATTTATAAAATGTAGAATTTTTTATCCGGTAATATTTGTCTTCGTAATTAATTTTCAATGAAATTTATTTATATGTAATCAAATAATCTGCGATTTCAATACACGGATAGCAAATTACAATAGCGCTTTAACTCATTTAGATTAAAATTAATTTTCAATTAAAAATATTTATTTAATAATATAAAAATAAATCAATAAAATAATACAAATGTTAAAACTTATTTTTTATAATATTGAAACACAAAAATTGACAGCTATAAATTTAATATTTAAACTAAATATTAATTAATAAATAATAATATTTTATATTATTTATTATACAAAGAATATTATCATTGTCTATGATATTGACATTATAATTATCCGACAATATTTAATTATAGATAAAAGCGAGAATAGTGTAACGATCCAAATTTTCATCGGACAATTTAATTATCTAATAATACGGCAATAACGACGAGAATTTCCATCGGGAAAAATCGATTATGTTGCCCGAAGAAAATATATGATAAAATAAAAGCATGTCCGATTTTCTCGATCGTCGATTAGGTCAATTATCACGTCGGAAAATTTCAGCGGCGAAAAACATTTAACTCGTTTTCAGACATCGAAGTTGGCGTAACTCTTATCTCTTGATATATGACATGATTTATTACGGAAGGCTTTAACTTTTCTGTATATATATATATATATATATATATATATATATATATATATATATATATATATATATATATATACATATATATATATACATATATATAATATAAAAATATGATAAAACCTTTTTTCTATGATTTATATATATTTTTTTGAATTGCATATTTCGTATTTATTTCATATGCATTTTTAATTGCAATAATTAATATAGTTTTCTACGCGATAATCAAATAAAAACTCAGAATTTTAATATTATGATGTAAGAAACTTGGCGTCTCTAATAATTTTCTCAATGCTCTGTTTTTTTTACTTCATAAATGCATATATTTTATTTTAGTTTCTACTATAATTTTAAATTTTTTTTATATACAATTTAATAAGATATACATGAATAACGAACCTTATGTAAAGGATTCATCGCGTTTGTATTTGTTATTTTTTGTTTATAAATTCAAACATATATTATTTCATAATCGATCCATCATATATAATTTTTTTCTTAATAAACAAATCGCACTGCACATATATCTTTTAAACTCTAATATCCAAGCAATTGTTAGTTGAAGACAAAATTCACGCGTCAAACGTCTCGATTCAAAATTTATTCAACTTTCAACACACGTTCCTCAAAAATTCAACACGCTTCCTTCAAAACACACACATATATATATAATTCCAAAAATAAACCAGCGCTTCTCAAACGAGAGAAATTCGCGTTCACTTATGCGGTTTCACCAACGCGAGAAACAGCCTTTATAAATGCTTTATATTGTATATATATATATATATATATATATATATATATATATATATATATATATATATATATATATATATATATATATATATATATATATATATATATATATTTGAGCACTAAACGAGGAAATTTAATTCGGTACACCCATTACCGTTCAAGGTCAACAACGTTTCACACAATAATGCGCACCTTGCGCTCAATTTCGTAATCTCAATACACGTAGTCTTGCGCAACAATCTCGTAATAATTTTGATGACAAACTGTCTGATGTGATATTCTATTTTATATTGTTTTTATGACGAATCATACGCTGTATGTTTACATGATATAAATCAGTGTTTCTAAAACCTTTTTATATGTAACTCATTAATATTTGTTTTTATAAACAGACGCTTGGCAAATGTTATAGACAGTCCTATCAAATTAAGAAAAAAAGAATACAATTTACCTGCCTTCCTAATGCCTGGAAGTTTTAAATGACAATTTAACCTTTCTTTTTGATCACTGTAGTAAATATGTATATATATATATATATATATATATATATATATATATATATTTAGATTTAATTTTTATTAAAAAAATAAACAGTTGAAATATCATAGTAAGTCAACACTCCACATTTATTATTACTCATTATATTAATTACGCTGCCGTATAATGCATTATTTACGTTACTAATAATATAACCGGATTAGGAGGATAAACCATGTTTATATTTCACGTCGAATGAACCTGATGATAATTCACAATTATATAGATAACAAGATTCGTATAAATATTACGTTATAATGATAATTTTTATTATCAACACACGAACAATAATGCAAAGGAAAAATTTTCTAGGAAAATTGTTTGAAAAATATTTACGTTCGCGTAAGAAAATCGTAATTTACATAAAATTATTATGATTTGTCAGTTTTGAACTTTGTACAATGGAAAACTTTGAAGTTGTATAATTGAATTTTATAACTGTAAAAGTTTTCCCTCATATTAAAAAAAATATATTTACTAAAATAAAATTAGTAAATATTGTGCATTTATAATATTATATATGCGCAATATATCATATTCGAATTTTTAATTTAATTAAATAAATATATTATTTAATTACACAAATTTAAATTAAAGACCTTTTAATATAATATAATACTATAAATAAATATATTATTCACATGCAAGACTATAAATCAACATCAACCTTTACTTACAACGTGTACAGAGAGTTCATTTAAAATTAAATCCTTGCGATAAATTAGATCAAAATGTAAATTATCAATACAAAATTTACTATGTTCTTATCTGAAGGTCTACGTGAAACGATTCAAGGTCGATCCAAACCCCTTTGGGTTAGTTCTGTCATTATTCGTGTCTTTGAAACTGTTTAGACCCTTCTTAGTAGTTATAAAGCCTTTCGTTTCGACGCAAACCGAAGATTCTCAAAGTGTGGTTCGCCGCCGACCATAAATAATGCACAGGCGTGACCGTTTTCAGGCCTCGCTTTGTGAACGACAAGATTTTCATCTGAAAATTATTACAAAACGTTAAACTCAACGGCGCCATTTTTTTTTACATCACACTAACCCAGTTTTCCTGTTTGCACAACTATTAATCGTTAAAACACAAATCGCTATATATCACAAATAAAATCAATAACAACGATATACATATTGATATTAATATCAGTGAAAATAGACAAAACCAATACATAAAGCAAATATATTAATTATTACTCACAGACACACATATAAATATATACATATGAAATAGGAAATTTATGTTATACATGCAAACATACGCGTATATTTAGTCACAATAATATGAAAGCGCTTAATTTATGGAGCTTAATGAGTCGGAATCCGATAGATTTAATAAAGCCCGTAATATATGGCTTTCTAGCCGTTGAATATCTTTTTCATGTAGACAAGATTATTAGGATTAATAGATTGAAAAAGGATATTTCTAATTACGACTCGTTCGAGCGAACGATTCCGTTCGTGGAAAATCAAGTTTTTCCGTTTCCGTAATGCGTTTAAAAAAAAGCCTCTTCGATATTATTGACTCGCTAATGGACTCTATTTATTTATTTTAATATGCCAAGTGTAGAAAAATAATAAATAATATATTTTATTTGGAAGAAGAAAAAAACAAAAATTATTCGTCAAAATCACTACTAGAAAATATATATAGAAGTGTAGAATTGAATTGAATAGAAAATGGGAGAATTTTTTCTTCGGCGAAAAATAAACACGTCCATAATTTAATGTAACACCGCGAATTTTAATAGAATTGAAAGCTTTTAAAGCTGGACGTCGAGAGCTTTATTGACTCTTTTCATGATGGATCGATTGAAGGCGTCGTATTTTTCAAACGAATGCGAATTCTCACGACTCTGTTGATTAGTGCTGAAAGTTTTCTTTCAAAAACTGTTACAAAAAATATCGACAATTCAGAAAAAGCTTTTAATGTGTTTTTATATGCAAAATTATTAATTTTTCATTGAAAGTATGACATTTTAGCGTTGCTTCAAAAGGCGACCTATCCCTTAGAACCTACCGTAAACTAATCGATAAAACGACCTAACACAACAGCTTACAAACAACGAAAGCTCCAAAGCTTTCGTCGGTTAAATTCCTGCAATGTATTATTTTTTTAATAAATGTTTTATACAAAAACTGACTTCTAAATATTAATCTATTATAAAAATATATTATTTTCGTCATTTTTATAACATTTTCTATCAATAGATAATTAAATTTTCTAGGTCATAAAATATAAATAAAAAAATAATAATTGTACATATATGCAAAATTTCTAATGCTTGTCGCAATGTATATATTTAATTTATCAACACGACATTGAGTACCATTTTCTCGAAAGCATATTTGTGTACTCGTGCCCTTTGGCTTTTAACCACTTTGCGGCGAATTTATGACGGAATATTTTTACTAAGCCTCTGCAATTTTGAAAATATACGAAGCTTTTCCGGTAAAGCTCCAATTTCGGTTCTAACAATGTAACAAATATATTGTACTGTCACATCATAAACAACGCAGTCGCACACTTTTTTTTCATACTTTTATTCTATTCATACAAACAATACATTATTATTATTCATTATTATTAAATAAAATTAATATTATTTTCATTATAAAAAAAACTGAATCGGACAACTAAAGACTGATCATTAATCAACATAGACAATCTGAATAATTAAATTCAATTAGTTCGTCCCCATACTCTTTTTTAAAAGTCAAGGCGTTCGACGTATAAAAAAGGTATGGGGTTAAAAATACAAAATAAAAATAAATAAATAAGAAATACTTTGCGTCGACTTTCCACTATTCGAGCAATCGTGGGATTAATTCAATTTCTTCTGAGTTTACAGAGTTTACTGCCGTCCGACCGGGTCCACGGTTAAAAGCTTCTAATTTACGGCTTTTTCGATCGAAAGTCTGCACTCTCTAAATAAAACAAGGACGAAAAAAAGGAAAAAAACAACGGAAAAACACACATACACACACACACATATATATATATATATATATATACATATATACCGGGAAAAACCAAGAGAGCTTTCGCTTTTACGACATGGATCGATAAAGTGCAAGGGGTTGCCCACCTCTGGTTGTCCACAAACGGTGCACTCTTACATTTTACGATGATCGTTATTGACCATTACTGTTAGACGTCTTTGGCGTTTATTTTTATGTTTAAGTGTCATTTTTGAATTGTGCATTAATGTAAAGAAAGGATTAAATTGACATAAAAAAAGCGACGCTCATTTCATATACTCTTCATTATACAACGTTTTACTATTATATACAATTTTATTTCATTTCTATTTTTTAACATTCTTTAAAATTATATATATATATATATATATATATATATATATATTAATTTTACGTATGCGTGTATTTTTTTTCTAACGCCAATTAATTAAATAAACTTATAATGAAGACATAATTATATTATATAACATTTTATTCGATCGTTTCACATATTTATCTAATATATATTTATACCGATTTCAGAATTTCCGTCGGTATATAAATACTCTTCCGACGTTTTATTCTTATCTAGTGTAAATCCGTATCCCGAGGGACGTCGTATCCCAATTTTGAAATCTGTTGTTTTATGCGGCATATAAAATATCACTTTTATACGCATACATGATTTTTGGCTAAAAAAAAATAAATGTATTATATATTTCACAATACGTTCTCCATATGATTTTTCATGGAATATATGAATATTTTGAATTATTAGAAAATAATTAACAATACTTAAAATAATTGAAAAATGTTTTATATTAGAAAATATTTTTTTTTTGGTTTTGTTTCATAACTAATCGTTTTATTTTTCATTCTTGTTTTGATGTGAAAATGAAACCTCATTTTTTTTAAACGCATCAATCATTAAAAATGACTTGTGAAAATATTTATAATAACCCGTTACGCCTTCATTTTTTTTTGGTTAACTATATAAATATTCATATTTCAGTAACAAAAATTGTTATATTATAAAATAGCAAATTGTAAGATAAAAATTGACAAAATGAACGTATATTATTCAACCTAATTCACATCAGCATAACAAATTCAAATAAGAACTTCAATCTGCTCAACATCAAAAGACTGATATTTCTATATATTTTTTCTTTATTCATTTTCACATAATTTCAGATACGAATATGTAATATATACAACGTGTTTCGAAAATATTCATTTAAATTAATGAATTGTGAACCAAAATATTTTTTATAACTAAAATCGCCAATTTTTTTTTTTTGATTTATTTTTTTATTTTCACTTTAATATAAATATTATGTAGATTAATTAAAAATAATTGCTTTTGTTGTTGTATATTACTGTGATAAAAAGTAAGGTGAACTTGTCATTTAAAACTCCCAGGCATTAGGAAGGCAGATATATTGTAATTTTTTCCTGGATTCATAGGACTGTCTATAACATTTGCTAAGCGTCTATTTGTCAAAAGGTTTAATTATCTCAGTGTTACACGTGTTTTTACAACTTTTGGTACCTTTAATAATGCAACATGTCATACTGCATTTGTTTTTTGCGACTTTTTTTGGCAAAAATTCAACTCATATCGTTCCGCAACCAACGTATTCACCGGATTTGGCTCCGTGCAACTTCTGGCTATTCGGCAAATTCAAAAGGCCAATACCGAGACGCCGTTTTGACGCGATTGAGAAGATAAAAATCGAATAGAAGAAGGTCTTGATGCCTATACCGGAAAATGACTATTCCGACTGTTTCGAGGACAGGAAAAAGCGTTGTAAAAAGTGCGTTTTATCAAACTGGGATTACTTTGAAGTGGATGAAATTGTTTTCGAAGAATAAATTAAAAAAATACATTTTATAAATAAATTCGTAGAAACAACAAATTTAATTCATATGGTGTAATTGGGAAATCCTGAAAATATTGTATAAAATTTAAATTTGATAATAAATTTGAATGTACATTTTTGACGCATCCTGTATATATTTTGGGAAAGGAAAAGCGTAGTACGCAGTTATTTTTCATTTCGTTCAACCGGCTCGCGTTACTTCTGGGAGCGTCAAAGGAAATTCGATTTGCGTCTTTTCTCGCGTTTTATACAAATTTAAATACGAAAATAACGCCTTATTTCGTTTTCCACTCGGCGTTTACGTTATCCTGTTTTTTTTTTCAGTATTACTTCCACGTTAAAAAAGAAAATCGCGGATTCTCGGGGATTTTATCCGCCGGATTCGCGGTATATCAATATAATTTTCGCACGCTAGAATTAATATCGGAAAATTTATCATTCGCACTCGACCGGTCGACGTTCAAAATCCGACAATAGGTCAATTCGATTGAAAATAGCCAATGATATATGTTACCGTTAATGAACTATATGACGTATGATCGGAAGTAAATATTTATAACGCGAAACGACTATTCTTCATTTTTTTTTGCCACTATCCGAATTCATTCAATATAATTTTTCAACATCAAATAAAAATAAGCTGTTGAAAAAAATATTATATTTTATAAATAAATTTATTTTCTGGCAAATTTAAATAATTATTATTTAAAATTATCATTCTCGCGCTACAAACAATTAAAATGCAGATTTTTCTTAAATATTTCACAGAAGAAAATCTCGAATTTAGTTAGCGTAGAACATTAACCTAATTTCCTTTATATAATCATAGCCACTTTAGCATAATAATAAAACATTAAATTGTGTATTTTCTCTTTTTAATACTCCAATAAATAATATTCTGTTTACAAAATTGCGTTCTCAAACCTCAAGTTATATTTTAATCGTAAATATTTATATTAAAAACTATATAAATATATATATCGAAAACGATTCACTTTATATGAAAATTTTATACGATTAACATTTATTATTAACAAACGTATTAATTTACGATTGTGATTTATAAATATTTATCGTTAAATATATGTTTGAACAAATAATTATATTGATAGTTTACTGATATTTAATTATAAATGATATAAATATATTTAAAATATTACATATAAGTCAATAATGCACATTTATAAATAATTATTGGTATATAATGAAGGCTTTTGCTGTAAAACTAATAAATATATATTTGTATTGTTTTCTTTATAATAATATTTTTTGTAGATATGCCCTTTGCACTTCCACTGTTTCTGTTTGATACAGTTTTACAACAAGGAAAAACAATTGAAAATTGAATCAAAGCTTTCCGAGTGAAAAGCGAATTCTTCCCTTTTGTCGCGGAAACAAGCGCGCTTTAGCAATTTCTCAGTTATTCAAATGAAAATACACCCCCTTTTTTTAGGGTCTAAAACGGGAATGGTTGCGAATTATTTTTAAAATAAAAATCCATTATTCATCATCCGTTCGTCTCTTTTATATTGTATTATTTTGCAACGGGAAAATTCGAAAGTAATTGTTTTACGGCGAAACCTTAACGCAGACATGTCGCCGTTGAATTTAATTAAATAGTGAGAAATTTATTTATTTTTTCACATTTTAATTAAACGATTTTTTATTGCAAAAATTAAATAACTATTATTATTCACTTTTAAATGTTTTACTGAAAGTGTTGATTTTTTTTCTAATTTTTCAATCATTATATCATTATAAAATAAATTGTAAATTAGAGTTTATAAAGTGTAAAATAAAAACTACTGTATAAAAAAGTGTCATAAATAAAAATATATCAAGATAAATCCATAAAAAATCAACTTATATCTCACTAAAAACGATCATTATTATAACAAGTGTCGATATGCAAAATGAATCGGAAAAGCCGTTATCATATTTTACACCTAAATCCATTATAATTTTTACGATCGACATTATCATAATTATTATCATATAAAAGCGCGATTTTATGATTGATTTTACGCTATACACACACACACACACACACTTTATATATATATATATATAAAGTCCTTATAAAATAAGGATATTTTTATAAACGACAAAGAAAACGGTGATGAATTATATTTTACCTGAAAAGTCGCATTTCGTTGTAGATAATTTTCGCTATTGACAGATTTTTCCTTTTACGACGCTGAAAAACAACGCACAAAATCTATCTACGTAATGAGACTTTTTTTTTACCCACACTACGGATTCGAAAAATTTTCTAAGCGACCGAAATATATATATATATATATATATATATATATATATATATATTATATTTATATATTTGAAACGTTTATAAAAAATAACTACAATTTTTTTTCATCCGACACAACTTCATTAAGTGTACGCAGAACGCGTACAAAATAAGCAATTTTTCTTAGCATTCGATCTGAAGAAAAATTGCCGAAAATGCGTATTTTCACTACTTTTACGATGATTATATATACGATTATTGTATATATATATATATATATATATATATATATATATATATATATATATACAGAACGAAGAAAATAAATACATATATAAAAATTTGACAATACTCTTTTCTCGTTAAAAAATATTTTTCTTCCGCGTCTGAATCAATCAACTGATTAAATTTCGGAAAAAAATATTACTCATTATTTATAATAAAATACAATATAAAAATATTTATATACAAAATTTATATAACACATAAATTCAATATAAAAAAAATATACTAGAATTTTCTAGAAATAATGACAACATTTTTCAAATAAAACTTCTATTATTTTTTAACATTATGATATGAAAACGGTTTAACATTTTCGTCATATAATTAATATAAAATAATTAGAAATCATTTTATTTATTTAAATTAAAAAGTAATAGTATTTGATTTAATCTAAAAAATAAAACATTTTTTTTCAACTTAAATAATATTTAAAACGATAATTCTTCAACAGCAGTAGAAAATTTGTCATTATATCAGAGCGTATAGTATTCGTTAATCTTTTAAAAATTAACTACATTTTCAACAAAAAAATTACTTCAAATATAAATTAGCTCGGTTTCGTATCGTATTTCTTATTTTTTTAAAGTTCTCAATATATATATATATATATATATATATATATATATAAATATATATATATAAATATATATAAATCGCTAGTCACGAACTAAAATCCCATTTTAACTTCCGCACGTGTTCAGTTAAGTTTTTCAGATCGTTTTTCATCAACGAATAATCTTGTATATTTTCAAAATAATTTTATTTATAATAAAATCTATTGTATAAATATGTAAATTTTTATTAAAATTTAATCGTACGATATGTTCAATTAAGCTCTTAATTTATTCAGAAGCACGCTTTTCATCCAATATTGTACCGTTTTGGTAATTTTTCAGTAAATTTCTCATCAAAATATTTATATGAAACTTTCAATTGATTTAAAAATAGTTTAAATATTTTTTTTAAAAGAGTATGTATTATATTTTGTAATTTTATGATAAAAATATTCATATATATATATATATATATATATATATATATATATATATATATATATATATATATATATATATATATATATATATATATATATATATATAAGAAATCCGTTTCTTATGAACCTTTATAAACAAAAAGAATCCAAATATAAAACATATTATTATTTTTCATAATTATTACTCAATATCTAGGAAAAGAAAATATTTTAATATTTTCATTCTGAAAATATTCCATTACACTATCAATCAATTAAAATCCATTTTTTTATTTGTCTAACATTAATTACTCTAAATTAAACTTGACAACTAACAAAATTATATACTAATCATAATTTTAGAATAAAATCATTACATTTTTATTTAAAATATACCTGTTTTTTTAACAAAATATCATTATATCAATTTCCACTTAACTTTCAAGTAAACTCTTATAAGAGTATTCTTCTAATATGAATACAAATTGATATTAAAAAAAATCTAAATTATATTGTATTATGTTGAGTCTTGATAACCATTTATTAAAATATTTTTTTTCAAAAATTCATATGAAATAATATTCTAAAAGATAATTTTAAAGATAATATTCATAAAAAGAATATTCTAAAGGATAATTTTTCACTTTCATATTAATAATGTTGAATTTACATAGTTTTCGACGTTAAAGTGGAAATAAATATGAATTTTATACGACAATTATTAAAATATACCATTTCATAAATGCGGACGGAAAAGTCGGTTCCGAAAATCTCCAAATAAACAACCTCACAAATCGTTAAATATTTATGTATATATACGTCGTTTGAGAATTTTTCACACTTTTCTTTTTTTTGGAAATGCTGTGTCGATTTATTGTATTATTTTTTTGACCTTTGATACTCTCGTTACACTGTTGAAAGTACAGAGTGGATCGAAAATATTTTTTTTTCAATTTTGCAATCCTTATTACGATTTATTCTGATAATAATTTGATATTTCGCTTGTTTGTTTGTCTGATTGGATTTTTGTAATCTTTTTTTTCTAGCACTTTACAATGTGGGATAGAACTGAAACTTTGCATATTACTTCACTTTCGATGACAATATAAGAATCAATTAACAAATTTACAAAATAATTAACTAATTAGTGGTAATTAATTATAATCTCCTCCATAATATAATTGCCACTAATAATGCGTTAAACAATAATACAATAATATTATTAATAATACAATAGTACGATTGTTATTATTGGTAATAAAAATATTATTCTTTAATTTTTATTTGATATTAATCATTAAACAAAAATTACACTAAAATATATTTTATGTCAATAATATATTTTCATAATATTCTATTTAACTGTAGACTATACATCATCGATATAAAATATAATTAAAATAAAAATTATTTTTTATAGATATTAAAATTCTTTTTGATCATCCTATATAATAATATAATATTTTCAAATAATCTGCGTTTCGACACAAAAAAAAACACTCGAATGAATCATGACGAGTGTGTCGCCGACGTGTGATCATAATGTTGCCTTTTTGACGAATGTTAAAAAAAAATAACAAAAATGTATAAAAACAAAACAAAAATGGCCGAATAAAGTGTGTACGGCGAACGAAATAAAATAAAAGTTGAAAAGAGTCACGTTTAACCCTCTCACCGCGGGAATTTTGCTAGGTTATTTATTGCAGTGCGGCGGTGACGTCCACCATCCGTCTCTTGTCAGCCAAAAAATGTATAGAGTTAGATAGTTCAACCCTCTCAATGCCAAAGGGCGTGAGGTTCATTTTGAACGAATGGTGTGAATGTCATCTCTGTCGGTGTACCCTTTTTAATGAAGACCGCTTGGCGATCAAAAAGTACGCGAACTATCTTCAACCTTCACCAAATTTTTTATTAATAAGATAGATATAATTATCGTATTATATATTGATGTCAACATCACTTTATTTATTTTTTTTTTTTAAATATGACTAATTTCAGATTGGGGATGAGTTCAAACATACTAGTTATCGAAGAGTTCTAAAACATGTGTTTTAAAAGACGCGTTAAAAAAGAATTCGTGTAAAAAAATAAATATCGATGTGTTTTAAAAGATATTTGAAAATTAATTCCATATAAAGCGTATTATATATTTTTGATAAACATAGAATTTTGTAACAAATAATAATTACTTGTATTGTTAACATTGTATATATATATATATATATATATATATATATATATATATATATATATATATATATATATTTCGCTGTTTGTTTGACTCGTTGTCGGTTATTTTTTTTTTTACAAAACCTTTCCAATTGTACGTCTGAAAGATGATGAAAAGCCTCGTTGCATAATTGTTTTTTTTTATTAAAATTTTATAATCGTGAAAATTTCGATGGAATTTTTCGCTGCGAAGTGTTTTTGTCTCTTTGTGCGTAATGAGAAAAAGGAAAATTTATTAGCACCTTCAATTGTGTTATGTGCATTATAATTAATAAAACCCTCGTTTATATTTTAAACTAAAATTAAATAGCGAAATAATAATTGTACGCTTGATTTTGATACGCCATTATAAAATGTAGAATTTATTAATCATCCCCTACAATGATATTTTTATTGTTAAACGATATATAAACGCAAACTTTTCAGACGATTTCTTCTTAACTTTTGTTTGTTTTCGATTCAATACTGAACAAAGAAAATCATAATCATTTTTTTATTTATATATATATATATATATATATATATATATATATATATAATAAGTGATGAATTACACTAATTGCTACATTCGCTACGTAACGAATTTTACGAATGGAAAAAAGTCAAAGCTTTCAAAGTAAGGGATGGAAAAACTTTTTTGGCTCGACTTATTAAATCGTTCCGAGTTCACGTCCGGACAAGGAAAAAGTTAATAACCTCCAATCGAAAAGAGCAAGAAAGCCTTCCGGATATCTCAATTAGGCGACGTTTAATTTAATTTATTTCGCGATATTCATCTTGAATGATAAAAAATTATATATATATATATATATATATATATATATATAAGGGATGAAAAATCAGTGAGGTAATTCCGATGAATAAGTAACCTGCGAATGTTTCGCGATAATTGCCAGATTCGAGAGGGTCGAAGGTTTCAGAGTAAAGGTCAAAATTAAATTGTGAGCATTAATCAATTTATTTTTATTCGTATAGAATTTCAAGACCTCAAATTTTGTATTCAAAGTCAATGGATGATTTTTTTTACGTACTTGTGCCTTTTGAATTTTATATTTTTTCATATATATATATATATATATATATATATATATATATATGTGTGTGTGTGTGTGTGTGTGTGTGTGTGTGTAATATATATTTTCCGTAAAAGTTAAAAATGCCGAGATAAGAGAAGTTTAATTAAAAAAAGTCTGTACGCAAAAATACGCCTTTCCGCCATTCGAACTGTTTTATTATTTTTACACGCGTGCGTTTGTACGTCTGTACGGAGTAACGAAAATTCCTACGCGGCACTTTTCTTGAATTATAATGAGATTTTAGAATTGGAAAACGACTTTATTCCGACTTTTTGACTGAATTTTTTTTTTATAATATATATAAAATTATTTTTAATCAAAAATTTTATTTTTTTAATAATTTCATTCAATTATTGTTATTAAATATTTTTTTTTCAAAAGAAATAAATTTATTTTTTAATATACATAAATCGCGTCAGACGATTAAAAATTAATTTCTGAATGTGTTAAATATGTGCATTACGTTGAAATATATGTATGTCATTTTTGCATTTGACCCACATTATAAGGAAAAACACCAAATTCGACCGCTAAATACAATTTAATAATAGCTCGGGGCACGATTACGGTAAATCCCGAGAAAATATACCGTCATAAGTATATATTATACAATTTCACCCTTGTGTAATCTGAGGGTAACGCGAGAGAACAAATCTGCGGTTATATTTTAATTATGAGTCTATTGTGTCGACTGATAATAACCCGAAGACAGGTCGGAAAATGAGAATTTCCAGATTGTACCAACTATTAGTTTAGACCACGGGATAAAGTTTCGTTGGATATGATTAATGGAATTTGGTGCAGGTCCGTTTTCGGGGTCTCCAAAGGCCAAAAATAGCGATAAGATAAGACATTCAAAACGAATATACGGAAAAGCTCGGAAAATCGAAGTTTGAAATTAATTTTGTTAGATATTATTATATGAAAAGTTTTCTTTTATCCGAGAAAATCTTTCTTTTTAATTTAGAATTTTATTCAAAAACATTGTACATGTTATATAAATCTTATGTAGAAAATTTTCTTGCATGAAATAATATATTTTAATTTTTTTACTTGTTATAAAATATTTGTTTTAGATATATATATATATATATTTATAACAAGTATATTTAATACGTTGTTTATATAAACTGAAACATTTTTATATTAGATTTATTTACTTTTATACATATTTTAACGTAGTTCCTTTTAAATTATTCATCGAGTCTCGAATGAAACCGACGAAAATAAAAAAAAACACCGAGTAAAATATTTCCTTTTTTCTCCGACGCGACGTAGCGAAACAATAGTGGAAAAAATGAATTTTCCGCGCAAAACTTTCACCAAAAAAATAAATAAATACGAAATTCGCAACATAAAAAAAACGAAAACCGCACACGACTACAAATCAAAGTTTAAACCGAAAAGAAGTAATATATACGTTGAAAATAGGGGAAAAAAAGATTTTCCTAAAGGAAAATCCATGAATGAGGTGGAAACAGTGTAAATAATAATAAATGAATAAACAAAAGTCTCCCGTGGCGTAAACTTAACGCAAAAAGGCGACTAGACGATGAAAAAAAAATTCGGTGAAAACTCGCGGGAAAAGTGCGGAAAATAGTGGTCGTAAAATATATTAGATTTTCCGGAAGACGTGCGGCGCAAATGTTCCAAGACGTTTCCACGAAGATTTTCACCGTGAAATAAGCTATTAATTGCCTTTATTATTCGAATATTAGACGATAAAAATGTTATTTACGCTAATACTAAGTTTAGTATTAAATTTCTTTTTATTGTATAATGAAACAATAATTAATATTAAATAATACTGTTGTAAATATTTTTGAAATATAAATATATTTGAATCTGATAACGTCAAAAAAACATATAATTCATCAAATACTTTAGTGTCACTTTAATTCATTTCATTAAATGAGGCTTTTTCTGGAAAATCCCATTTTAATTACACGCGATAAATCATTCACATTTTTCTTTTCGACGAACTATTTACATTTTTAATGTAAACTTTTCATAAATGATAAAACATATATTTTAATATATTATAAATTTAAACTTTATATCACTGATTTATGATAAAAAAACACGATTCAAAGTAACTTTTAATCATTTCAAATATATTTTTTAGTATAATTTTTTTTTTCAGAAGAAATAGTGATATTTGATATATATATAATTTCAATGAATAATTTAAACGTGATATGAATTTAGGCACGTTATATATTATTTTGAACCAGTTTATTATTGATTTTTCACATCGTAAATATGACAAAAATACATCGAATAAAATGTGACACGAACAGAAAAACGAGTGACAAGTGATAAATGTGACATCGATTTTCGTGAAAAGAGCGAAATTAAACATCATCGTCATATTCGCGCGATTTTCATTATGGAAATTGATAGTGAAGCCTCGAAACGGCGAAACGATTTTCATTATCGTCGTTTCGCCGATACATGAACACGTGTCGTGAAAAAAAGACACGAGAAAAAAAATGTTAAAACACGCGTGTTTCGATACGATTAATTTTCATTTACGCACGCGAATATAGCGAGAATATTGAACCAAAAAATAAAAAGAAGAAAATTAAAAAAAAAATGCCTATATATCATAGTAAAACGTGGCCTACGTCCGCGACTATGGCGGTTGTACAATTAAGGGTGGATCAACAAGGAAAAGCATTCAGTGCTATTGCAGATGGTATTCAAAATAATGCTCGCGCTATTAACGAGCAAAACAGATGTAAACTTGATATTCCGCAAACGAATCACAGACAATGCAATGGCTCTAGTAAAAGTGCCTTGGAATTGTCCGAAACTAGAAGCGAAACTATTAAAATATGCTGTGAAAAGAGGGAGAACAAACACGAGGAGTCAAACATGGACAAGTCCAGTGCTCAGTATGTGTTTCCACCGACAACAACCTCATGCACGTACGATTGTATAAGTTCAGAACGAGAAAGTGACTTCAAGAGGTGCAATTGTCAATTCACAAACAAATCCAGCACCAGCAATGTCACGACAAACGGCCTCGTCTGCAAATACAACGAGGACAACCTCAAGTTCATCCAAGACGCAAAACAATATCTCAGAAATAGAATCAAAGAAGAAAACAGAGGCAACAAAAGGAAAAAACCGCACTTTCGCTCGATCGACAGCAACATGACAGTGAGCACGATATTAAGATCGAACTCGTGCGATTCCAATTTCATGTACAATTTTAACAGATTAAAATCGTTAAAAAAATCGTTCGATAAAAGCACAGATTCATTGGAATTTTCGAGCCGATCGAATATATTCAACTCGAAAATATGTTATTGCATACAATTATTGGCACTGTCGCCAAATAGTCTTCTGAGATCGGTACAATTTCCCAGTAAAATCATGGAAAGAAGATGTTCAAACAGTTCCACGTCGTCCGTGTGCAGATGGACACCGAAACGTATCAATAACAAAGTGGATATTTTCGCGAAAAAGGGACGATCCAAAAGTGTCAGTCATATGATAGTTGATAAAGTGAATTCAGTGCAAAAACCAACATTCAGAAGGTGCAACAGTACTATAGAATCGAGCAAACGCAGACAAAGCGAACTGGACGAAAAAGATTTAACAAACGGAAGTGCTAATATACCTAAAACGCCGTTGAGTGCAAGAAAAACTCAAACTTTATACAGACATTATTATCCTGAAGGTGGTTGGGGATGGACTATATTAGTGGTTTGCGTTGTGGTTTCCGTTTTAGACCACGGAATGCAGTTGGCAGCCGCTGTTCTGGTTAAGCCGGCGATGGACAAATTTCACGTTCCAGCCTTTCACGCGGCAGGTAAGCGTTAAATTTATTTATTTATTTATTTTTATTAATTAACCCGTATAAATTAGACGTAATTTCGTTTAATTTGTATCAATTTGTCCCGGGATTCAATCGTGTTTTTCGACGTACAAAAAGAACCTTGTAGACTATTGTGTGTTTGCGATCTACGTGATTGGAATTGTGAATGATTTTATTTTTTTTTTTTGCGAAATTGTGCATGCCAGGGATGGTCAATTTGGTATTCAATAAAACGTGTCATAAATTTTGCCTAGTAGTATTTTATATATATATATATATATATATATATATATATAATATATATTCGAAACGATTGCCGATTTGACATTATTATTATGTATACAAACAATGTAATGTTTGACTAGGAAAAAAAATGGATTTCGTCTATTCAATTTGAATCAATTTAATTTGTTATTATACGACTGCACTATAAAATCCATTTATATATAGTCTATGAATTCCGTTTAATGTCTCCATATTGAATGCTGAAGAATAATTTTGGATATTTTTCGAAAGAAAATTATGTTGAAAACGTTTTTAAGTTTTTACATTATCGTAAAATTTTAAAACGTTTTGTGGATGCGATATACAATTTTTATGGTTTAAATTTTATATATACTATAAATATATAAATGTTTTTTTTTTCAATTTTATATACGGTATTTAAAATTATTAAATATTTAATTAAAATATAGTTTATAATTATAGAATTTGTTATATCTATATTATAATAACAAAACTTAAATACAAAATCGTGATATGAATACTATTATTTTAGACATTTCCATTTCATATTCCGTTTCAAATTATTATTATAATATATAAATATATTTCTTACATTATATAATATTATATATAAGCTTTGAATTAATATCAAACATATCCTTTATTTATATATATCAATCTATTTAGATAATCCGCATGAAGCAAATTCATATAATATTAAATCGATTCCAATTTATTTCAATAATAAATAAATTATTATTATATAAATCTGATTACTTCAAATTATATTTTCATCAATCGAAATCTGAAATAGTGGGTTAAATATAATAAATATTTTTTTATAAAAAAAAAGTGCGTTCGCACTCCTCTGTCATTTGCATCAATCAATCGTCGATAAATTGCGCATGTTCACCTCAAACGCGTTTTGTTTATTAATGAATTATTCATTCTATATGCCCTTTACGGCTTTGTAATAGATTTAATCGGTTTTCATTGTTATAATTCTGAGAAAATTGCGTTTAAAAATAATATTTTACATAGGCAAAACACGTATAACCCATTTGCCTGGACCTACCTTAAGTGTGACAACTTTATCTTCGGTTCAACTTAAATTACCAATTTAAGTTTTTTTTTATTAAATTTATAGTTAAATCTTTAGTCTTTATATATTCCATGTTAATCGTATGATTCGTGAGATATTTTTGCATATTAAATTATATTTATAATTCGAAAAGACTAATATTGACGATGTGTATCGCAAAATACGTATGGTAATCGTCAGTTTGTTTTGATATTTTATATTAAAAAATATTGTGAAATAAATTCATTAAATATATCTTCTTTTTAAATATAATATAAAAGTGTATAGTAATTAGATATTTTTACGGTAAACAAATTTTTCCCAAAATATCACATCATAATTTTTCACAACAAATAAACAACCTACGTATTCTTTTTCATATTATTATATATATAATATTGTTCGACGACAGTCAAGTAAAAATGATGATATTTTTCAGATTATTTTCGGCTTCTCAAATCAAAATCTTTTTATGCAAATACGCGAATTAATAACAGTAACGCGTTTCGAGAGATGAAAATAATAATAATAATAATAATAATAATAATGAAAAAAAAAACAATAAAAATCTCGGTAAAAATCCATCAATCATTTCAGGTAGGAAAAAGTTACGCATTTTTCTCCATTGTTTGAACGTTTTGCGGACAAAATTTACATTTTCGTTGGCAAATTCGCGACCGTTGGATTTATTTTGATTAATGATGTTTTTCTCGGACGACATTATCAAATCTTCTTTTCTATTATCATTATCATATTGAAGTCGTAAACACGTATATAATTTATAATTCGATTATTCTGCGTGCACGTCGTTCAAAAACTGTATAACGAAGAGATATATTTAAATTGTAAATTTGTATTTAAATCACGAATGTTTATCATTCTATACATAAATCCATTGTGATCTAATACATAACTATAAAAATAATTATTATCTGTTTTGAAACCGAAATGTCGATTTTTAACAATAATACCTTTTATTTGCGGCAAACTTTTATTTTTGATATTTTTACTTTGTCATAACTGAATTTTGACCAGTTTGTCAGTTGACTTCAATGAAAATTGTCTGAAATTTCGACCGCACGTCCACATTTTATCCCACAAAACAAATTAAATTTCAGATCTAGATTTTTCCACGGAATCCGTTGCGAAACAGCGACGGAAAATCGCGTCGAAATAAATGGAAAAACACATACTTTTATTCTTCATGAAATGAGTGTGGAACGATTTCGAAGTATAGAAATATTGAACGGCATCTGAAACTCGTTATGTGAAAGCACGTTCCGTTTTGATCTTTGGAATATTGTACCGGTGTTCCAATTTTCAGCAAATTACGATATCGCCATCGGAAGCGTATTTACTTCGTTGGGAAACTTCAATTTTCCGAAACATGTCGATTTTCATGCGGCGAACGCTCGACAATAAACGGAATTTTCGCCCACTTTAAATAATAAAATTCCAACAATTTTCAATACATATTTTTACAATAATTACTGAACTATAATAAAACCACTATGAAACACATTTTTTTATTTTATTTAATTTTTTTTATAATAAATAAGATTCCTTAAAATTATTATAAAAATATAAAAAGGAAAATATTTCTTGTATTTCACTTTGATCTTTGATCAAATAACATCATACATAATCTTCAAAACATACATATACCATATATCTTACATATAATACATATGGGATGATAGAAAAAAAGTATTCTTTTTCACAATACAAATTTACAATAAATTTGGTTTTACAACTTCCTTTGCAGCTCACAATAAACTGCAGTTAACCATTATAATTTTACGACTGAATTTTACAATAGATTGCAATTAATGGTTGTGAATTTATATAACCATTATTAAAAAAAATATATAAAATGATAAAAACATCGTTTTAAATCGTTTATAAAGCTATGCAGTTTTCTAAATATGACCGATTTAGATAACGTTTAAAATGTATACTGAAAATAAATTCAATACACATTCATATATTATGCTATTCAGAAAGCGGTTCAAAGCCATTCATTGACCACACTTTCAATATATAAAGATGTTCTTTTAACCGTTTCAAGCTCCCACACATTGCCAAAAAAATAATAATAATAAATAAAAATGCCAAAAATGGTTTAAAAATAGACTTTAATATCGAGTCGAAGTTGAAGTATCTAAAAAAACTGAATATTACATGAATATAAATGACTTTGAGATCCATATTATATATTGAAAAAATATATATCTAATATATAAATTTTATTTATAAATTTGATGAGATATCGGTTAATGTTTTTTTTTTCAGTAAATTTAATATATATAAAATATTTTATTTTATATTTTTTGCATAAATTTAAAATTTATCCTACTCATCGAAACGAACGGGTGACCGAAGTTTTTTTTTCCTATCCCTACAGGCATAACACATTATTTTCGGGTCTTACAGGGAATAAAGCGACGTAAACAGCGGGACGTCGGTAAAATATGGTGTTTCCCAAATGTCCGAAATCGAGAAAAAAGCGTAATGACGACCGTATAATGACACACGAGTGGATGTCTCACTTTCATCGACGATAGAAAAAAAAAGCGACCTTGCGAAAATTTTTCACAAGGATTGGATTTTTCCGGAAAACCCTGTGACGGACAAACGGAAAAAGGGGTGCAGAAAAAACGACAACGTTTTTTTTTTTGTAGGTCGATGACGAAAAGTGGTCGAATAAATTATCGTCGACAAGAAACCATTTGTCACATTCGATTTCACAATGAGGAGGATGCGAATTTTCTTTTTTTTACATTTTTCTTATTTTTTTTTTTTTTTGATAACCGAAAATAGATCCTGTATAAATAAGCGAATTCCTTTAGGAGCACTTTTATTTACACGTAAAGGATTAATGTTTCGCACGGTATAAATGTTTGCTTTTACGATGTATATTATAATGTTGCGGGAAAAATCTCAGATTTTCCGTATGAAAATTTCCCACTTTCGCATCGTTAAATTACGTGGGTGTTTCAAACGGGATTTTACTGTGGAAAACTTCGATTTTCTCGCATTTATCTTTCAATCTAAGTTTCAGACAATTTATAAATCTCTTCTTGTCTGCATTTCGAAACGTTCGATAGATACGTTTTAAAGGCTCTCAATTCGTAATATATTAATTTTTCTAAATTATATTTTATATAAAAATATAAATATGTCATTGGATATTATTTAAGTATTTGTAATTCATTTTTTCCAAATTTTTTAATTTATTTTTAGAAAATTTAGATTTAAAAATAAAAAATCAAATGTTAAAAAATTGTTCAATTAAAATTATGGAACATATTAGATATATAGAGGAAAAAATATAAATTATTTTAATATATAAATAGTTAGAAAAAGTATATATGGTTCTAAATTTTAATTAAAAGTTATGAAGAAGTTGAATTTTAATGAAAAACTTCCACGTGCTAATATTAATGTAAGAAAAATTTCATCTAAAAGTTTATAATTTAGAAATTAATTCAAAATTTATAATGATATTTTATATACTACAATATTTTTGAGTAAGCAAAAGAAACTTCTGAATCTGCATGGAAATATCAAAAAAAACTAATCCGATTTTTGCTTCGGAAAACGATATTCAGGAAAATCTTTGACCCGTTACGAGAAAAATACAGATGAAAAAAAAAGAATTAAATGGAAAATCGCAATGTATTTGGGTCAAACGCGTAAACTTTTAATGCGAAATTAAAAGAGTTAAAATGATGCAATATATAGTTTTTAACTGTCATTTCCGGTCGTGGATTCCAAATATATAAACTTTTTTATATATAAAAGAATCAATAAAAATGGTCGTAAAAAACTGTCATAACTCAAATTGCACTTTTCAATCGACATAAAAATAAAATTGATATTTTTATACCTCTATATATTTTTTTTCACTATACGATTCTTATATATATTTTTTTCTACTAAATGATCAAATATTATTATAAAATATCTATTGATAAATTATCATTCACTTGAAATAAATGCTCTACATATTTTTTTACAGTAAAAAAATCTCACTCACCGTTAAAAATATCCAGAAATTTTCCCAAATATACATAATAGACGGGGTGGAAAAAAAAAGAGAAAGAGAAAAGATTTGATGTCATCAATCTTTTCGCAAGTGGAGTCTATCTTGGTGTGTAAAGAAAATATTTTACGTCGTATATATGTGTAAGAAAAAAAATTGAGCGAAAAAAAAAATAGTATTCCGGACGAAATTGCATCCGTAACGGGAAATTCGGGAAAATTGAGGAAATTCATCAGCATTAATTCGATATTACGTATTTTGTTAAGCGATCGTTATTACGCGAATAATCGTAAATCTTAACTGTGTGTTGTTGTATGGCAACAAAAAAAAAAAGATATATTCTATTTTTATTCAACGTGTTGAAAATATCGGTCATAAAATATTATTTTATAGAACGATTATAAAATCTACATTTTATATATGAAATTTATTGTGAAAAATTATTGTTGATTTATTTTCAATTCAATATAAATCATTATAAAAATATAATATTAAATGTGTGTTCAGTAAAAAGGGTGACTACTGATGCGAATATGATTTAATATCTGTATAATAATATTTTCATGTCATTATTATTTTATATCGAAATTATTATTATTTTTTTATTAAATTTATACACATTTTTTTATTTACTAAAATGATGGCACATTAACTACACAATATATTTATTTATAATAAAATAAAAGTGAAAGCCTGTCATAAATCTTTAAATAAATTAAAAAATATATTATTCTGATTTGCTATAAAGTTATTTGATATAAAGTTATAAAGAAAAATAAGTAAATTACAAACGATGTAAATCAAATTTCGTATACTGATAAGAACTAAAAACGCTAAAACTTATTTTGTTAGATAAATAAATTAATAAGAAACCGTTTTTCTATGTATCTTTAATTTTTTTCTTCTTGAAAACTATCTGCCGAATTAGAAATATTTTTTATTTATTCCTAGATAATTCATTATTATAACTATGCGAACAAATACTATAAAGTTTAGATACGTTTCAAGTTTTCTTCGTAATGTATATATCGTATTTTTTTTTGTTTTATACTTTCATATCGTCCGAAATAAGACAATTCACCGTCGAAGAAAAATATAATGGAAAATCTCGCGAATACTCTATCGACATTTTTCGACGAGTGGAAAACGGGCAGACAAAACTTGGTCCGCTTTCCACTAATAAAACGCGGTAAACTTTTCACGGGTTTCTTTTTATTATTTTCCTTTTCTTTTTTCCTCTTCGGTCACGAGTCGCCCTTCCGCAATCCGAAATTTTCCGGTCGGCAATGAAGAAAAAAAATATCCGGAAAATTCAAGTTCAAGTTATATAAATCCGGGGAAAAAAATCGATCGAAATCGTATCGGAAAAGTGGAAATAAAAATAAAAAAAAAGAGCGAACGCGTATCGCCCTTTTTTCAGCTGAAAATATTTAACCGCTCGACAATGGCAAGGATCGCTTGGTTTTATTGCCTTTTTGCTGGTTCACGATGTTCGATAGGAGATGGAAAAAACTTAACATCTGCTCATCGGTCGATATATAGAAATAATTTTTATTTATTTTACTTTTTAGAACGGCGAAATGAAAATATAAAAAGTATGCAATCGATATCCAATGAGAAATGGTGGTAATATGTATGTATTTTTTTTTGTGGAATTTCTGTAAATAAAAAGTGAAATAACTTTATTGTGCAAACATCGACATGTGTCTTGTGCGAGTTGTAAATATTGATTCGACCGTTGTAAACGATGTTGTCGATGGAAAATGTACGATCTTTCAGCGATTTTCCAGTCAAACGTCGATAAATTTTCAGCTGAAAACCCCGAAAGACATATCTGACGAATGTGTAAAATTTCGTTTCTGTTTTTCCGATTCGTGACAGTCGCATTATGTAATAAAATATTTTTCAGATATTGCACTGTATATATTTTTTCACAACGTTCTGAATTCCATTTCTAATATTGTATCGTATTTTTGAAAAACGTTTTAATATTATTTTTCCCAATTTTATTTACTTTCATACGAATTTTATCAATATTTTACATATTTTAATATATTATATATAATACATATTACTCAAAAATATTGTATATAATACTTTAGCAAACACATTTAGGAAGCATTTTTTTTATTTTATTTTATCACGTAAATCTGAAAATTTACTTTAATATAAAAATATTAAACACGGATAAAGCATTTAAATGTATCGTTGTTTGTTTTATAATACGCAAAAATAAAAGAAATGAAGGTTTATATGGCGCTTTGAGAGTTATTACACTCTAATTTTATATTTTATATGCTTCGCGTTAATGTTTAACCTCAATTATTTGGATCAAACAAGGATTAACTTAATCAGGATTAACTAAAATAGGATATCTTCTAACAACACGAATATCCTCGGCCTACAACAGTCAGCATTTAACTGTGATTATAAGTTAAATTAAGTGTATGAAATTATCTTGGATTTTACGAAAGCCACTTTTGTCTGACTGCACAGAATAAATAGTGAGTTTTTATTTTAAAATATTTTTATTTAATATTTACAATTAATACAAAACATGTTATCAAATTTAATATCGTAAATTGATTTCGATATAAAAATTAAATTTAAAGTTAAAAATATTTCGAAGTAATCAAATGTTGACAAGCGAATTTTCATTAGGTTGAATTTTCTTTTCGCAAAAATTTTCTGGTAGCGTCGTTAAATGAAATTCTATCGTGTTTGCTCTCGTTTCGTAAACTGCGTATTTTTGCCAAATATCGGTTTCATTCTCTCTTCGATTGAAAATAAAAAAATATGTGATGATTTATGACAATTTGTGACGTAAAATGATGAAAAGGTTAAGAAAATTCTATCTGTAAAAAAACATCAAATTTTTCGTCAATATCCATTTATAAATTATATAAAATTTTAAATTATTCATTTTATTTTAAACACATATATTTATATCATCAATCTAATGTAATAAAAAAATGTAATATTTAAATAAAGTGCATTTTAATATAATATTATTTAAAGAGTAAAATAAAATTTTATTTTACTCTTTCGAGTGTGAAACGGTTTTAATCCAATTAAACTTTTTTTTTATCTTTTAAGTTAGTTTTAATTCAAATTATATATTTAAATTACTAAATATTTTATTATATAATATTCAAAAAAAAAATTTAAAGATTAATTAATTTAATTGTATTTATCGTGTATTTAGAAACGATTAAATTTTAAATATTATATTTCATCAGCATGTAGAATTATAATATCACCTATTATTCGAAAATATTCTAATCTAATTCTACATGAGGAATATTAAATAATGTAAAATTGAATTTTCCATTTTCCAAACTATGAAAATATCAACGAGTTTTCATTTTAAAATCGGACCGCGTCTGAAATCGTTAATTAGCCACGACGAATATGAAATTTGCTGAAATTTTAAACGCTGAAAACGACCGCAGTGCGGTTAACGGTTAAAGGGTTTTTTTTCAAAATAATAATAATAAAAAAAACATAACGACGCGTCGTTACTCAGCATAAAGTGACCCCCCGTTGTCGTCGAGGATCTCTATTACATTTTATATGTCGTTTATTTATTTATTTTTTCTATTCTATTTTATATGGGCTGAAAGAAACGTGAATGAGACCGTTTTCGACAAATTCGCTGTGTGTTTTACGATATCTTAATGTCTTATATTTGTCTATTTGTGTGTGTGTGTGTGTGTGTATGTATTTGCAAAATCGTTTATTTTTCATCGTATATTTTGATCGTTGTCGTTATGTAAATTTTGAAAGCGGCAGAATCCTTATAAAGTTATCCGTTTGCTATCAATCACATCGTAAATAACTTGTCTTTCGGCTCATTTTCTTAATATTATATTTTATACAATTTAATATATGTATAATTAATAATATATTTTATACAGTTAATTTTCACATATTTTTTTCAGTCTAAAATTGAATTTAATATTTTGAATAATTTTCACTACTTATTTATATAGAAAAATAAAATATATATGGTACATATAAACATATGAATCAATAAATTAATATTATTTTTTTCCAATAAAATAAATTTAAAATATTAAATTATATAAAAGAATTTTAATATTACAATTTAATTAAATATTTATTTTATTAATTTTTAATTTTGTTTATTAAAATAAACAAAATATTAATTTTATTAATTATAAACATAATTTCAATTTTTCAAATCATTTAATAACAATCAGATGTTTTTTTAATATATATATATATATATATATATATATATATATATATATATATATATATATATGTATGTGTGTGTGTGTGTGTGTGTGTATTTCTATACAAAATAATAATTTATTTTAAATTAAAATGAAACATAATAATAATTTTAATTTTAATTTTTTATTGCAAAAACAAATATAAAATAATAAGTGAATTAAATTAAATACAATTTTAATTAAAATTCTAACCGAATATCAAATAATTCAAGTTTGCGGTTCGTGAAAATGTTCAATTATAATCCATTTATGTTTTCCATTGAAATATTCATAATATATATAAATATATAAATTTTTATATATGTATATATATATATATATATATATATATATATATATATATATATATATATATATATATATATATAAAGGGATGAAAAATCATAGTTTTCCTTAGACGAATACGAAATTTTAAAGAACTATGCATGCGTATCTCCAGTGTTTTTCATCGACGATGACAAATAGTGTAATAAAATGACTATTTGGAGGCAAATTGCTCGTGTCGGTCACAGAAGCATCCCCCCTAACTCCCCCTTTTGCGAAAAGATCCCTTTGATATTTTTTTTATATATACTTTATTTTATATTTTTCATATGTCTTCTTCCATTTTTAGACTTTTCATGGTGTGATTTATGCAACCGTATAAAATGAGAATTTTTAAAATGTCGATTTAAAAATTAAAAGAAAAAAAACTATTCATTCTGATGTATAATTTAATTTATACAATTGAAGATATTTACTTTGATTATAAAAAATATATATATATTATAAAAAAAAATAATTGCGTCAAATTTATACGATTATATGGATGTAAGAAAATCTTGAAATTATGAACGACTTAAATTATAAAGAACGTGAGGAATCATAAAAAATATTTATAATATATATGTTACAGGCAATTCTCAGTATATAAAATTTCGAAATCGACTTATTTTCGTCATCGCCGGAAAACGATAAAAAAAATGTTATCGACTTACTAACACTCATCGAAGATCATACTTCATTTTTAGCAGGTCGTAAAATAATAATAAAAAGAAAACCACCGCAGATGCACACTTATAAATATTTATTACAACATATATGTATTATATATCATATATATATGTATGTAAAAAAACAATTATGATAATAAATTTAATCGCTACACATGTTTTAAATCCAATTTGGTCGATCTCGAATGACTTTTAAAAGATTCATGCGATATTTATACGGTTTTTTATTGCTGTATAAAAAATATTTTTAACTTTATTTTTATTGTATTTAAAATTATAAAAGGCACCCCGTTTCGAATATAACTTGTTTTTGACCCATTTTCCTTCTAAGCCTATTAAAGCTCAAAGTGCCGATGCAGTCGGCATCATTTTGCATGCAAACGACGTTTCTCTGTGCATCTACTTAATATATATATATATATATATATATATATATATATATATATATATATATTATAAATTTGTATAGTGTATATTATAATATAATATTCCATCTCTAAATGTATATATATATATATATATATATATATATATATATATATATATATATATATATATATATATATACATATATTTCTCTACTTGATAATAAATGTTGTTTTATATATGTTACTATTAAATTAAACTACCGTCGATACTCAAACTTTTTGAATTAAAATCAACAATATTTATAGAAATGCGAAATACAAATTTGACCTCATGTTAATGTCATCAAAATTTAAAATTTTTAATTATAGTGATCATCTTATAAAAACTACTAATTCATTAATATGTTTAAAAAATATAATATAATTAGTTATAAATCTATAATTCACTTTTTTTAATAATTTTAAATTTTAACTAAATAATTCACTCTGATATAAAGTTTAACTATCTGTGCTCGAATATTTATTGTTTAATCAAGAGAATATTTTACTTATAATCCTAGAAAGCGAATATAAGAACTAGCTTATTATTTAAAAAGATTTTCAATTAAAATTCTACGTAGTCATAAAATAAATAATAAAAATATTTAAAACTTTAATTAATATAAAAGACAATAAAATCGATTACTTCTTAATACAGATTTAATTAAATTTTAAAATACATTTAATTATATATAATTTTCGCTTAAAACGCGTCTAATAATTTATGTTATAAAATATTTAATTTAAAAAAAAATAGAAAATTTAAATAAAACATCGTTATAACGGATTCAAAATATGATTTATTCGATAAAAAAATATCGCGCAAAATCCGAAATATATCCGAATATTTTCACATTATATTTCATCTGAACGTCAAACATGTTCGCTTATTTTTAATAAAATAATTTATTTCTTAACGCATTTAACGCCGATATTTATTACGGAAAAAAAACATTTTTTTTTTTGATAAACAAAATTTCTCAAATTTAACATTTATATTTTTCATACACAAAGTTGCAAACTTTGTACGTTTTTAACGAAAATATGATATTTTAAAATAATTCGCAGACGATTTATTGATGTAAAAAATATTTCGCACGTATTATTTTTCTAAAAAAATATCGATTTTTAAATATTTCTCTTTACACAATTTTATATATAACACCTGTATATATATATATTTATAGCCCGGAGATAATGCACATGTTCGCTTATTTGCGAACAAGTTCAAATCGCTTATAATATATATATATATATATATATATATATATATATATATATATATATATATATATATATATATATATTATTTTTACTCTGTCGTCGTATTTAAAATATTAATTATTTTTTATTCATAAAATTCAAATATGAATAAATTATTATAAATATTTCCAGTACATGTAATAGTAATATTAAATATTATATATATTATTTTTTTAATAGTTAAACTTTAAACGACACTTATCGTGAAAAATACACGAATGCGTTTTGTAAAAAACGTTATAATGCAACATTGGAACACATCCAGGTTGTTCGTTGTATTCTAAAGTTCACTTTATCGACATAACTGTCTTTTTCCTGGCTAGAAACCCAAAAAAAGTCATCTATTTAAATATATATATAATATATATATAAATATATGGTTAAAGTTTAAAATGGTAACATTTCGTGCGATACTTTGAAAAAAAAATATCCCGTCTCACTCGCCAAAAAATTTTATCTCTCTCTTCAAACTGTTTGGCACAATCCGAGATAAGATGTCAAGATGAAAGAGGCTTTCCCGCAATAAGGAATAAGGCTTGGCTCCCGTCTCCGGGGTATGACAAAAAATCTAAAGGACTACTTTTTTAAAGGAAAAAATACGAGCGAGTAAAGTATAAATAAAGTAAAGATAAACGAGAAAAAACAGTCACTAACATATATAATATATATATATATATATATATATATATATATATATATATAAATGTGTGTAAAAATTAGTAAAATATGATTTCTTGCCATAATCTTATAAAATGATTTCTTTTTTTTGGTCAACGTTAACTCGAGTTAAAAATTAACTGGGTCGAGTTAATTAACTGCATAAATATGTCTGTTTTCCAAGGAAAAAAATATTATTTATTGTTTAAAATTTGATTACATATGCACAATATATATATATATATATATATATATATATATATATATATATATATATATATATATATATATATATATATATATATATATAAATATATTAAAAAAATGTCTATATTTCTTTTCGCAGCGACAAATCGGAATATTTATATTACGCGTGAATTTTGATATATATATATGATATATGTAAAAATATTTAATATTTATAATATGCAAAATTTTCATTATTTTTATTATTAAAATTTCGTATTTTATATACTGTTTATATCATATAACACTTTAACCTTTCGAAAGACGTTAAAATAATAATGTGTTTTTTTTCCTCTTCCATGACGTAATAGTTTAATACGGTCTTTCCAAAGAATGACTCAAAAAAAAACGAATAATAATAATACTTAATTACATAAAATAGTCTTTTCTAAAATTTCAATAGCGTTATAACTTTATAATGTGAATAAATTTTTGATATTCAAAAAAAAAATAAAAATAATATAAAACTCACCGATTAATTTTATGAATGAACTAATCGAAACAAATAATGCCCATTCATGATGAACGAAAAATATGTACTGAGAAAAATTTCAGGTTTATATAATGATTTGTCATCGAAATAACATCTGTTAATAGCATCATTCACTAAGTAAATTTTTGTACAAACTTGTTGATTTTTTTTTTGACCAAACATAAAAAACCGCACAAACTCTTTTTGAAAGACACCGAAAAGTTTAAACAAAAAAAAAATGTCGTCGTACGCTTATAATTTACGCTTATTTTAAACGATTCACCATTTTATTTATTATTAATAATAAAATTATTAATATAATTCGATTTCGTTTTAAATTTCTATTAAAATGTATGATAACTGTGTTGTCTATTCAAACATCGAAATCAGACTAAACTTCAATATGCTTATTTTATTTTGCGAAAAGTTGTTTATTAATTCTGAGAATTCCGAATTTTTTTTACACTGAATTTCCTCAATCGAAACAAGAATATATTTATAATTTGGAATTACGATTTCTTTCCGAATTTAAACATTTTTTTTTATTTTTATATAAATAAATATATTTTATAATAATATATCGAAGCTGGATAAAAATAGGCGTCCAAATACGAGGACCCCCCATTTAAACCGGAATTAAAAAAAATATATTAAATTATTCTAGTAATATATATTCTACTGTAAAATATATTTATTCTCTTATTTTATGAATACATATTTAAATAGATCTTTATATACATAATTTAATCAAATAATGAATAAACATTTTAACAATTTGTTTTTATATTTAAAACAGTGCGAATATATATTGAAAAAAATACATGAAAATTCGACAAATATAAAATATTGAATTTAATATAAATATTTTATATATTTTAAATAAAAAATTCGCAATTTTCTCGATTACGCCACAAAATTTCGTCGCAAATGCATTTTTAGCGCATATTATTATTTTTTTTTTATTATAATAAACGTTGTTAAACCGCATATGCGATGCGATTTATTGCGGCTCCGCAAGCTGCACAAATGCGGCGCTCGTAAAACTCGCCATCTGCCGTTTGCGAAAACGACGTCGATAACTTTTCCGACTTGCGACTTCCGCCGAACGAAATTCGTCGCAAAAACGTCGCACTTTCATCTAACCGATGATTCTCAAACGGTTTGAAATTGACGAAAAATCGCCTCCGGAAAATGCGAAACGAAATCGGACCGCGTTCGTCGCGTAAAAAAAATGTTTTTCCGGCGGCGACGCGTTTTCTTTTTTTCACATGGAAATCGAACGATTTTTCCGATTACGGTTAGATTGTTTCGAACATATAAACATATTTCGTATATAAATGTTTCATAGTTAATTTTAAAAATAATCAAAATCAGAGATAATCAACTTTAGCGCATATATATATATATATATATATATATATATATATATATATATATATATATTCGATTTTTTCTCTTGAAAATGTGTTACGAACTATTCTCTTAATTTTATAATATAATTTATACATAAAAATATTTGCAAGAATAGATTGATGAATTTATATATATATAGTTTTACAGATCGGTTTATGGGATAAATGAAAAAAATTCCAACGTAATACTGTCAACTACAATCAGAAATCATTTTAAAATTAATCCGTTAACCGCCTTACTCAAATATAATTATACGAAATGATGTTGAAATGAGTATGAATTTTGTGAAAAGATTATTTTCGTATAATTCTTTGAATACATAATATATTCACATAGAATATTTTTATATAAAAAAATGTATAAAATATATTTTACTCATTAAACCGTTATGATAAAAAGTTCAATTAAGCACTTTATTAAAAAGTCATTAAATTTCATTAAATAAAATTTTACCCTTAACACAATTATAGTTTTGTTTATGCTGATTTCATTAATCTTTATTGAAAATATAATAACAATAAATATAAGATACTAATCCATAAAATTCCCTTTAAAATATATATGTATTGTAATATTAAAATATTATATTAATCTATAGATGTCACTTATTTAAATAAAAAACGTGTACAATAAATAACGTTTTTGTAGTGCTTTGAAGTTTTTTATATTATAATTAATATTTACCGATTTAAATTATATTTTAATTCAACAATTATTAACATATATATAAAATGTAACATATATTCTAATATGATATTAATCAGAGAAATTTTCCCAAAACTGTTTACGACCACTGTTTTTGATCAGCTCACCTATAAAACTTTTCTTTGATTCCGTAAACATGTCAACGAAATCCGGTTCCGGTGAATAAGATAAAAAACTATACATACACACGCTTTACAGCAATATTTATATATATATATATATATATATATATATATATATATATATATATATATATATATATATATATATATATATATATATGGCCTGGGCGGGCTCTTGGTGCACTTTTTTATTCCAACATACCGATTCTATTTATACAATAAAATAAATATAATAAATTACGAGACGCGTTTTAATTCGAAATTTATGTATTATTTATGTGGAACGGGGAAATAAATTGCGATACATTATATAACGCACGTAAACTCCCATGCGTAAAACGTTAGATATCTTTAAGAGCTCCTTTGATATTTAAAGTGGGTCGCATCTGCCAGGACCATTATTTTAATTACACTGTCCATCAACTGATGTATTTATGCATATATGTGTGAAAATTTATCGCGTTACCACCTATGAAAATTCTTATTTATACGATGAAACGATGACTGAAATTTATATCACATAACACCTGAAATCTATAAGAAATATAATAATTTTCAGCTTGAAAAATTCAAATAATTCCTAATTTTTCAAACTAATTTTTTCACGAATTTTCAGAACTGAAATTTTTTGAAAAAATATATTACTAAATTTTTGTAAAACATTTTTCAATTCATTCATAGATGTCTATTTATGTAATATATAATTTTGTCGATAGATGTCTATATAAAATTAATTAAAAACTATTTTTAAAAATTTTAATATAAAAAAGTGCTGAATCTTAAATTTTAAATTATTTTTTTAGTATTACTTAAAATGTTTTATTAAATTTACGCGTAATTATTAATTATTATTTTTTAAATTAATTTTATATACACCCGATAGATATCGATATGTCAAATTGATTAGATTTAATACATTTTAGAGTGAAAGTTTCTTATTCACGGTTTTCTTACTATTCGTGAAAAACATTTATACATTTAAACATTTAATAAAGATTCACAAATCCAATCGGTTTATTAGAAAAAAAAATCGACATTGCAGTGATTCTATAATAAATAGCAGGAGTTCTCATTCGAAAATATTTTTTTCTAAATATTCATATTTTTTTGTGAAGATATAATATCAAGTACAAGTTAACGCAAAATATGTAAAAGGACGATGGTTTTATGTAAACCTTCTGACATATTGACGCATTTTGAAAAACATTTGATAATAGAAGTTTTGTTAAAAAATTCACGAATTTTATTTAAAAAAAATATTTTGAATTATATTTATTCTTTAAAAAATAAAAATAAAATATTTCACAAATTATACTTTTAATATACAAAAAATTTGATTTATAAATATTGAATTTTCTTTAATATGTTCTAAAAAATATTTATCGTATACAATCAATTTATTATAATATAATTTCATTGATTTAAAAATAATAATATATTACATATAAATAACAAGTGATAACATTTCGAATCAAAATCGCAACAGCCAAACGTAATGACCCGGACGAGAGGTCGGAAAAGCGCTTTTCTTTGTTCTGGAAAAAATTCGCGGCATAAGTTGCGGCGGAAAGAAGGCGGCACGGGAATCGGGGGAGCGACGGGGGAGGGGTGATTTCCGCCGCCTATCGGCTTTCGTTTCCGCATGGCTTGGCATCCACAAAACGTTGACAATCCACGTGATTTATCCTCGACGGAGTATCCTCGCGATCCGCCCCTGCGTTTTCCGCCAGGGCCGGACCCTCAAAATCTGATTTATTAAGAAGCGTCATTTATGTGACGCCCGAAATCGATAACTCAATCCCACACCGACTTGCCCCCCCCCTACTCTCCCACCCCTTCTCGCAACATTCGACAAACCTTCAGTTTTCTCATTGTGTCCAAGAATTATAACCGAGGAAGAAATATTTCTTCAGAAATATATTGTATAAAAGTGTGCAAATAGAACTCTAAACGTAGATATCATATCTGCCGTCAATACTATATAATTCTAAATTGCAGATTACTAATGCGTGAGTAAATATTATTTTTACATTATTTTCTCTTAGTCTATATAATATATATGATATAAATGTCATCTAAATAAACATATAATGTTTATTATTATTTCGTTTCGAAATATCATTTTTATCCAATAAACGTTTCTTTATTCCGATTTAAAAAACATCAATATATATATATATATATATATATATATATATATATATATATATATATATATATATATATATATATATATATATATATATATATGCATTATTCTATAGATCGAAAGATGTCGTTCTAATTAACAATTTATATGTATATGCAAATAGATGGCGCTTTTCCAGAACATCGAAATTATATATATATATATATATATATATATATATATATATATATATATATATCAATATTAGAATTCTAGATTATTTATGATCAAAATTTCAGTTCGACTTCGACGTTATTAAATCTGCTAACATCAAAAAAATGATTCACATTATTAAAAAAAAATGTATATAAATATATATATATAACATGAAAACATCGGACGTATAAATCAAAATGAGACCAAAAAAAAAATTCAAAAAATTACAAAAGCACATATATATTACTTTCTAACAAACGAATAATCGTTTAAAAATTGCGAGAAATAAACAATAATAAATCAAAATATGCGAAAAAAAAATCGTAGGTGTCACAGCGATATATTACATTAAATATCAAAAGGAAACGATATTTCACTACTATTATACATTTATATATATATATATATATATATATATATATATATATATATATATATATATATATATATATATATATATATATATTGATAATAATAATAATGTATTAAATTCGCAAATACGGATTATCCGCAAGTAATAAACTTTTTTTTAGTGCCCCGGCTATATTTTAAATTAATGCGAATCTGAACTGAAAAAATAAATCAGCGGACGACTTTTATTGCGGATTAAAATTTAGATATAAACCGTAGAAAAAATATGTAAAAATAAATAAATATGAATTAACAAAAAAAATATATATATATATATAATAAGTGACTAATTTTCAAGTCATTTAATTTTAATAATATATATAAAAAAAACGTAACGGTTAAATTCAAATAACGATTAAGACTCATAATATTTCATGTAAAGGATTACAATTTTTTAGATATACTCCGATATACATTTTTTTAAATTTTAATTAAATTAATTAAATACAAAATATTGCAAAATTATATATAATTAAAAAAAGTTTTTATATTAAATTCCAAATATTGTTGCATGATTAGTTTCAAATATCGTAAATTCTATTATTTTATTCTACTCCGCCTATTTATTAATTGATTTTATTAAAAAAAAATACAATATTAAGCTTATATCGTATAATATAAAATTTTGACCTCATTAATATTTTGAAACAAAAATATTTCAATTAAAATTACTTATAAATAATATATTATTTCGTTAATAATAATCTAAAACTTGAATCGGTTTTTCAATATGCAGATTTGCGCCCGTATATAATATATTAATGATTTATATGAGGCGAAAAACAGTTTTAAATCGCGTTTTAATTATAACAGTAGATCAGTGTCGTGTTAAATCAACGATTGAATTTTATTTTAATTAATTTCACTATAATTAAAAATATTTTTCTTAATTGATTTTATTATAGATGTTTTCGAAACGTCGATATTTATCGCGAATGCGATGACTTTAAACCGTTTAAATTAACTGTAGTTTTCATTCTCATATTAAATATAATATAATGCTACCGTGATCAAAAATTAAGGTGAAATTATCATTTAAAACTCCCGAAAATTAGGAAGGCAGCTAAATTGTATTTTTTTTTTCATAGATTGCAATGGTTCTTCGCGACATTTTTATCAAAAACTCAACTCACATCGTTCTACAATCACCGTATTCGCCTGATTTGACTCCGTGCGATTTCTGGCTATTCAGCAAACTCAAATGGTCAATGCGGGGACACCGTTTTGACACGATTGAGAAGATAAACACCGAATCGAAGAAGGTCTTGAAGCTTATACATAAGTGCGTTTTATCGAACGAGTAATTACTTTGAAAATTTAAAAGTATAAAGAATTTTCATTTAATAAAAAAATTCACCTTACTTTTTGATCACAATGTTATACATCATCAGATATTTGAATAACTGATAAAAATATTTATAAAGTCTTAATCTGTAATTTGCCACTATAGATGCTTTTCTATTCAAATTTAATTATTTGGTTCAAATTATAAATATGTCGACCATCTATGAGTGAAAATCAATTGGGCGTATCTAGGATATAACGAGTATCCGTTCGTTGTCCCTTTGTTGTCCGTGCGACGTATTTATTGTCCCTTGTTTTTTAGCCATAGACAATAAATCCCATAGCTGGGAATTGATACAAAAAATATTATTCGACTTTATCAAACCGAATATCGGGATTAGATTTATAAGCTTTGGTTCTTTGGGACACTCTAGTGATGAATGGACAACATGTCCTTCCACTCCACATATTGAGTTATGATATAAAGTCTTATATAAAAAAAAAAGTTACACAGCATATATAATATTTATAATAATAATAATAATAATAAAATAATAATATATTACATATTGAAAATTTACTGCACAATGTAAATATTGATCTCGTTATATTGACATATTTTCATTTTTCATGTCGGCTGACATTTAAATGCACGATCGATAACGGCAATCGTCGAAATTCATCTCGTGCTCGAAAACAATCGAGAAATGAAAATGAAAAAAAAAATACATTTCAGACATCGTCAACCATCTGACAAATGTTCGCAGAACCGTAGACGAGGCCGTCTGCTAAGATTTTAATCAACGTCCTTCGTACGAAAGACGTCGTTGATCAACTTTCGCAGGATTAACAGACGATCATCAATCAGGATGCGAAATCGTCGTCGACGTGCGGCACTTTAAGGGTTAAACGGGTCATCGGACATTTTTACCCTTCGTAATAACGGATGCAATTTCAAAGATATAAAATAAATTAATATAATATAATTATTTAATTTTTATTTAAAAAAAAATCACAATAATAAAATTTAATCAATTCTAGTAACGTCACTGATATAAATCTAATGTTATTTTATTAATAGAAATATTATAAATATAATCGCGTTTACTTATATTAAATTTATCGGATTTTTTTTATTAAAATTATGACAATATTATTTTTGTATGTTCTACTTAATGAAAAATATATCTTGTACGAAATTTAATTTTCTTATAAGTTTTCCCATTTTATGTTTTCTTCTATTAGACGTTTTCATTATGACAAAAAGAAAATCGGATTAGTGTAATACTTTGAAAGTAAAAAAAAAAAATACGTACATTTATCATAATTTATATATTGTATATTATTCGTTAAAAAAATCAGAGATGAATATTACAGAATAAGATCACATTTTTTTTACATAATAAATATTCATTATTGTCATTTTATAAATAATAAGATTAAATATATTTTATATAAAAAAATGTCCGATAAAAATTTCATCCATTTTTATAATTAATTTAACCGCGCCGTAATGTAAAATGATTTATTATTATTTCAACATCAAAATATTATTAAATTAAAAGCAATAAATAAATAATATTATTTTGTTTTAATTTCTTGATTGTATAATATATATAATATTATCATTGATATTAAAAAACACGAGGCCCGCGGGCGGTATACGGCCCGGCAACGCGAAATTTGCGGCCCTCCAAGATGCATTGTTTTTGATAACATATATAAAATTAATATTTAAAAATTTGTTTGTAAATATTGTTTTTTTTTCATTTGCATGTAATTCTTGAATAAAAATAAAAACTGCGGCTCACGACTTAGTATACAAAACTCGTCGTGTGGCCCGCAATATGCTACGAGTTTGACACGCCTGATTTATACCATATAGTCAACTCAAAGGTATAATATTACACATTAATCGTATAAATTTCTAATCCTCAATATAAACTCGTAAATAATATTAATATCATAATTTTATCCTTTCACGTTTACAAGTAACACGTCAATTGATCGTCCGTTTTCCACGTCCAATGGGATCAAGTGCGACAAGGCGACTTTTGATGGCAAACAAACGAGCCCAAGATTAAATACGGACACCCAAGGGGTCCCTATATCTTTGCCCTTATTATGAGAAAATCGTTTTTCGTGAAGAGGGTACAAAACCGAGGCTTATAAATGCCGACGAATTTCGATATATATATATATATATATATATATATATATATATATATATATATATATATAGTACCTTTTCTAGGGGAGATAGTACACTTTGCGCTCTGTTTCGTCTCTCTTTCACGGTGAATTAATTTCGTAGATTAAGGGACATGGTCGTAAATTAATACGACTCCGAATTACCTTTCGTTTTGTGTTCAAAAATATGCACAAATTCGAAATGATCGTCGACGACCATATGTTAATAATATATATATATATATATATATATATATATATATATATATATATATATATATAAATCTTTTGCAATAAAGTAAACAGATCTACGGTGTAATTGCGATATTAATATCTAAATTAATTTTATCATTTTTTAGAATATTTCGAAATACTATTTTTATTTGTATTATTTTTATATATCAAAAATTTGCTACGGTTTCTCTTTTAATCATTTTAGAGTCGCCAGCTTTACGTCCGACCATCAAATTACTCTATCTATTTAAAAGTTTATAACGCACATTTATATTTTGAAATGAAACATAATTAAAGCTTTCAATTAAAAAAATATCAATATAATAACAGTCGCATTCTAAACTTATTGATATATGAAAAATAAACAAATTATATTATATTTATTAATAAAATAAATTTTTAAATACAACTAATGTCTTTGAATATTTTTTTCATACATAAAAACTATTAACATTATAAAAAAAAAAGATTTTTATGACAAAATAAATCTTTATCTATATAAAAGTAAACCTGTAAAAATATATAAATATATAAACACGACAATCATACAAGAAATAAACACACACACACACACACATTCTTATAGATACATATCATAAAATACTAACAGCACGTATGTATAATATTTTATGACAAAAATTAAAGACTATTAACCCAATTACACACATGAACATCGCATAAATTACAATTTACACAACTCTTATGTGAACCGTTAATCGCTTCGCCTTACAATATATTCAAAAGTTCAAAGAGTTAGTATTAAGAAAAAAAAATTAACCGCACAATACTTTAGTCATTATATAATATACATATACGAATATATATATATATATATATATATATATATATATATATATATATATATATATTCTTTTTATAAAATCATAATTTCAAAACGACCTTTTCGAAAACTGGCTCGCGTCACAGTCATCATACAATAAAACAAGGCTCTATTTCCATTTAAGGAAAGCAACACTGGAAAACGAAACGTTTAATCTAATGGGTGCACTTTTCGAAAGAAAAAAATAATATATATATATATATATTTATATATATATATATATATATATATATATATATATATATATAATAAAAACTTACTATAAAAAATAAGATTTATATGAGCGATTTTTTTTATAAATATAATATATATTATATATAAAAAAAAACGTGACTTAAAGAAGATTTAATTTAATTAATTTAATTGTACGCGAAGAACGTTCGAAAAGTCTGTGAATAGATTAATTCATTTATATGTATCTATATTTATATATATATATATATATATATATATATATATATATATATATATATATATATATTAAATACTTGAAAATAAAAATAAATAATTTTAAATATGAATGTTGATAATTCTCACAGAATAGTTAAAATTGATTGATTGTCTCTCATGTTCTACAAATTAGTCTTATATCGAGTAAATTAATTATATAAAAATAAATCAAATGATAATAAAATCTTTCACTTTTCGCACGACCCTCTCGTTTACAAAAGCGTTTATTATATACGAGATGAATCGCTCTTTTGAAAGCTCGAAGGGCTTTTCACGATCGAGCCTTATATGGCAAAGCTCGCATCGATGCGAAACGAATAAGAAACGTCCGTTAAAAATCAACATCAAGACGCGATACGCGTGCTATAATTGCATAAAAAGACACTCGCAATTATATCTTACCGTTTTTTTTTTATTCACCTTTTCTCATAATTATTATTTTTATTGTAAATTTACGATATAATTCACTTTTTATTACGAGTGTTTTTTTTTTGTTTTTCTCATTTTTTTATGATCGATGTCGCTTAATAACATAATTATCGACTTATTAATATACGAAAGCACGTTTATTTTTCATTGCCCGTAACATGTATGCGAATTGCTTGTAATGCGTATGAATTTACAAATTGTATATATTTCGCTTGAGATATACATTGATTGCATTGTCGAAGAACTTATTAAACCAAGAATTTTTATTATAAAAATTAAATTAAATTATATATATCTTAATCAATTAATTGTATCGATTTCATTTAATTTGATATTATTCTTTTTTATTTTAGTATATATTATATAAAAATCAATTAATATTTGATAAATAAAAAATTATATTTTTTTTATATTTTATAAATTATATAAATTTTGATAAAATCATATATTATTGAAATGAAATACTATATAAAATATTTTTATCAAAATTGTAACGTTTGAAAAACGCCATTAGTATAAATTATATGGACCAGAAAACGACACTACATCACATTTAATCGCCAACAAACTGGACTTTACATTAAATTTCTATTCCTATTTTGGAATTATTGTTGGGTTCCTGTTCTTCCGTATTAGGAAATTGAATTTTAATAGCGCATCTTCCACTATTCGATATATAAATCTTGAAATTCTTACATAATTTTCTAATAAAACACATACATTTTTGCTACATATCACATTCAACTATATTAGTAAACGTTTAATTTCTATTCGAGACATCGTCATATTAATAAAGAAACAATTTCATAATAAAAATTCTAAATATCTTTAAGTATTATAAAATTATATATTTAAAACATTCTACTTTATAAATTTTGTAGCCGGTTACAGTTAACTGTCGAAGTTATTCTCGGTCAATATTTCAAGAATTTAAACGATCGCCTCGGTCGTTTCAAACAATTAGTTCGGCATCCGTTCTTCGGGACTCTTTGAATATTGACTCCGGGATTCCCAGGACAATTAAAATTATTTCAAACTTGTCCTCGAAAAAATAAAAACCTTCGTCTGAAACGATTTTACCGTTATTTAGATGTCAATAAAACTTCAAGTTTCGAAACGGCCGTAATTAAATTCTATTTATATAAAAGCGATTCTATGGAAACGAAAAATATAAAAGATTTTAAATATATATATATATATATATATATATATATATATATATATATATATATATATATGAATCAAAAAATCGAAATAAATCGTCGACGTTTCAAATATTTTTATTGAGCAATATAAAAGCGGATACGTCTTCTAGCATCAATCAAATTGAATCCGCATAAAACAAAGATCGCTGTACTCGGAAAAAATATATAAAAATATATACTTGATAAAAGGGTATGTTTAATCTGAACGTATCCAAGAGGGGAGGGGGGTGTTTAAAAATAAAATAAAATAAAAATTGACAGAAAAACATGTCACGAGTCAATCTCGGCGTTGCATCGACGTCGATTTATTATTATATAGTGGCGCGAATATGAAGTGGCGAAGACACGATTCGCATCCAGAGATCAATCAATGTTTCTCAAACCGCCGTCTGATTGATGACTAACCGCTTCTCAAAGAGTCGCCGCGCATAAAAATGAAAATAAATTCAGAACAGAAACGTAGAAAAAAACAAAAAGAAAAATATCCCGATCATCTACGCGAAGTCCATCTAGGGTAATATTTCGCGAGGTCATCGCCTCGGATTCCATATGCTCGATTCGTATCGCGAATTGAACCGAATTTTATTAATGAGTATTTTGGATTATCAGTATTAATGCGACGTTATTTATACTTGATTAAATTAATTATTTATTAATTAATCAATTCACTCTAACGACATGCATATCTTTGTATTTGTATCGAAAATCATTTATAAAATAGATAAAAATATTACCATTGAATAAAAAAAACTCGATAAATAATAAATATCGGATGTCAAACTTAAAATCGGATTAATTTCAACGAAATCCTATTTAATGATTTCAACCAAATTTGGTATGATCACGTTTGACAAGAATTTTAATATCAAAGACGCGTCTTTAACACGCCTTAAATCGGTATAAATTCGCACAAAAACATATTTTAAATATAAATATATATATTTAAATATAAAAAATCAAAAATTTCACATACCATAATTCTTCAAATGAAAATTATTCATTAAATATAATAAAATTCCCCATTTTACACACTTAAAATAGAATATATCTAGAGCAAACGTCGAACACGACTAAATCTAATATTGTTTTGACAAAAAAAAATAACCATAAAAACGCGATAAGATTGTTAAAACAGCTCACAAAAAAAAACTATGTGTTATCAAAAATACAGTCATGAATTCCGAAAATAATAATTATCAACTATTTTTTTCGCATTCTTGACTCATTTTTTTTTACATAATTATCTCAGTTTAACAATGTTAAATTTATATATAAAATTTATGCCAAATATTGATATTTCAAACATATATATTCGCGTAACATATTTAAAAATTTAAATAACACAAAAAATGTGTGTTTATGATTCATTAATAGCAAAATTAACTATGTTTCAATACATTATATTATATAATATCAATTATTATTTATTACTGCGGCTTCGTTAACGCGCCTAGCATTGCGGCTCCTGTTCAATACGAAATATGTTAATGCGGCTACACATATTATTTATAAATCACGTATATAAATGCTAAACAAGCAAACAAATAAAAATAATAAAAAAAAAACAAACATGTTTATGGAACATACTGTACGATAAATAAACATGTTTGATCTGTGGCATACGGTAGCCCGTGTTATGCCAATACGTGTGTTGATCTAGAATTTAAATTATTATATTATACATATCGGAATAAATGTTATGTTTTGTAATTTATGTTGTATGTACTCGTATTGCTTTATTTGGTGTTCACGATTAAGTCAAAATAAAAATTTGTTCTAAAATATCGTGAAGTTTATTAAGAACAAAATAATGTATGCACTTCTATGATTAGTGCGAATTTTTCGATATTATCATATTTATATGAATGCTCAATATTTTTTTGTCAAAAAAAAATGTATTTAAATAATAAATTTCTGAAATTGAATAATTTCATTAAAAAAAAACTATTTGCTCTATTTAAATATTGTTACTTAATAAGTTCATTGTTAAATTAATCAATATTTTGAATTTATGAAATAAAATAATAAAATAAAACTTAAATTAGTTTGATATAAAATACAAAAATCAGTTATAATTACATAATCAATTAAGAATGACACGTGTAACATATAAAATACAAATTATATTCATTTAAAATTCAAGACATAAAGGCGTATAAAAATATGGGTCAATTGGACAAAAAATATAGTCTGTAATCCTTGTTTTTCGAAATTGTCTTAGATGTCCATCTAGACCACATATATCCAAACTTTTAACCTCAAAGAATGTTTTTTGAACAACTCCGGTCTAAAAGTATTATCCTGATTTTTCAATTCGTTGTTCAATTATATCTTTAAAAGGATTTTTCCGCCATCTTCATCATTTTTTTTTCATATTAATAAACTATATTCAAAATTCGAAATATTTTCTCCTTTAAATTTTAATTCAAACTTAAAAAGTTTGCTAATCGCTGATCTAGATTTATTAAAAGAGAATGTTCTTACTTGTATCTCATAAGTGCAATTATGTTTCTTTCAGTTTTATTTAAATAATTACAATATATAAATATTAGATTTTTTGAAAGAAAAATATAAATTAGTAAAAAAGACAGCATTATAATAAAATTTGATTTATTTTCTTAATTTATATTACATAACGTCTATTTTGACCGTATATTTTATTGAATTCAAATCTAAAAACATTGACCGTGAAAAATACTACAATCAAATTATGAATACATTTTATTCGTCGACATTATTATTATTATTTTCTTTTTTCAAAAAGAATAATTCGAACAATTTTTCAATATAAATTACATTTCAACCGGACGAAATAAGCCTGTGGGCATCGATTTATTACATATATCGACGATAAATAACCGCGGTGACCGTTACGACATATTTTAAAATTAAAATCTCAATCGACTACGCACTGCACTCGCGCATGCTTAACCCGATCGAACGACATATGTAGCATATACACACATATTTGTATATATGTACTATTTTTTTTTTTTAATATCCGATAAGCAAACATTGATAACGTTAATCTGGACAAAACAGCTCCACCGTCATTCGCAAAAGTCAGATCCGCTACGCGATTAAAGCCTCACTTTACGAAAGAAACCGGTTCACCACCCTCGAGTATCGACGGTCTAATCTATCAAATGACATCGCGGAAAAAAAATAGCGCATATATTTAGAAGACATCGCCGATAGATAACGCATATATGTATATATATTTTCAATTTTAATTGTTGAGCAACGACGACACCATTCATTGTCCGTGTTTAGCATAATGCATGACCGCATGCTGCGATTCGTGTTCGTAATTATATTTTATAATAATAAAAACGGGTATACTGTATACAAATATTATTATTATTATTATTATGATATGCGAGATGACCTCAAAATACAGCCTTAAATTAAAATAAAAGAAATTTATCGTTTACGCTCAAAGGTCAGCGCGTGTTGGATTGTGTGAATGTCGCACTTTGTCACGTGTAATGTTGCAACTTTAAAAAAAGTTCTATTAAATTAATACAATTTTAATATATCGTTTATTGAGATGACAACGTGATAGTTTATCTACAAGTTTAATTTACATTGTGATCAAAAAGTAAGGTGAATATGTTTATAAAACGTAAATTCTTTATTAATTATTCTGAATCAATTTTATTCCCTTCAAAGTAATTCCCGTCTGATTAAACGCATTTTTGTTAACGCTTTTTCCAGACCTCGAAACAGTTGGAATAGTCTTTTTCCGGTATAGCCTTCAAGACCTTCTTCGATTCTGTTTTTATCACCTCAATCATGACAAAACGGCGTCCCCGTATTGACCTTTTGAGTTTGCTGAATAGCCAGAAATCGCACAGAGCCAAATCAGGCGAATACAGTGGTTGCGGGACGATATGAGTCGAGTTTATAGTATATCATTAATTTTTATTATAATTAATCTTTTTCATTATACATATTTTTAATAAAAATCTCTCAAAAATATAAAATAATTAATTACTTTTATAATAATAATAATAAAATTAATATCTCATATCATAATCTATACAAATCATCATTTCATCGACTTCAAATTAACCCAGTAACGATAAATATACCATAACCAAAAAAATAATAATAATAATAATAAAATCGGTGACCAATTTTAATCAAATTCAACATACAACAAGTACATCGATTTTTTTTCCAATCATCAAACATATACAGTTACTTTTAAAACTGCAACTCATTACATTCTAATGCAAGCACTACATATATATATATATATATATATATATATATATATATATATATATATATATATATATATATATATATATTAATAGATTTGCATTTATTCGTATGCGAGTTTCATTATAATTTAAAAGTGCAGTTCGTTTTCCATCCGTAATCAATTCCCGATTGACGTACTGCTTAACGTCGGTAATTACAGTAATGATACTTATGTAAAAAAAAAATAAAAATAAAAAATAATAAGTGCTCATCATACTTGATATCCATCAAGTCGCAAATGTATTCAAATACATCCATTATAATTTGAGGCTGTATAATTTGTAGTGCTTCACGCCCACAATTTGCTATCTTATAATCTTTCGTGTTGCTCAATATTGATGGCAAATCAGATAAATTGCTATATATGGAACTAATAAATGCTCGTTACGAGTTAATATTATTGTATAAAAAAAAGTCATGTCGAGATGAACGAGTATTAAAGTGGACGCATATTCGTTAAAAATGGAACTATGTAATATAAAAAAAAAAATTAACGAATCTTCGGTCTCATTATCATTTGAAAATATAATACTTTATACTATTGTTGTATTGAAGAGTAATATATGAAACGTATCTGTATTACTTTTGTTCAATATTGACAAAAAAATAATAATAATAATCTAAAAATAAGTAATCAAATCTCTCAAAATTTTAAAAATCATTTTTTAATTTTTTTAATGTGTTTAAACGAAATTATTGATTTTTATTTAAAACCTATCTTCGATTCTAAAATCGTTATGAATTTTAAACACTATAGAAAAAAATATCTACTCTTATTAAGATATCCTATAATATATTTTTTTTCAATTTTAAAATATTTTTAAAATTGAATTTTAATTACACTTCATTCTATTGATATCTAAAAACCATAATTATAAAGTCACTATTGAACAATTTTATCCGTAGCGTTGCAACGAAACGATAATAATCGTTGATCATTATAGTGTCATAATATATATATATATATATATATATTTATATATATATATATATATATATATATATATATATATATATATTTATATATATATATAAATATATATATATATATATATATATATATATATATATATATTTATATATATATATATATATATATATATAATTTTCACTACAAAATTATCAAACGTTATTCAATTACGATTATAATCAGAATCCATTTATGTACAATCGGCGTGTACCATTATTTTTCACAATCGAATACATCGATTAAGTTCGCCCGTGTAAAAAAAAAAGAGTGCGATCATTATTACTAACACCTTAACGACCAACAAAAATTTCAAAAGAAAAAAAAATAGAATTAAACTAAAAAAATATACCTCAATTTCATATATATATTTCAATATCTCTAATCCGTTTGTAGGTTACGAATAAAACTAACATCCTAGGAAAATTTTTAACATCGTGTGAAAAATCCTAGAAAAAAATTAGATAGTCACATAGATGCGAATGTTTACACACATACCATATATATATTTAAAATAGTAAAAAAAAAGCTATGTGTATCGAAATACCGGTATTATTATCGTCTGGTAGGTCGATTTTACCGGTTCGTGATATCGGCTACGATTAATATCTGTTAACCATAAATCACGAACAGTTCGATATGTGTGTGTGTGTGTGTGTGTGTGTGTGTGCGCGCATATTTGACCGTAGAAATCGTAGAAAAATATTTGCAAACGTTCCCTTTTTTTATGTTATATCAAAAAATATTGGACATTTGACCCACTAATAAATCCAACGAGTGCCACGTATACTTTTTTTTTGTTTGATATTCGAAAACGATGTTCGCGTGAGGTATTATTCAGTGAAAAGGTGACCGATGTAAGCGAAGAAACGTTCCATCATTCAACGTAATTATTATTGTGATCGTTTAAAAAACATTTTTTTTTTAATATTTTAAATCATTTAATTTTACAGGAAATAAAATAATTTGAAAGCATAATTGTCTATATAAATTGAATCGAAATTTTTTATTTTTTTTAACTCGTATATAAGTTGGTATTCATTAAAAATAAATTAAATGAAAATATAATTCAACAATTAATTTTATAATTTACGAATAATATTTTAATATCATGTGAATATATTTAAGTAATTATCGATAAATGCTAATTAAATATCATGAATACACTATAACAATATTAAATATTGATAATGTATATATTTATTTATTTTAATAATACAAAAACAAAAATAAATATATTATATTATTGAATAAAAAACCGGATTTCCGGTATAATGATTAATATAATATATATATAAAATATATCACAAATAAAAAGAAATAAAATTGGAACCATATAAAAATAATATTTTTACTAAAATACAACTAATTTATTTACGAATATTATTATTGAATAAAAATAACTTCATACTAAAAAAAATCTATAATACTATCTCTTCATTCGCATTACTAACATATTATATATTATTTAACAGTACTTTTTCTTCTGAATAATGGCATTATTAATATTATTATTACTTTCAATATATTATTAACAGACCATAATTTCTCAAACACTTGCGAAACGATCTCTCATATATTATATATTACAATATCGCAATATTTTGAAGTGCAATCTAAAGAAATATAAACACTGTTATATATATATATATATATATATATATATATATATATATATATATATATATATATATATATATAAACGGTTTATGGAATATGATTAACGATCTCGCTTACATATTTATCTAGATTTTAAACGAGCGGGTGCGCTCGTCAATCATCTACCAATTAATTCAATATTTCTATGAGAAATATATATAATATATATGTTGTTATCATAATATGTGCCAAAAACATCTATAAATAAGTAGCGTTTCTCAAACAATACCAATAGAAAAAAATATAAAGAAAAAAAAACGATATGAAAATTTTAGCAATATAATCCGATAGGTTTATATTATTGCTGTTGTATAGAAATATTTAATCGATGTAATAAATTCGTATTATAAATTATATTTTTTTTTATTGTATACTTAGTTTAAAAAATGCTAGACTATTTTAATTTAATTGAAGACCAATATCCGTGAATGAATCGTAGTAATAAATAAATAAACATCATTAGAGAGGTGATTGAATATAGAAAAAAAAATGATGGCAATTTGTAAGATGTAATCTATAAAAGTGATTTATATTAATAAATGTTTGAAAGTTGCTTTTTTAATTTTTTTTTAATAATTTTTAAATCTAGCTAAATATTCGACATTATAATATATGTGTGCATATTTTACATTACATAAGCAAAAATTTAATATTGTTTCGCATATTATACATCATATGAAACATGAGCGCTAAATTTCTAGAGCTTTTATCTGCGATCTCGTTGCTTAACCGGTCGATTTTTGAAGACGTCATAAGTCCTTTTATATTCGATAAAACGATTTCGTTTTTTCTTTTATCGCTAAAAACGGGTCAAGTCCTTTAGAATGATAGGAAAAGCGATGCGAAGCTCTCGACTTTCACATTCGATATCTACACTTGAACTTGTCCCGTACTAGAATAAACCTTTCAGACATTACATACATATATAAGATTTAAATATTTATATATATATATATATATATATATATATATATATATATATATATGGGTATCGAATATATTTTCATGATAATTTTAATTATATATTATATATGGTAACATTTTAAATGTACTACTTTGATCAAAAAGTAATGTGAAATTTTCATTTAAAACTCCTGGGCATTAAAAAGGCAGGTAAATTGTAATTTCTTTTTCCTAGGTTGGTAGGACTGTCTATAATATTTTCCAAATGTCTGTCAAAAGGTTTAATTATCTCTGAGTTACACGTGTTTTTACAACTCTTGGTTCTTTCAAGACGATAATGCACCATGTCATATCGCATTGGTTCTTCAAAACTTTTTTGCAAAAAACTCGACTCTTATCATTCCGCGACCACCGTATTCGCTTGATTTGGCTCCGTGCAACTTCTGGCTATTCAGCAAACTCAAAACGTCAATACGGGGACACCGTTTTGACACGATTGAGAAGATAAAAACCGAATCGAAGAAGGTCTTGAAGGTATGAAATTGATTTTGAAGAATAAATAAATAATTTTCATTTTATAAACAAATGCACCTTACTTTTTAATCACGGTGTTATAAACCAGTTTAATTAACATATTCATCAATCGAATCATATTGAAAAATCGAATCTATTCTGTGCCGTAGTTTTCTATTCTTTTGCTTGTTTACTTTCAAAAATCGCTATTATTCGCGTTCGAATATGAGAAAATTATACAGGATGTTTCGGAAAATCGGATGAATTTGTCAGTGTCACGTCGCCACTCGTCATGTCACGTCACGTCAAACAGACGCTTTTTCCTCGTTATTTTCGTGTTTTCATTGTTTCGCGAGCCGAGGAAAAATGTGTACCGAGTTCATGGCCGTAAAATTTCGACCGAGAAAAATTGAAGAAAAATCGATTGAGAGTCGCGCGAATAGAAAACGCTCTTTTAAGTTCGAAACGAATTGATGATTTATATATATATATATATATATATATATATATATATATATATATATATATATATATATATTATTTCTATACATATGTAATTTAAGCTGTACTCAATGATATTATTTTAAACAATTTTTCTAATTGATAATTCATATTTTTATATGAATTTTATTCATTCAAATCGTTTGTACTTTTTATATTATTTTTTATAAATAAAAACTATGCATCAATTTGTAAAATATTCTTTCAAATTTAATAGTGATATTAACTAAATAATTAAAATTTCATAAATTTATAAATTATAAAAAAAATATTAATACTTCATATTAACACTTGCAAATTATATTTAGCATTGTATTTAAAATTATTTTTATTGTAGTTCGAAATTTAAAATGAAAAAAATTGTATCTATATTTACTTTTTACAAATTCTCTATATTTTTTTAAAAAATTCTCTATATTTTCGTCATTTTTCTTATATATTAAAAAAAATTGATCGTAATCTTTTGAACATCAACCGCAATACATCTTTGCAATCTTCAAATTGAACGGAATGACTTTGCTTAAAAGCACACTTTTCATATATATATTACACACACGCACGATAATAATGAATCAATACCGATCAATATTAATAATTTCTAACCTTTTATCATTTCAACGCTTACCATTTTTACCGTTGTGGGCGTGTAACGGATTAGCGGGAAAAAAGTGCGCCATGTCACGGGGATCAGCATCGATCCATCTCGTTTCAGAGTCCCTCAAAAGCACTAAAACCCCTTAAGTCGTCTCGTACAACATTATCTCATTGTGTATATATTATTACGACGTCATCGTCGTGTCGGTTCGTTATTTAGAATCCTTAAAAGGAAACCGTCGGAGTCCTTTTGAAGAAAAACGAGACGCCGATCTCACAAACGGGACGCATATAATGTGAAATATTGCAGATGAATATTTCAATAAAATTATTTTTCAATGATAAAGCAATCTCTTATATTATTCAGATTGAATCATAACGAGATATTTTATTATTGAAAATTGAAAATACTTTTAAACAAATTTATTTACGAATTCGAATCTACATTTATAAATAATATTATGAGATTAAACCATATAAATGAACATAGCATCATTCAAATTATATTCAAGAATTCGAATCCAGAATCTGATTATATATATCAACCTAAAATATTACCAACTATACTATCGTGGTATCTAAATAATTCGTATTTCACTGTATATCTTGTTTGACTTTGTAACACATCAATGTTTTTTATATAATGCATCGTGGAATTTACAATGTAAATATTTATTTATCAACATGTGGTATAAATGTTACTTTTACCATTCTTCCGGGTTCATTTCTCGAAATAATATGGTAAAAGGTGAAAATTTTCAAAAGCTAAATATGAATAAAAATCGATTTCGTTGAAACGAACACATTTTCAACTAAATGTAAATAAAATTGTTTTTTATCAAATTATACTAAAACGTTGAATTATTTATAAAAATATGTTATTTACATTGATAATAAAAAAAATAATAATATTATGGTTATTATTTTAATAAAGTACGAAACTTTCGAATCAATCTGTACTTAATTTACAAACTCGAAAAGATATAAAAACTTTTTACTACTCATAAAAGAAGTCGGAAAAATGAGTTTATTTATTTTTTTACTACGAACGCGTATTTATTTTTTTTATTTTACACGCCATCAGTGGCGTCACTAGGGTTGAAAGTATAATATAATAAAAATTCTCTCTCAACAATTTAATAGATTCTTTCATTAAAGTATTACGATATTTCAATTTACTATATTTTTTTTTTAATTTCACCATAAAATTTAAAATTCTTTCATCAGACGTTATTAGTTTTAAATACTAGTCTAATATTTATTATGAAAAAAATTAACATTTAAAAATTGTTTCTTATTAAATTAAAATTTATTTGCTAATTTTTAATAACTGAAAATATTCATCTAAAAAAATTTTAAATCATATCAATAATTTTTATTGAGATTTTGACTACAAGACTTCTAATCTTCATTTCAATCTACATTTTTTTTTAATTTAAAAAAAATGTTATTTTACTGTTTCATAAACGAAAAAACAATCAACTAGACGAATTCAAATCAATGTTATTAAGAGAATGAAGAAACCAATCTAAGACTATTTTTTAATATAGTGTGACAATTGATTTTCTATCATCATATACTATATCAATAAGAGAATCGATAAAATCTGCCGTCTCATATATCGATAATAATCGATATATTTCGATTAAATATGCTAGTGGACCCCTTAATTTAAATATTTTAAATGTTTGCCCTATATGTATATATTATATTATATTGTATATAACAATAATAATATTACTACACAAAAAAAAAAAAAAAATATCAACAATGACATCGATCATTCTTCACGTTCTGAAAGCAGACCAAATAAAATCGTAATAACCTATTAAATACGGTTCAAAAGAGAATTTTTTTTTCTCATCCGACACACCGCATACATTACGTATACGGACTATTATTATATCGTTATTGATATTATTCACGTGGTAACAACCATGACGATTGTCAAAAGTGCGATCGATGCGTACTCTCTAAGATTATCCATTGTGTTTCGAGTTAACAAAAAAAAAAAAAACAAAAAACAAACAAACAAACATGCCGTATAATAAAAATATAATGAATATAGAAAAAAAAGAGTGCTCAAAAACGTTTTATGCAAATATATATACTCCCGTCTATTTCTTCTATTATATTTATCGGTTCGAATCTTTAGAGTTCGCTCGTGCGAATCTAAAAGGCCGCATGAAAAGATATTGTCAATCATCGTACGAGGAATTTTGCGCGTCATCTCTCAAAATTGCGCAATATTCGCAATATTCTATAGTAAAAACGTGTACGAGAATTTTATAGAAAGCTCTCCAGATTTGTGCGAAAGCTCCGAGTCCGAAAAGTCCGATGAAAGCTTCGAGTCGCATGAGATATTAAATTTATATGTTGAAATTTGATCTATACAAAAATCAGTACATCTTTATCATTAAAATATGTAAAAATATCTAATGAATCTATTTTTTTATTTAAATACTATAATTTATTTTTTCAATATAGCAATGCCATTTTTTACATTTTTATCATTTATTTATTTATTATTATATAATTAAAAATTATAAAATAATTTTATATCCATTCATATTTTTAAACCAGATCTCAATATTAAACCATTATGATTTTTTTTTATTATAAACAAAAAAATATATAAATAAAATTTAATTTATACAAAAAAATACATCGAAATATATAATAGTCTTATTATATAATGTTCCACAATGAAGTAAAAATCGATATGTTTAACATGAAAAATAAAATAACCACAAACCAGTTAGTAAAAACGACAAACATAAAATTCTTACTCTACGTGCCCCCCATTTTATCTGCCCCCCATCTGTCTGTGAATAAGTACATATATTTCTTACCGCTTTTCTAGCACATCCAATCTCTTGAAATTGACCAATTTTTCCGGACGATGCGCCTTTTTCCACCCTTCACACCCTGTCCCCCCCCCGCCTCCTATATAATTTTGTGGACCCCTTATCGGCGATCATTTTTGACAAGCTTTTTCTCGATTTACCCTCGGACTTCCAATATAATCGAATCGTGCCCGATAAATATCGCAAATAAACTTCTGAACCCCGCTGCCTCCCCCCCCCCTCTATTCGACTCGAAATAAAGATTCTTTTTTTTCCACTCGTAGAAAGTGTTCCAATACGATAAATGCATTTCTCTATTGTTTGAACGTGCATCGAATTCACCATGAAATCTGATGAAATGGAAAAAAAGAGAAGCGAAGACAATGTCTTTATTATGATAGAAAAATGATATCGTTATCTCTAATCTAGATTTTCAAAATCCAATAGATATAAATTCAAAATATTGTTTATTCAATACAAATCTGAAATTGCAATCAATTGAAGTAAAATATTTCAAATATTTATATTGAATGTTTTGTAACTTATCTAAATTGAATTCTGTTGCATTTTAACAAAATCTATTGACTACTTTTTATCGATTTACTTTACTTTATTACAACTTACAGTTTGAGAATCTTTCATAAAATATTTAATAAATATCAATATAAAAGTAATAGCATTATTTTTTTCAAAATTATCTCATCTATACTTGACATTATCAAAAAAAAATTTTTTTGAACCAATCATTAAAGTTAAGCAACATAAATAATTCTTATATTAGATATATAAATTATAATGTACTTATTATATAATATATTAAAATGAAATGTATTTTAATTTTATTTTTCGTTGAATATAACAGCCTTATTGACGACCATTGATCTCTACAAACAACTGTTTGAATTGAGCGGCAATATTCAAAAGATTTTTTTCTAATTTCATTTCATTTTTTATCAATGAATATTTTATATATGCGAGAAAAATAACAGTGTTGCTATATATTTTTTTGTAATAATAAATCAAAGAATTTTTTTTTTGGTTAAAATTTTATGGTCCAAATACTATGGATTATTTATATTATATTTAAATCGTAATTTATGACATCATCTATCAACAGTCACCTTTTCAATATATTTATTTATATAAATATTTTTTAATAAAATAAATATGTTGTCTATTAGTTTCATAGTCTACAAAAATTATAATATATTAGAACATCGAAGCAATTCCTTCTTGGTATATAAATGTAATATATGAGCTTTCGTATTAAAATTAATGACTCGTATTTGTATATTCGATATTGACAAAGTTTCACGTTGAAAAATGCTAAAAAAAATATACTACATCTCCAAAAAAAATTGGAATAAAACGAGCATTCCAAAAGACGACATGAAGAAGAAGAGGAAGAAGAAAAAATATAGAAAAGAAAAGAAAACGATGATCGCTTTCGATATTGGAAAATTCCTTTGCGTGTCGCCCGGGCGAGAGGGGTTTCGAATTTTCCGGAAAAATTCATAATTCGACAAAAGGCGAAAATTCTTTTTCGTTAACGATCGCACAGGGAAAAACGTCAATCAATCACCGAACAAAAAAAAAACGAAAGTTTGAATGATTGAAGCCAATCAAGCGCAAAAGCCCGATATCACTTAAAAGTTCTCGCCTTTTTTTTTTTTTTTGTTAACACAAATACTAGTATATTTATTTTATCATTCAAGTGTTTAACTATTCGCGCTATTGTGCTGTCAATCTTTAACTATCGTGAAAATGGTTTCGTAAAAATTGCACGCAAACAATACGTTATCTGCTTCAATTTCTAGAACGTTGATGGATAATCGAAGTATGAATGGCTAATCTTGACGTAGCACAGTAGCGTTACTAGGATCGATTTCGCTCCTATCATACGATTTCAAAACTTCTCACTACATAATAATATAATTTATAATCAATGCAACGTCTTTTAAATTTGAAACAACTTCAACATAAACACAATTTTCACTGTGAAAAATGTCTTTTATTCAACGAAGACAAAGTTAAAAAAAAAAATGGCGAAATTTTCCAAAATAATCCATTCGAATCATTAATCTTATTAATGTACAAAAAGGCTAAGGCTAACGTCCACCTTTTTCTGTCACATTTAACCGCAAAACTTTGTTCTAAATCTCTTTCTAAACCCTTTTGCTAGATTTAATTCAGTACAACATTAATCAATCCGCTAATCCTTTTAAGCATTTTATTCATTATTTTTTTCGTCTATTAAAATATAAAATTACGCTTAAAAATACAATGATCTAAACTATTTCTATCATCATAACATATATTTTTAACATTTCATTGTATTATATAATAACTGAATTCTGAATGTATTAATCATTATAAAAATAATAATTATTTATCAAAAAAATAATAATATATAATAAAACCGATCAATCTTTCTTCACATTGAACATGAAAAATATTTCTTAAGATATTTGTCTTCATCCAAATTCAGAACTCTATTTTAAAACTGATAGACCACAACAACAAGACTATAAATACAAGATAAAACCACAGATAATGGTTTTGTTTTGTCATATTATCACCAATATTCTAGTCATATTTGGTCATGACAATGGTTTTGATTGCTCTAAGTAGAACTAGAATAAACCAAAATGTCGTATGTCATGAAAAAAAAAAAAAAATTAAATATTGTATCAAATATATGTAAAAGGAACATTCTACCTTATCTATTATATTTACATATGAATTTTATAAAAGGATGTGATTAATGTATTGAACTATTATTGTATAACTCGTCAGTTCTAATTTCAAAACTGATTTGTTACATTATATATATATATATATATATATATATATATATATATATATATATATTATTTTAAATATTATTTCAATGATGAAAAATCAATTTTATGCTTGATTATTACAGGTAGAAAATTTAACGTAAAAAATATATATATCTGGATAATAATTTTTTTTAACATTATTCCTATTGAATTATATTTTTAAGCTATTTCAATTAATTTTGAAATTAAAGTTATTGTTTAAATATTTCATTGTATCGTATTTTTTTTTCTATATCATAAATTAAGACCCTGCTACGTATTTAGTATAAAATTTTGAATATAGAATACATTAGTTTAGAGAAAATACAAAAGGCGAGCGCAGACGAATAAATCAACAACTTGTTTGTTTTTGACAACTCGTTCGTTTTAAACGAACTTTATAACCCGCTCAGAGTTTTCGCTTTTTATCAAAATTTACTATTTTACTTTTGATTACATGTTACGGACATTTTTTAATATATTTATATTTTTAATTAATCTACGCCCTTTTTTAAGATTTTATAATAAATTCGTACTTCAGATATATAATTAACTGGTCAACTGTATCAAAATTAAAAATTTTATTTTTTTTATATAACACTGTAATCAAAAAATAAGGTGAATTTGTTTGTAAAACGTAAATTATTTATTTATTCTTCTAAATCAATTTCATCCCTTTCAATGTAATCCCCGTCCACTAAAATGCACTTTAGATAAAGACCTTCTTCAATTCGGTTTTTATCTTCTCAATCGTTGCAAAATGGCGTCCTTGCATTGATCTTTTGAGTTTGTTGAATAGCCAGAAGTCGCACGGAGTCCAATCAGGCAAATATGGTGGTTGCAAAACGATATGACATGGTGCATTATCACGATGAAGGAACCAAAAGTTGTAAAAACACGTGTAATTCGGATATAATTAAACCTTTTGACAAACAGACGCTCGGCAAATATTATAAGCAGTCCTACCAACCTCTGAAAAAAAATACAATTTACCTGCCCGAGAGTTTTAAATGACAATTTCACCTGACTTTTTGATCACAGTTTAACATTTCAATTGACATTACATTTATGACATTTTTTGCTTATCGCATTATTTTTTTTATGACATATGATATTTTTCTAAAAATTTTCTGTAACATATATATATATATATATATATATATATATATATATATATATATATATATATATATATATATATATATATATATATATATATATATATATATATATATATATATATATATGACAAAATAATAACAATGCTCAAATTGTATTTTGCTTTGTAACCACGGGTGGGAGGTAATGAACTTTGATTTTGTCTACAAATCATAGACCAGTTTTAAAGAATAAAAATAAGTTTTCGGTGACAAGGTGGGCCAGTTTATCTTGTCTAGCTGTACGTGTTGATTAACCTTGCGACGACCGTACACGACCTTTTTTTACCCCGCTAATGTGAAACTAAATAAGATATCATAATATTTAAACCGTCTGTGTGTACGCCTACTCATCTTTCGAAAATAACTTAATATTATATTATTTAATATTTTAATACGCAAAAATATTTTATTGATTATAAAATATATATAAATATCGTTTTATTTTTTAAATGTAAAATATTGCTATATTTTAACATATTAAATATTAGATTTTAAAAATAGACAAACAAAATACTGTTTGAATGTCGTTTATACGAATAATTTTATATTTTTTTAAATGTAATAAAAAATGTGTTTTGATAATAAAATAAATCCCGACAACATCTTCTTTTATATAAAATATATCATATTTAAAAAATGCGTTTAAAAGAAGAACAATGTTATTTTATCGTAAAATATCGAGTCAGCGATTGTAAATTTTAAGATTTAAAATCTTCGTTATGAGATTTGACTTGTCACCATATATTTATAAATTCTCTTTATGAATGTGTTAGAAATAATAAAAACATACATATAAAATCCGAAAACAAATATTAAATTCGTAATACATATCTTATAAAGATTTGTCGTTTCAAAAATCAAAATTATTATTAAAAATTATTTACTAAAAATGTTTTTTTTTCTATTTAATATACATATTACATTAAAAATTATTTTCATTTTTTTTATAACATTAAAGAATTCAAATAGAAATATTTTTATATCGAATACGTGTATTTTTATTATATTAAGATATTTTTTTTTTGTTTTGAAATAGTAGTAAATATACAAATTTAACCCCGAATACATTTAATTGGTTGAACTAGTTCAATCACACTTTTCAATCAGTGTTCTTAACATTGAAATCACACAAGAACAATCGATAAAGAAAAAGACTTACTATTAAAAATAATACAAAAAAATTTTTTTTTCTAGTATATATTATATTATATTTCAATGCTTATATATGAATACTGAATATGTTGTATGATATAATATTTTTTTTCTACTTCTATATATAATTTTAAATATTTGTATTATAAATAAGCACATCTTAGCACATCTTTTTCAACATAAAAAAATCATAAAAGAAAAATGAAATATTTAGAGCATCCATCGCATTTTGTTTTTTTTTTTTGTAACGGTTCATTTCCATTTGAATTTCTCGCGGTGCTTCGAATTTTACAGCTCGTTTAAAAGCTCCATTACACGCTTCTTATCTTTTCGTGCGATTTCGACACCCCTGAAACCTCTCAAAAATATTTTAAATATAAAAAAAATCGAACAGTAATATATAACACTGTGATCAAAAAGTAAGGTGAATTTGTTTATAAAATGTAAATTCTTTATTTATTCTTTCAAATTCATTTCATCCTCTTCAAAGTAATCTCTGTCCGATTAAATTCACTTTTGACAACGCTTTTTTCAATCCTCGAAACAGTCGAAATAGTATTTTTCCGGTACAGCCTTCAAGACCTTCATCCATTCGGTTTTTATCTTCTCAATCGTGTCAAAACGGCGTCCCCGCATTGGCCTTGTGAGTTTGTTGAATAGTCAGAAGTTTCACGGAACCAAATCAGGCTAATACGGTGGTTGCGGAATGATAAGAGTCGAGTTTTTGGCGAAAAAGTAAAAAAAAACATTATGCATTATCGTGATAAAGTAACTAAGAGTTATAAAAACACGTATAACTCGGAGATAATTAAACCTTTTAAAAAACAGACGCTTGGCAAATATTATAGACAGTCCTATTAACTTAGGAAAAAAATACAATTTACCTGCCTTCCTAAAGCCCCGGAGTTTTAAATGTCAATTTCACCTTACTTTTTGATATATATATATATATATATATATATATATATATAATTATTTCTCGACTTAAAGAACAGCATAACGACTCGGGTGTCAGACTTTGAAATATGGCGACATCGGATAATTGAAAACATCGCATTATCGAACGTCCGACGAATAAAATGGTTTAATTTTAACGATGTCCATCAATCTGGCGAAATTCCGGTTAAAATAATTTAGTCTTACCATTTGAGAAGACCACCGAGAATTTGATGTATTGATTTCTGCTCGGAGCTAAGAAATTCTCTTGATTTTTTTTTTGCTGAATGTTCAAATTGCATGTAAAAAGCGTATTGTTTTTTTTATACAATTACACGATAAATTATTTGATAATGACATAAGATGTTGTTATAAATCATATTTTTTTAATATATAATTATACTACAATTAAAATGCAATCTTAATTTTGAAAGATATATTTTTAAAATTAATTCGATATAATTGCATTCAAGTGTATTCGCAATTATTTTTATCGATATATATTATCGACAATAAATTTTCAAACCAATTATCAAATTTTATATAATTGTTAAAACTAGTCCTACAATTCAGCGTTTCTTAAAATTATCGTTGATTGAAAAAAAAAATACACATATTTTATAATTCTTCTTTTCTAAATATCACTGAATTTAATGCAAAAAAATGTTGATCAAAGATGGAGAATCTCTGTTTTAATTCATTGTATTGAATTATACATAATTTATATTTAATCGTTATAAGATGAATTTGAAAGAATATACATTATCAAAAATAAATTACATAATATTTTTTTCTCATTTATATCACATAATTATGTCGATGTTTTCTTATAAAAAAATCAATATTAATTAGATTTTTTTTAATCTAGTGATACATTTTCTTGACTTCTTTTAATTAAATTTGTCAACAATATCCTTATCTATAAATCAAAATAAAAAAAAATAACATTAATAAAAGGAATGATAAAGAAAACCGTCTTTTATAAAAAATAGTGCGGAGTCATTCGAAACAATTCTAAGAAACGCCACAAAATTCTGATAGATTTTTGAGTTCGTTTCAAAAACGAAAACGAACCGAATCTATTTCGCAATCTAAAAAGCTTTCCTGTATAAATCGATAATTGAAAAGCTGCAATTACAATTCACAATAAACGTATCATTAAACGACCGAATAATGATAACGTCGCGAATATTTCACACTTGATTCGTTTGAACGGCTATTCGAATTAAAAAAAAATCGATCAAAATCTATGCAACTTTTTAGTTTCGTTATAATTATTAGTTTTATAAACGTTGCAAAAAAAATATGTGAAATTAATTAATATTTGCGGCGTTAATTTTTTTTTATATATACATAGATACAAAAAATAAATTGTTATTAATATCTTTTTTATCACTTTAATATCGTTCAATAATTTAATATAATTAAAAAATAATATAACGAAATATTGAAATTTTCTAAATGCTAAATTTGAATCAAATGAAAGTCAAAATTAATTCAAATATAAATTAGTCTAAAAACTTTGCAACATTAAATTAATTAAACAAAGAAAACCACTCGAATTTGATTAAACCAGACAAAGCTCGATGAAAATCTGAAAATGCAAAAGCTCCACTGCTAAATACAAAGTGAAATACGACTCAATAATACAAAACAAGTTTTTTTTTTATCTGCGCAAAAGCTATATATGTAATAAAAATCGTACTCTTGTTTATTTATATATTCCAGTCTAAAAATTTGTACAATTTTATCCCGAAATGCATTATATTATAGTTACGACGAACGGACGTCTATTATTATTAATAAAAATAGCACATTTTTATTTTCAGATGTATTCATTTCAGACATTTTTCATTTCAGCAATAATCCAACGAACCGTAAAATGTGAAAATCTATCAAAATCGAGAAACATCTCTCATTCGAAACAACGTTTTCAAACGTATGATTGAAAATATTACATTAAACTAGCTCCAATGGAAATAAATAGATATATCAGACATAAGGAAAATTAAATTAATATTGTTTTATATTAAAGTGACTGACTCAGCCAAATATATATATATATATATATATATATATATATATATATATATATATATATATATATATATATATATATATATATATATATATATATATATATATATTTAAAGTCAAACGATAAATTGTGACCATTGTATGTTTTAAAAGATTTTCTAACTATAATTTTGATTTTTATACGAAAAAATATAATTTTACTATATAAATTAATCAATAATTAAAATAAAATCTTGTAAAAAATAAAGTTGAAGTCGTAAAAAGAATTCTTGAAAATATATATTTAAAAAATAATAATAATTATCTACCTGAAAAAATATATTACACATCTCACTTAATAAAATTATATAAAAACTAGTAATATTCTAAAAACTGGACAATTACTTTAATATATATATTCAATCACATTTAATAAATAATATTTCATATATAAAAACAATACAATATAAATTATATAAATCAGTCACATTTCCACCGACACACACTCACTCGACAAAATTACTCATACTTTATAGAGATTCATCATCATTAACCGACATATAATATAAATTAATTTTCAACAACATATATATATATATATATATATATATATATATATATATATATATATATATATATATATATATATACATACACACAATAACGAATCCTATATACCGACAACACTTTCTTTAGACAATCGTAAACTAACCGTTTGACGCAAAAACGGTCAATTTGGACGCGTAAATTATCATTAATTGTCGAAATTAAGCGCAGCCATCGCGAACTTGTAGAAGCGAGTGTATTATATATATATAGTGTCGGATTAGCGAAGTTTCGCCGCAGACATAAATCACGCACGATAAACGTTTATTGTAAGAAATGTTCGCGTATCAAAGCGTTTTGCTAATTTGGCAGAAACAAAAACGCTTGTCCATCATCCCTTTTGGCTATGATTAACACGCTTAACATTGGCGCCGTTGAGTCTCTTTGCTATTTTTTTTTTTTTATTATCATTATTATCATTCGTGTATATCTTATTTATTCTATTTTGTTCCATATATATATATATATATATAAAATTGTATATTATATTTTACAACCGTGAATTGATTTCAGTCTTTTTGATTAAATGCTTTTGTATAAACTTTTATGCAATCGATCCATCTTTTTTTACACACTTTTATATATAAACATCACTTGTCCGTTTGTCTGGATGGAATTTTGTAATCGATTTTTTGAGTACTTTCCGATATCAGATTGAGTTGAAATTTTTCATATTATCTCACTGTCGAAGACAATGAAAGTATCAATTAAAAGATTAAAAAAATAATTAACACAATAATTATATTGCTTTTACGATATAATTGCCACTAATAATACGATATAACTATAATATAATATGAGAAATAATATTACAATACTGTAATAATTATTATTGGTAATACATACGATATAAAATTGTGTCTTTTTTAAAAAAAATATAGTTTTATAATTTTATTCTAAATTTTCATTTTGAATCAAATTCTTGTCATATATTCAAATAATCTTAATTGTTTTATTATACACTAGAAATAAATTAATTTTATTAACTTTCATACGAAAATCTGATTTGAATCAGGTTTTACCATAAAATAATCGAAATTTTTACATTTTTATACATCTGATATAAAAATGCAATTATGCAATATTTAAATTAAATTCGCGCTTTCTATTTTCAGAAAGCATAATCGTGGATTCTGAAAACGTAGTTTCGAAAATCCCTCGAGATATATACTGAGAATAGTTTGAATATATAGTTTCTATTCTAATCTAAACGATGAACTTACACTTTCAAATGTAAGAAATAACGGTACAATGCACTCTAATTTTCACAGAATCGCACAAAATAAAATAATAAATTCGATCATATAGATTTAATATAGAAAAATTAACAGACGAAATATATGATTCAAAAAAACTTCATTACAATATTGCTCCCATTTTTTTTAATATTTATTTTTATATATATATTTTTATACATATACATTGTATAGTATTTATTCTTGAACGTCAGATAAGATCAGTAAAAGACGCATATGGCTGTCATGTCAAACATCTTTCTTTCTGGCACTGAATATTTAACACATTATAAAAAGAACAAAACAATTAAAAACAATTCGAGAATATGAATGAGTAAACTGTTAGTTAAAAAATATATAACCGGTTAAAATGTGACTCCTGTTAATGTAACAATTTTATCATTATTTAAAATAATTAGAAAAAAATCAATAGAAAATATGCAAATAAAATCTAGACAAAGTTTATGTATAAAAATGATAAAATAAATTTGAATTGCGAAAAAAAAATATAAAGAATGGTAATTTGAGTTGCAACATTTATTTATATACTACTGTAATCAAAAATTAATGTGTAATTGTCATTTAAAACTCTCGGGCATTTGTAAGGCAGGTAAATTCTATTTTTTTTTCTTTGGTCGGTAGAACTGTTTATAATATTTGCCAAGCGTCTTTTTGTCAAAAGGTTTAATTATCTCCGAGTTACACATGTTTTTACAACTCTTGATTGCTTCATCATGTCATACTGCATTGGTACTTCGCAACTTTTTTGACAAAAACTCGACTCATATTATTCCGCAACCATCATATTCACTTGATTTGGCTCCGTGCGACTTCTGGCTATTCAATAAACCCAAGAGACCAATGCAAAGACGCCATTTTGCAACGATTGAGGAGATAAAAACCGAATTGAAGAAGGTATTGAAAGCAATACCGGAAATAGACTATACTGACTATTGCGAGGACTAGAAAAATGGATCACTTTGAAGGAGATGCAATCGATTTGGAAGAATAAATAATGAATTTACATTTTATAAACAAATTCACCTTACTTTTTGATCACAGTGTTATGCCACAATTTAATTTCACTAAAAATTCCTGTGATTATCAATATTTTCTATCTAATAAAATTAATTTAATTCTTGTATTTGTAAATATATTAATATATATAATTATAAAAAAAATATTATCGATTATATGTTTTTTTTTATATGCTTTTCAGTGATTAATTTAAGCTCGCGTATAAAATTCCAAAGCGTTCCGAAATTGTTTCTAACATATCGAACTTGTTTACATCGATCACGTTTTTGCTAACAATTATAGTTAGATTCTTTGCTAAAATTACCACAATAAATATAAAATAGGTATTCCTATTGCTAAAACTGAAGCGATAAATCACTGTCGCCTATATCTATCTGCCTTTCTAAAATATAATATAGAAAAAAATACACATTCACATTTAGAAATTAATATATATATATATATATATATATAAACAATTCAAAAAAATATCCGTAAGAATATTTTGCAATTTTTAATTAAGAATGATTCGACTAAAATAATAATAATAATAATACAATACATAAATGCCAACGATTTTTATTAATATATTTATTAATTAGAGATAAAATTAATTTAATACAAATTTAACCCTTCAATGACGATATAAATATTTTTTAACATTTTATATTATTAAATTCTTCTCTTTATTCTTTAAAATATATTTTGGTTCTTTCTTCATATATTTGCCATCTTTATCATTTTTTGATCACATTTCAGGATATCGACTATCGTCAATTATGGAATACTATTAAATATATACTTATAAAAAAATACATATTCCTTATTTTAGATCGTCTTTTCTTGCAATATTTCAATACTTCAACTATTTTTTTTTAATTTAATCATCCTTTCAGGAGATCAACTATGAAATTATGAAATGATTCATTCTATTGATATAATCTCAATTATATTCAATGTAATTTTATAAATAATAATAGCGAATTTAATTCAACCATTTAACGATTACAATGTAATATTTCATTATATTTTTAATATACTCATATCGAATGATAGGATAAAAATTTGTTCTAATAACCAATCTGTAATTAACACGAGCCAAGACAATGAACGAAATGAAATAACACCGTCTTTGTTATTAATCATTATTATTATTTTTCTTTTTTTTTTTTTGTTACCTTAGAGTGTTAATTACAACGCGGAAAGCGTAATGCCGAGGTGTCGATGGCCATAAATAGAAGAAATCGCTTTTTAACCTATCGCAAAAATAGATCTATCGTCGCGGCTAACGTGTTAAATTAATAATTGTGATTTAAATATTTTAACCATCGTCACGTATAGAAAAATTGCAGCCATCATTTTTTATATATAAATATATATATCTCTATAATAAATAAATTCCTCGATTATACAGCCTTATAAATATGGATAAAATACGTTATTTTTCATTATGTCACGGATTAAACCAGTTCATCAGATAAATTTATTTTTATTCTATTATTTTTTTTTTCTCATTCAATCGCGTCCAATCTTCAATTATTCTTTTTATTGAATGATTTGATATGTCAAAACATTTATTTTTTATCTTACAACCAACTTTATATACTCTCTAATGAATTTTACAACTATTGAACGTCAACACGTAATATTTTGTAATTTTAATTATAATATAAAAAAAATCTAAATTGATATTGTAGAATATTTTAAAAGGTTCTTTATTAACATAGTCTCACGTATACTAGAGAAATATAAAAATGGCATTTGTACGTGATCTATCGGGATATTCTATAATAGAAAAAATGATACTAATATTTTATGTACTTAAAATAATTTAAAAATAGACGTGATGTTGAAGTTGATATTTTTTTTATCATTTTTTATGTCAAATAAATCTTTAATATTGAAAAAATATCTTAATATTTTTTATTAATAATATATATTTAATTTAATTCATTCCTATAGGAATAAAAAATAAAAAGTTGAGGCTTAATTTTATTTCATATCTAAAAATAAATCATTAAAAAATGATGAAAATCTTTAAAATATACTTTCTCTATAATATCAAAAATAAATATATATTTTATAAGAATTAAATATATATATATATTGCTGCCAAATTATAAACATTTTAAATCTAGCGATTTTTATCTTGAAATTAAATTTATATTTAAGAATTTAAATGTCATATTAATTTTATATGTCTTGAATTTTAACATTTTTTTAATATAAATCAGATATGAAAATAAATAATTCTCAACAATTTATATCAATAATCCATTTATATATATTTTTTTAATTTCAAACTCAAAACTATTAACTATGCAAAACAGAAAAGAGGAAGTAATTTATTTTAAAAGTCAGTGAGAAGATATAATATATTACATTTAATTCACTGTATCACGATTTCAATGGGATCAAAATTGTCCAAACATGACCTCTCGATTTAAACCCGATATTAAAAAAAAATACATCCGACATCAAAAAAAAAATAAAAATAAAAAAGCAAAAAAAACGATGACTCCGATCTCAATTTTGATAAGCCGAAAATCGTTTACAATATCAGATTTCACCGCAATTCTCAGAATCGGTTTCGGACGCTGAAGGCTATATATACAACAATATAAACATATTCACATATAGAACAAAAAAAAATAAATAAATTGATAAAATAAAAATAAAATAGAAGCCTTCCGATTTCTATTATCGGCATTTAATTATACGTTTCTTTTTCTTTTCCGTGCGAGTTACTTTTTTTCCGAAAGCATCGACGAAACGATCGGTTAAAGTAATCCTTTTAGTTTGATACATTCATTATTCGTCGGTTTAAAGGAGGGTCGGAAAAACGAAGGGTCAAATTGATGCCGAATCTGTGACTTCTAGATGGTTGTCTCGAGATTGAACAATTCCTACCCGAAGATTTCCTAATACTACAACCCTTACGTTGATGATAACGATTCACCAGAAATAAATGGAAAAGAACCGGCATAAAGGTGGAAGCACACTAACTCAAAATATATAAAAGATTAAAACTTATTTTTTTTTCGCACTTTTTTATATATATTTTACTTGTCCGTTTGTCTGGGTGGAATTTTGTAATCGATTTTTCAAGCATTTTCTAACAACGAATTGTACTAAAATTTTGCATACTTGCTCGCTCTCGATAACAATGCAAGAATCAATTAACAGATTTTCAAAATAATTGATCAATTAGTGTTAATTAATTATATTGTTTTCACAATATAATTACCACTAATAATACAATAATACGATATCAAAAAGTTTTTTTATTGAAAAATAATATTTTTATACAATTTATTTTTTAAATATTATTATTGAATAAATGTAAAATATATGAAATTATTTTATAAAATTAACAAAATTATATTTTATCATTCGAATATATATTCTCAATGTACGTATATCTTAAATAAAACAAATATTTTTTTTGTATTTTTATATCTACAATCGTCCTTTTTAACCTTGCCAAAAATGAAAATAAGATAAATATATATTATGTCTTCAGCGAAAAACGAAAAATACTCGATAGACGGTCGAAATTATTTTTAAATTTACGCACCCTAAATCGTAGGTCAAATCGAATAATTCTTAGCAAAAAAAAAAAAAAAAACATGTAAAATACATGAATCCGCCCTTAGAAGTATATTTTTTTAATACATAAGATTTTCTATGTACACGAATTCTTTCGTAAATCTTTCGATTCCGCCCACGCTCGTGTACTTACTGAAATATACAATATTTATTCGCCCTTAAAGGACCATCGTAGACGTGTCGGTTATTTATTTACGTCTAGTTATTTATCACTTCAAAAAATATATTACAGTTTACAAATAAGTGAACGTGTACGAAACGCGGTCTCTCAAACATTCGCCGAAAATCGTAAACGCACTGCTAACAAAATATAAAATCGATCGCATAAATATTATTTCATACATAGTATATTATACAAAAAATTATATTTTAAATTTTATCCATTTAGTATAAAATTGTTAGAACAATTTTCGATAGTTGATTGAAAAGTGCTTCAAAAAAAAAAAATCTCAATAAATTTATAAGAGCTTCTGCTTCGAATCACAGTTTGAAAAGCACTTTCGCGTATTCGTTTGCAGACGTGAGAAACTTTTCGAGAATCCATTTTTGTGCGTTGAAAGGTCTCGCAACCCCGATGACCCTAAGCTGTCACTGTGTTTGGATACATCGATTCTGATGAAAAATTAATAATCAAACGATATCTCTTATACGAAAATATATATATATATATATTTCGCATCCATTTATCACCTCATCTGCTTCATAATCGAATTTTTACAAGAGCTTTTTATATATTTTATTTTTCTTTTCACTTCTTCATCACGACAACACTTAGTATATAAAAATCCTCGGTGGGCGTATCAAAGGAACTTTTCCGAGAGACAAGTGTGGGTTAATCGTAAGACATAATCTCATAGACGGTCTGATATCGGGATTTTCGATCGTGTTTTCGCAGTACATTCACCCAATGCTGAATATGATCATCTTTTATAATCGTTCCACTCTTCGTCTGGATATTTTTTATCATTATATATATATATATATATATATATATATATATATATATATATATATATATCGCGTTGATTATTTTAATGCTTTGATCGAGTCTAAAATCTATTTACAAAAATCGAGTGTAGATTGGTCGGGATGCCGTTTTGCACAATAGTAATAGGACTCCCGTTAGAAATGTTTCTCAAAAATGATAAGCTTATAGTTGTTAATATGTTATGATTTTATATTTTTATTAACAACTTACCGGGTAGGGGGAAGCGTAGTAATACGATTGAATATTACATAAAATTATGTCAGCTGTTGGATAAATATGAAAAAAATACTACATAGTATTTTTCATTCTGAAGTTATTCAATTTTTAATATTGATATTGTGATTTGCGAAATGCTTGCAAAATTACCCCCTTTTTACGTAGCAAACAGCGACAAACTGGGCCCCATGGTAAAATGTTAATATATATTTAACTAGTGCTACATCTATAAGGATTAATATTTTCGAGAAATAGTTCTTCCTATATTCATTTTGGACAAGTGGTTGCAGATATTAAAACAAGAAAACTCGAATATTTTAAGTATAGCATTAAAAATCTTTTTAAATATAATAAAGGATTAAATATTGAACTCATATGATTCATAAAGAATTCGAAATCTCTCTTTAGAATGATTGTCAATCTTCAAATATGAGGACCATTTAAAGAAAAAAAAATATATATATTTTATCCTATCCCAAAAAAAGTTATTTCCGTATATGCACTTCTTTAAAAAAATCAATTTAATATAATATTATCTAATAAATAATAATTAACATGCAATAATCGGTAAAATATTTACTATCATACCGAATAATTGTTTCCATTAAGATTTTCATTCAGTCTTATGTACACTAACCGGACGAAAAGTGATAATACCAAAATAAACATACAAACTGATCAACAACTATTCAGCAATTCAATTAAAATGATAACAATGAACCATTTTTCTACGAATTCGCTATTATATATATATATATATATATATATATATATATATATATATATATATATATCGAAATTAACTTTAACCATTGTGAACCGTTTTAACCAACTTTCGACAGTTCGTTCGCTAATAAAAATTCAAGATCAGTTTTAATTATTTTTTTTTCATTTTTAAACGAAGAATGCTTTGTTTATATTTTAATTTATTTATTCAATTCTGAGGTTTTTAAACATCGGTGATTAATGTCAAAAAAGTTTTTATTTAAATTTACTTATTTCATTGTGTCTTATATCTGAATGACTTGTTTTAATGTTTTCTTTTTTGTGAATGTGAAAAATAATAATATAAATGAAAACGATTTTTAAAAGAATTTTTTCGATTAAAAATAAATGATTGTCATAAACAATTTATTTTATTAATATATGATAATTTATCTAAAAAATCTCAAATCAAAAAATATTGAATATCGCTTCTCTAAACAAATATATAATTTATGAACGTAAAAAAAATGTACAACGATCCGCTTTAAGTAATTAAAAATATATAACATATGATTTATTATGTGATGATTCAGCATCCGTCGACGATATTTTCATTTCGGACAGCTGAAAAAAAATTCAGCGCAACACTTTTTTTTCTCAAAGTCCGAAACGCGATGCATTTATAAATCGAAATTGCATTTCATTCGATGCGATCTTTCAAAAAAAAAAAAGAAAAAAAACGAAACCGAACTCGGCTGGGTATTTGCGCTTTGTGACTTTTTTCGACGTCCCATCAATCAAAGTCATCGCACTTTTGTGACCTACCACGCGAACGTCAAAAATCAAAATAAAATAAAATAAAAGACGATATCAAAAAGCTGAAAATTTTCCGATGCGGTCCTCGAAAACGGTTACAGTACTAATATTATAAACAAAATCGGACAAAAATCCGAGCTAATTCGCGTGAATGTTTTCAGCTGAAAAAAATAATAAAATAAACGCGCTACGCTGAAATCTCGATCGTAAAATTAATATAAATATGCGTAAATGTTTACGATGAATTTATAATTATAGTATTATAAATTATTCCGTTCTCACTTTTATACAATTTTATAATATTATATTATTAATTTGACAACTTGATTATTCTATTTTTATATTGTTTCAGGTAAATAACATTTTTTCAGTTATATTACGACGGAAAAATCTGGATCGATATTTCATCTGTAAATATTTGCTTTCTATATACAACTTTTTCAGCTGAAAAACGCAAGGTACGTGAAAATATTCACTCAACACGGAAAGCGATTCGATGTCGTTTTTCGATGCGTAAAAAGTGTCGCATTTTCTTTTTCGCACTTTTCCATTTTTCTCGTCGGTCGTCCTCGACCTTTGTTTTTCATTTAACGGTTAAGTTTCGCGGTCATCGTTTTATTATCCTCGTTTTATGGAGGAAAATCTTAATCGGGACCTTAATCTGAAAGGACGATTAAAATTTTTAATATTTTTCTTTCGCCATAATTGACGTGAATTAATTATTGTAATTATAATCGATCGACGTCAATAAAATTTCTAACAAAACATTACACTCATATATTAATGAAAATAATTTAATTATTGTCGTCAAATTTTACATCATAAAAACTTGAGATATCTTAAGAAAATAAATAAATAAATTATTCTACACCTTATTTTAAATAGTTTGATATTTATGTATTTTCATAGACAAATTCTATATAGCAGAACTATTTTTTTATTTATTCAAATCATCTAATTAAAGACTTTACTGTCTCATACTAAACATTATTTTTTTCCTTATTTTCATCTGCTATTTATTAATCTACAATTTGAACTTTTAATATAAATATAATATCGAAATAAACATAAAGTAATGTAAATGAAATAATTCTTATATTTATATAAGTATAACGGTAAAATATCAGAAAATCGAAAATGAAATCCAATTGATTAATCGTTAAACTACTTTTACCACACAAATAGTAATATTGTTTTCAATTTGTTATTATATATCAGTATAATTTCTCAATATGATTGATTTACAATATTTATTTACAATCAATCATTCAACTGATGTTCATTACAATGGCATAATAATAGTTCGTCGAACCTTAAATGATCATAAATATTAATTACTATATAATATTTTTAAATATCGCATTTTAAATATAATTCTTGGATTCATATTTAAAAAATATTTTTAACATACTAAACAAGCCCTCTTTTAACCTTAGCGACTATTGCGGGTGTCATAAAAATAAATATAATGATGTTAAGAAAAAAAAGTATCTGTCGAAACGCGATAAAAATTCGAACCCTCATAAGACTATATTAACATTCAGAATCAGATATCGGAAAACGGTTTTTCCGCCGCTTTTCTCTCAATTTATATTTTAATATACGATATAAAATATTATTTAAATCTAGAAAATTATTTTTATATGTGACACGGAAGGAAAATTTTTAAAGAATATTATAATATATTCATGTTTTCGTCAGATAGGGGTAAAAAGAAAAAGCCTTCATTTCCGAAGTATATTAGTTTCCGACTTTTTTCCCGCCAGTGAAGAGCTATGGAAAAGTCTTAAAAAATTTTAATCTAACAAAGTCCCGGCATCAAATATAACCGAGTTTGTCGTCAGAGTCCCGAAAGATAACGCCAGTATTTTTTTTTTCAGACACTTTTTTAGCGCTGAAAAAACACGAATTCCCTAAAACAAAGAGAACATTCCGCATATTATATAAACTTTCGTCGAAGAGACAGAAAGCGTGGAATTTTTATTTTATTTTATTTTATTTTCAGACCGAAATCCTCGCTGACAGGATGCTTTATGAATGTTCTGACTAAACATAGATTTTCACTCTTCTAATATAAATATTTTTCGATTATCTTTTTTATTGAAAAGAAAAAAAATATCGCTCAAAAAACTCTTCGAAGAAATCGAATAACGGAAAATAATATTTCAGTCCGGTCGTTCGTTTAGAATGCAATTTGTATGAACGAATACAGTAATTTCCATTTAAAATCTATCTTTTTTATTTTTCAGCACATTAAAATGTATTTTAGATGTTATTTATTTATTTTATTATATTTTAAACTAATATTTTCTTTGTCCACACGAATAAGTGCGATCATAAACTGTGGTTTTCAAAAGATATTTCAGTTCTACAGCGTCAACTTTTAAACCCCGGCTTTAATGTGGCAAAAATTTAACCCTCATTTACAAGGATTACGCAAATTTGATGATACAGAGCTTTCTAAAATCAAAACAAAATAAATTACACTCAAATTCACATTATGCGACCGAAAATGTTAAGCAACTTTTACACGCCATTTACTCCATCTTTTTTTTCCCCGTTAATCAAAGATAATATTTTTTTATATAATTATCAATCCGATTACTAAAAATTGTAACGAGTACATTACCTAAAAATTTCGTTGAACTAGACAACCTTTTAACGCTATATATTTTCAATAAATTAAAGTTAATCTATAATAAAAATATAACACATCAGGAAAATGCGATAATATTATTTATAAATCTGATCAGTATTTTTTTTATTAGAAAGAAAAAAATATTTATAATAAAAGTAAATGAATATATGTATTATCACTTATCTTAATAATGATATATAGAGATTGAAATCTAATATCGCGTAATATTTTTTTCTCATAATTCCCAACTATTCCCAAGAAACACGTTAATATTGCCTTACAAGTTGTATATATTAAATAAAATTTTCTCGATTTTCATTAATATATTTATTTAAGTAATATTCAGCTCCAAAAAAAAAAATTAAATATCCGTTAATATATTAAACATAATTGAAAAAAAATAATCGAAATTTTTCAATATTAATTACAATATATTTAATCAAGATCAAGTCAACTTTCATTATTCAATAATATTGTATAAAAATATTTAATATAACGTCATATATTCTTCGAAATATAAATGAATATTATTATTACTGAATATTTTTATATGTAAGAGATAAAATAATTTAATCATTCGTATATATATATATATATATATATATATATATATATATATAAAATATAAAAATAAAATAATGGTTTAAATTGACGGATAAACGATATATATATATATATATATATATATATATATATATATATATATATATATATATATATATATATATATATATATATATATATATATATATATATATATAAGAACACCTGTCATTGCAGTTGACAAGATTATGGCGAATGTTCCGTCAGTCGTTCACGAACCGAGTTACGAACAACACGCGTCGCGCAAAATTCTCATACATTCTCATAATTCGTAACATGATTTCGAAACATCCTGTATACGTCGTATTATCGCAAATAAACGAAAATTAAAAAATACAACAGTGAAATTTTTTGAAAAAAAAATTTTTTTTTTTTTTTTTGATAAATTATAAGGGCGTATTAATATATATGTAAATATTATATTGTGTCGTTTAATATAAATATATATATTATATTAATATATATTTTAAATTTATTATTTTTATTATATTATATTAAATTTTGTCAGAATTTTTTAAAAAAGGGTATAAGTGTTACGAATTGATCGTTTCGTCGTAAAATTATTGTAAGTGTTGAATATATATATTTTTTTTTTAATCGTTGATTTTACTTATACCTTTTTATGTGCGATTTTATATATTTGTTTAAAAGTTTTTATCCATGTTTTATTGTATTTTTTTAATATTTCAAAATTTATGATTAATTCCTCAATTTCACAATATTACAATAAAAGTTAATATTTTTATCTATTTAATAATAAACTAAATTAAATGCTTCATTATATATATATATATATATATATATATATATATATATATATATATATATATATATATATATATATATTAATATGACAAAAATTAATGAACTTTTAAAGTTAATTTTGAAATACTTCTAGTCAATTATATTTTTTACGGTATTGATGAAACTAAGGAAAACATCGATGAAACTTTTCAAACAATTTTCATTTAAAATTGTGTTTGAAAAATATCGTTTTCATCATTTTACTAATTAAAATCAAACTCTCATTAATGGTGAAAAATTTTTAATAGATAACCAACTGATGAAACAAATAAATTAATTTCCAATCTGAATGTATATTCAGAAATTGCTCCAAAGATATAATTTTCAAGCGATATAATAATTTTTATTTTCAATTTTCAGTATTCAATGTAATATTTTTAAATTATTAATCTAATATTTTTTTACAACGAACAAAATAAGAAAAAATATTTAAATTTATATAAATATTTTTAGTAAAAATCTTCATATAAATAAATATATATACTGATATATTTTTCTCATATAACTGATAATTTTCCGAGTCAATCTTTGCCAGTAACACGTATACTCACACGTGCGTGACGCAAGTTTTGTTATACGACGGAAATAATGGGAGTGTCAAACTTTTTTTTATAGAGAAATATGATAAATGATAAGGCGATGTCATATCGAAACCGTACTTCGGATCGGGCAACAGTTGCTATTTTTTCATAGAATTTTCCTTTTTTTTCCACCCCTCGATACTGACACCGTCAGAAACCAAAGGATACAAGTGTGTCGTGAGAACGTTCGAAGAAAAAACGACCAACAAAATTTATAACTGTCGCGTCCCGCAATACGTATATTTTATTTTACCGCAATTTTTTGATATATTTTATAAAAAAATAATCCAATATTTTAAAATTGAAATATATATATATATATATATATATATATATATATATATATATATATATATATATAATTTACGATTTATTAATTTAATATAATATTATATTAATAGTAAATTATTCGATAAATCAATAGTTATTAAACAATAAATTACAATCATCCTTATGCTAATAAATTTCATATATCAAATATAATATAAATAAAAAATCGACTGCTCAATAAAAGATTCAAGGATTATAAAAAAGAAATTCAATAAAATTATCTCTCAATTCAATATTTTTTTGTTCCAATAATCAAGAGTATATTCGATGCTAATAAAAAAAAAATATTTTTCCTCATTTATTAATCTGAAATGTATCCGAGATGAACTTATACAACATTTTATACTCGAATAACCATCGTTTCTTAATAAAAACATCCCAATTATTCTCATAGTAATATTAATTAGCGAAACTTCTGCCTAACGACCGGTCTAAATCATTTTTAAAGCGTTACAAAATTCGCCTCTCAGAAATTTAATTTACAATCACCCGACAATAAATATAAAAACCGAAAGAAAAAAACCGTGCGCAAGAAAATCTAAAAACAAAAAAAAAACCGGGGGTCCAAAACGGGGAGAGGGGTGGTGCGGCGGCAGGACGATTGACCTTCATTTTTGCAAATTTATCGTTTTTTTTAAGTGTGTTCCCCATTGAATATTATCGTAACTTGCGCCATAATAGTTTTCCAATAGCGTTTAATTGAATAACCAGACATCGTGTTGTTCGATTCGCTCATAAAAGCTTATTTTCACATATATATATATATATATATATATATATATATATATATATATATATATATATATATATATATATATATCTTGATATTATTTACTCCGAAAACAGATATCGTATATTTTTCAATGGGATTCCGTTTTCCACCTTTTTTTTTTAGTTTTACAAAAAAAAAAATCGCGGATAAACTCCGACGGATTATTCGTAGAACGCTAGGCGAAAATTTTTCCTTTTCTATTATTGTTCCTAGTTTCACCACTTTTGTTTCCGTTAAATGTTTGTTTACCGACAAGAAAACTAACCCCGCAATAAAACCGAACTGCTATGTAGTAAAATATTTTAGATGTCACTATCGATTTTCATTATTCTAAAAGACAGAATATATATATATATATATATATATATATATATATATATATATATATATATTATACAAAAAATGTCCTAGAAAAATATAGCTTTTTTTCCATATTTTCGTACGTCGTTCGATAATCGGTTTAAATTAACCGTGAAAAAATAATAACGCATCCGTTCGAAAGGGTGAGAATAATTTATACAATATTAACCGTAATATATTTTTTATTTTAATTAATTTGCTAGCTCGAGGCTTTTGCGTGGATAATATATAAAATATTATTTCAAAATTGACATAATAGCGCACACCGGCTAACAAATGCCGTCGAATGACTCAATAAATAAATAAACACGCGTGATAAACATTAATTTTTATGTACGTGTTACGGGCAATATTTAACATTTATATATATATATATATATATATATATATATATATATATATATATATATATATATATATATATAATACTTTAAATTGCCCGTGATTATATATGATTATTGACGCGATCCAATTTCATTCCTAATTTGGATAATCGAAATTTTTCACCAATTATATATATATATATATATATATATATATATATATATATTGTATTTGAATTATGTATCCTTCGTGAAATTTTAAATTGTTTTAATTATTATGAAAATTGTCATTATTATTTATGATGTTGAAATAATAGTTTATACTATCGTTTAATATGCAAAATATTCTATATTTAATATTTAGTATTACGTTACTAAAACAACATTTTGAAATATAAAAATTAAGCTTGTTTTATTTTTTTTTATATTAAAATATGTGTGCAAAATAAATTCTAAATAAGTATAAATAATATTATACTATGTATAATAAAATTATCTATAAATAATTAATCATTTAATATGATTACAGAGAAGTGCTAAAAATTTGAATTAGTAATATATTAAATTATAATTAACACTTAACATTGTACAAAATATTATAATAATTATTTAATTAATTTATCTTACAAACTTGAAATCCTATGTTAATATCAGCCAATTTCACAAATTTCTTAATAATATTTATTTTTATTATAATAAAAAAACTCAAAAATGACTTTTATACATAATTTTTTTTTATTAGACCATATTATAAACGTTCACATTTTTAACTAAATCATTATAAATATATAAATCATATTAAAGTATTCAACAATTTTATAATAGATAAGCAAAAAAAAATGTAGCATATAAATCGTTCGAACAGAATAAATTGCCCATAACACATACATACATCATTCGAGCATATTTTAATCGGTGTGGTTAGATTTTGCAGAAAGCTCCCCATTTATGGGATAAACAGACTAGTTAGAAAAATCTATAAACACTTCGCATTCTTCTAGATTATGATCTCGATATCGAAAAACTGGATGTAATTTATTTATAAAATGGCATAATTATGCAAAATCGTTCAGTGGTGGAATATCTGCTTTATAATATACGATAACTGGCATACATTTCGTAACGAAAATCATATTTTATTTTATACATATAGACATAGCGAGTTCGATCTATATATAAAATATACATATATATATTTTTTTATAATTTAATGTATGTGCATAAATTGAAAATATTTCAATTTTTTTTCATCAATTAAACGCTAAGTTAAAAGCTCACATTTTATAATATGCATCCAAATCGATTAAAAATTATATATATTTCTTATATCGAATGCAGTTCGATATATCGTACGAGCACTATAAAGAATATAAATTGAATAATTATTAATATTATTAGATATTTATGTCAATTAATATAAAACTGTGATCAAAAAGTAAGGTGAATTTGTTTATAAAATGTGAATTCTTTATTTATTCTTTCAAATCATTCTTTCGATAAAACGCACTTTTGGCAACGCTTTTTCCAGTCCTCGAAATAGTCGGAATAGTCATTTTCCGATATAGCCTTCAAGATCTTCTTCTATTCGGTTTTTATCTTCTCAATCGTATGAAAACAACGTCCTCGCATTGGTCTTTTGAATTTGCTGAATAGTCAGAAGTCGCACGGAGCCAAATCCGGCGAATACGGTAGTTGCGGAACGATATGAGTATGACATGTTGCATTATCGTGATGAAGGAACCGAGAGTTGTAAAACCACGTGTAACTCGGAGATAATTAAACCTTTTAATAAATAAACGCTAGGCAAATGTTATAGACAGTCCTACCAACCTAGGAAAAATAATTACATTTTACCTGCCTTCCTAATTATGCCCGGGAGTTTTAAATAACAATTTCACTTTACTTATAATTAAAATAATGAGCTTACGCATAGAATATGTAATATTATAAATTATTTTTAATCGAATTATAAGCACTTTATGGGCTAGTTAAAGTTAACTGGACCCGTTGTTTCTTGAACTGAACCGGTCATGATCGAATAATTGATAAATCATCGCTCGTTATGTATTTTTATAATATCTCAGATCAAAACAAACTGTGCTATGTCGGCGGTTCTCAATCTGTGATTAATATAATGACAAATCTAAATAAAAAAAATATAGTGAAAATTATCATAAAAATCATTATATGTTAACTATTTACTTAAAAAAATAATCTTTATATTCAAAAACAAACATGACTATTCTTTTAATCTTTATTGTTTTTTACAATCATCCAATATTAATTTAACAAAATATTTATTTGAATCTTGTTTTTGTCGCAAATCTGTCCGTCAAACCTGCATCGCAATTATGTAAATCCTTACAGGATCGGATTGCAAAAAAAAAACATTCATAAAAAAGAATTTGCCCGAAAGAAAAACGTGCATTAATTGACCACAAAAATAAAAAACCCCCGCGGTTTTTTCATTAAAAAAAATCGACATATATTTTTTGTTCATCTTCTATCGGATGAAAAAATATATATACAACGATATTAAATTCTAAATACTCATTTAATTGAATTGTTATTATTATCGTTTGCCGATTTTTAATGTATTTACGTCAATTAATCACAGTCGGATTAAATGTTCGAACATTAGATTATGTCGTATTTCATTATGATTATTTTATATAATTTGACGATTCTAATCCATCCTTGGGCGATAGTATTTAATTAATTTATTTAATTAAAATGACGTTTTTAATAATTGATATATTTATATATACACTTAATCATTATAATAGCAAATTAAATAACAACTTATTTTTAATATTGAAGACATTTATATAACAAATATCTTCAGTATTAAAAATATATAAATTTGAAACTATTTATTTTAAAAGAATTAAGTATCTCTTTATATTATAAACAGCAAAAAAAAATATCAAAAATAAATTTGAAATATAATTTTAACTCTTCGATTCAATATTGATTTACCATCCGAATTTTAAACACAAATCAATTCCTGAAATTCCATATTAAAAATGTATACCTGAATTTATCAAATATTATTTTAATTAAACATCATACATTATAAATTTAAATTAAATTATATTTAAACTAATTAAGTACTCACATAGCAACTTGAGGTCAGATATGTGAACATTTTGATCTTATAAAAATACAAATAACCATCAGAGAGTTCAAAATATAGACTTAAAACTCATGAAAATCATAATACCGTCCACTTATCGCTATTGAATTTTAAAAAAATCACATTTTTACTAGGTTTTTCTAGTAGATTTTCGCCGTCGACTTAACAAAGAGGTCGTTAACTCTTCGCCGAGTCACGACGCTTCGATTCGATCCGATTTATCTGTGCGATTTGAACGAGTTGCAGTGTTAAATTAATATGGAGCCGATTATCGACATTAGACATATTACTATAAAAAATATATATGTATACTATCTATCTATAGTAACTTTAGAATTGATAATATATATATAAAAAAACTGTATTGAAGTTGTGTTCATTTATTGAGTTCGCGTCGCGTAAAATTGAAATTCCGAATCGAAATGTATTTTATTTATTAACAATGTGTTGAACGTCTCAATTCTCTTATCTTGAATGAAATAAATCTACATATAAAAAATGGTGTCGTTTGAAAAAGATATATATATATATATATATATATATATTTCTTTTTTTGATTCAGTGTTTTGTAATCTTTTTTTTTAACAAAATCCTAACAAAATGTTTCTCGTATGTTAGATTTTCGTTACTGTTTTATCAAAAATTTTCCTTAATATCTGACACATAAATCTTTTCCAATTTCACGTTTATTTTTTTTAAACATTTCTATTAAAATTAAACAATGAATATCAAATATTCTAATTTATTTTTCAAAAGAATAGAACAATTTTTCAATAAATTCTCATCTATTACAAACAAAATAATCAGAATATTTCAAAATACTAACCAAAATTTCTACATATAAAAAAATATAATAATACGATTACATGATACAGAAAAATTACATATTCTTGACATACACGGATTGAAAATCTCTGTCGTACTTAATTCATTATACGTCAATTTTTTTTCATAGAAAAAAAATAGACAATAGCGTTTAAATACCGTGTAAAATTATCTTAATAAGCCTTCTAATCTGTCGTCAGTGTTTCTTTTTAATAATAATTTATTCGTCAATTTAGATAACACATATATTTATTTATATCGATTGAAATCTAATTTAGGATCACCATAAATTCTCACTCAAGCGGACATATTTTTTTTCTCACCACAAATCTTTAACATTTCATAACACGAAATGACACTTTTAATTGTTTATACTGTGATTAATTGTCTGTTTATTTTTTATATTTTCCGAATTTCAATTTTACGCTTCAATTACATATTAAAAATTTAGAAGTATAGAAATCTTTAACAGCTTTAGGGTCGTCGAACTCAAAAACAACACGTGTTAGTGAAGATAAACGACAGATGGCATCACAGTGCTGTCAGCTCTTGTTTTTGTTGATATAAATGATGAATTTATAGCGTTATCACTATCGACATCTTAAACGTATACAGGATGATCTGAAATATATATAATAGAAATACATCTTTTTTTAATGTTAAATCTTCGCTTCTCTTTAATAATATCGTTCATAATTCTCAATATACGGTATCTCAAAATATAAAATTACATTAATTATCGTCCAATTTACGAATACAAAAGCGTCATTTTAAATTCCAATTACGAGTTGAACGATCGGTACAAATTGAACATTTCATTGAAAAAAATTCGAAACGTCTACCGAATCCAGTTAAATCAACAATCCTGTCGCTTTTTCAAGAATCGAACTCATTTTTTTTCTTTCACCTTCTCAGATACAAAAGCAACCGATTTGCCCACTAATCTATATCAACAATTGAAACCGGTTTTTTGCCAAAATTCGAAGTTCCACCGATTACGGTCCAAAGTATTATATATATATATATATATATATATATATATATATATATATATATATATATATATATTATTCTGGTCGTTGTGCCGATTTCCTATTATTAAAAACAACCTTTACTCGAGATTTTTTTTGACCGTGTACAGTTGGGCCCCGTTTTTTTCTTATTATTTTATTTTTTTTTTTTGTTTCAACAACGAAAAGAAATATTTGCATAATGATAGTAATTATATTGGACACCTGTGATAACACGCTCGAATAAAATGCGACTGGTTTCGCTACACTCGCGTGTTATTTTTACATATTTAATACGAGTAGCGTGTCAATTTTGATCGAATGTAGAACTAGCGACTCGATAATGAGCAAAATAATAATAATAATAAAATTATACATCGCGGACTATAGTTTTATATGATTATTGTACGAATATTACTGACGACTAGGTCACATAATAATATTTTAATAATAGTCAAATTATTATCGAACCGCGTCAAAAAAAATTGAATCATCAAATATAAATAATATAAAGTACATTACATATATATCCAATTCATTAGAGTGACCGCACTGTACATGCGCGAGTTCAAATACATATTTATTATAGATCTAACAATTTCATAGAAAAATTGCGTGGCCTTTTAAATAAATAAAAGTACAATATTCCTTTTAAGCGTCGACGAATAATAGTAGAAAAATGCCATAAAGGTAAAATTTACTATCGCAATCTGAGGCGTATCGAACAATTTAACCCCTTTTTACTGTAGTTTCTATTAAAAGAGAACGAAAAACAGACGAATAACAAAATTGTAGATGTTTTGATGGAAAAAAATAAGCCTTTTTTTCGCTTCGCTCGACAAATTAATACAATGGATTTTTTTTTCGATAAATTCACAAAGCTGTACTTAAATCGCATATAGAAGAAATTGCATTAAAAAAAAGTTTAATTCCAAACATGCAAAAATATTTCGTAATTTATGAAATTTGTAATCAATAAAAAAATCTTCTATATAATTGAATAAAGTTCAATTTATTTTATAGTGCTTTTAAAAATCCAATGCCTCATTTCATTTATCGCGATGTGATATATTTTCATCGCTGTTGTCTTTATTCAAAATAATCAGCAAAAAAAAAAAAAAAAAAAATATATATATATATATATATATATATATATATATATATATATATATATATATATATATATATATATAAAGTACTGACATTCAATCCGACAATTGAGAACATTGCTTTTATATTTATTATTCTACTTTAACCGTAAAAAAAACAATCTTCAACATGAGATAAAAAGACTGCGTTCTACGAAAATCGATTAAAGAATAAAAATGCTAGATAAAATAAAATAGTCAAAAATTTTAATTCCACATTCCGTATACATTATATTCTAACAAATTATGACTGCAAAGAAAATTCGATTATATTAAACAAAATACATTATATATAATAAAAAAAAAACCTTAATAAATTTAACGTCTTTTGTCGTTCACCCTTTTTATCCGGCATTTCATTTAGCGCACGCACAACAGTTTTTCTCGTTTCAGCTGTAAATATTAGATCCACCCCAACCCCTTATTTCCCTTCAGGATTCTGAAGCCAAACTGAAAACGGGCCGCATATAAAATAATGCCGAATTGAAACCCTCTCATTGTGCTAGTGTAATAATAAGTAATAATCGTACCGTTGTAAAGAGAGATAAACTTCTCAATTTTAATAATATACATTCGGTTCCCGCTTTATTACATTTCGCAAAACAATATCTATGATATCTATATATAATATTAATGAATGTTATATATGAGTTTTAAATTCATTGTATATATTTTAAATTTAATTTTTATTAAGTCCATTTATCAGATCTACATCATTCCTTTATTCATTATATTTTTTTTATATTATAAAAAAAATAATATTTAATTTAAAATTTCAAAAAAAATATTGTAATAAAAAAATATATAAAATAATAATAATTTTTAATCGGAACACACTGTATATTATGTAAAATTCGATACGAAACTGAACCGTAACAAGAAATAAAAATTTAATATATTCCATAACTATCGACTCGGTTCTTTTTATATACACAACACATAATATATTCGGTCATAAAAGCGGGGTCGCACTGTACATATATGCGCATACATAGTACAAGACGAAGTCTCGTATTATATATGAAATTCTCAACATTGCAAAACGAGCTATGAAGCTTTTACACATACACACACACACACACACACACACACACACACACGCACACACACACATACACAAATATATAGAAAAAAAATATTTATATGAAGATCACGAAGACATGGTTGGCTTATTTATGACACCTTCGCCACTCTCAATATAATGACTATGTCACACAATATAATACGATACGATCAACCCTATATTTAATACAGCTCCGGTGGTGAATATTCGCATAAAAACCAGCACAGTGCGACGCAGCTTGAAATCCGACAAACGAATTATTCCGTCGGATAATCTGTTTACGTTAATTAATTTCGCGCCGAATTTTGCACTTCTTCGTACGGAAAATTTTAAATTGAGGTCTTGATTGAAACAATACAAAGTTACAAAGGGTGGAAATTTTCAAAATCAAAAATTGAGTATATATATTAAATCATATTTATAATACTGGAACTATTTGTATCATCTTTTTTTTAGACTTATAAATATACTTGTTTTGTAATCAAATGGTTGCAGATTTGATCTTGTGATATGATTTTTTTCTAAAAAAAAAACACTTATATTGTATTTCTGTTATTACCAATAATAACAATCGCACCGTTGTACTATCATATAAATTTATCGATAAATGTACCGTTATATTATTATTAGCGTACTAACGCATTATTAGTGGTAATTATATCGTAAAAAGGACATAATTAATTTCCTTTAATTGATAAATTATTTTGTAAATTTTTTAATTGATTCTTGCATTGTCATAGAAAGTGAACAAGTATGCAAAATTTCAACTTAATCGAACATCGGGAAGTGTTCGAAAAATCAATTACAAAATTCCACACAGACAAACAGACAAGTGAAACTTATATAAAAAAAAAGTGTGTAAAAAAACATATTAATATATAAAATTATTTTAAAATCGATCGATTATAAAATAATATATTTTTTATTTTATTTTTAATTGTGTGAAATATGTTTTAAAATTATATAAGATATCTTTTCCACATCTCAAAATAGATAAACTGGTTCTTATTTAAGATTTATAAATTTTTGAACAAGACTTTGTGGTCAATAAACAAAAATCGACCATTGTTTTTTCGTTGTTATATAAATCTTTTTATATATTTATTATCCAATTATATCAACGATTAAGCATCGCTACTTCATGAATCACAACATTTTACCGCATACATTTATAAGTCGTTCGCTCGCATAAAATTTTTATAACTAAAAACATTTTTTTTTTCTTTAACGATTGGTAAATATTATATTAAATCGCGTTGCAGTCTGAAATTTATGCGGCGCCTTATCTTTGCACATTATTATTTCGAATCCCGCGACATGCCCGTTTCATTTTACGATAATCGCTTTCGAAACTGCGAAATATCCGACTGTCACAGATTGAAATCTAACCACATCTGTTTCAATACGCTACTTCAACAGATTATACCGTAAATGGTTATCGTCTTTATCGATAAATCTGCATATTATATTATTACATTATAATATATTGTGTCGTGATATTGTCGGTTTTTTTTTAATGCAGCGACGCGCTCGATCCGCATGCAATGTGTTAATTTAGCGAGCGTCACCTTAAGACCGTCCTTAATTCGTAATCGTTCTCAATTATTAATAATAACACATTTACAATATAAAATTCAGTGCTTCTTCACTTTTTTTTTTTTATTAAATATAATGTTATATAAATTATAATATAAAAATAGACTTATTTATTTAGGACGCAAATATTCATAAAATTAATAAAATGTTGTCATTGTTCTGACAACTCAATTCTATGTCCGTTTGAATTGTATAGAAATATTTTAATGCTGATTTCTTTATATCAAAACAAGTGATTTTGGCAATTCAATTTCACCTATAAATATTTATTTTTAAATAATAATAAAAATTAAAATTATATTATTTTTTAATGTTTACTTTTTACCATTCAAAAATAGTTTTCTATGTATGTTCATTAGTCACATTTGATTTTCACATTGACAAAAGGGATATATTTCCATAATAATATAATATTTACATTAAACGACAGGTTCTAAAACTTTCGATCGTAGTTGTTACCGCGTTAGTGGTGATAGTGGTGGTGAGCGGGTGTTGTGCATGCGGTGGTGCTTCGGGTGCTACAGGAGGGCGACATGGGCCCCCGAACAAAAGGGCGTTGGCTGAAAGAGTGGCCCCCGAAGCGAAGGATGTGTCGTCGTCGAGTAGCAACGGGGGCCGGGGGCGTGTGCCCCTCATACGTGCCCGTTCCTGGCCGTTATTATCAACGCCGCCGACTCCGGCAGGATGTCCGGTTGCACCGGCTGAAATTGCAACCGGAGGACGAAGGGTGCACGCCAATCCTCACGAAGCAAATCTCACAGCTCAAATGATCGCAAGGAGGCTCCTCTGCAGACACTATTATCCCGAAGGTGGATGGGGATGGACGGTCACAGCTTGCGCACTCCTCGTTCAACTTCTTGCACACGGATTGCAATTGGCCTACGTGGTCCTTGTGAGGACAGCTCAGAAAAAGTTCGCCGTAACTCCATTGCAAGCTTCAGGTAAAATTTAATCATTAATATATTTCGTTACTAACAAACTTTAATTAATTCAATGTCATCCAACATGATTTACATACATATAGTGGATCCTTGTAACAATCGACCCCATTTAACATATGCAAACTTTACACGATTCGATCCGAATACGTTTCGAACATTCGACATAAATTTTCAACTTATACACGATGATACTTCATTAATTTTTATTTCTCCTCCCCCCCCCTCTCATCCGTGTACATTATTTTCTATATCATATTATTAAATAACATTAATGACGTACCCTTAACGTTATTTATACGCACATTAACATAATTCTATACTTTACTTATACGGCTACGTACACTTTGCTCAGAGAAAGTTTGTCGAAATTACTATTTCACTTATGTGTCCATTGGCATACGATAAAAAAAATTCGATTGTTGTTTATATATTATATAGACTAATGTGAGTTGTTTCTAAGAACAATAACAATTTATAGCAAAATATATGATACGATGTGAACAATAACCATTTTTCTAACCAGAAATATGAAATCTGTGGGTAAACTTTACGATTGCGATAATATTTGATACTTACTCATAAATAAATCTATGGCGCTACGGCTCTTTTTTGACTAAGTCAGTTTTTTCAGATTTTAAAACCCTAATTTATTTTCACAAAAAAAAAAGTTTTTTTTAATTATATTCTTGATCAATAATTATTTTTATCAACTTTTAAATAGTTATGGAATGTATTCATAATACATAATTAGAATTTTTCAATGAAAAAATATTTAAAATAATATTATACCGATGAATTTCATCAGTGAATTATTGCCGAATAGAGCTGAAAAAAAAAGTTTCAGCTACATTTCCTGTACGAAAACCGATTCGCGGATTCTGCGGCGCAAAAGAAAACAAAACGAACGTATAATTTCTGAAATTATTTCCATAAAACATTCCCCGGGTTATTCATCAGCCCTTTTTGATTTACGACTCGCGAATTATTTATACGTTATGAGCGTATATCTGCGGAAAATGAACGGGAAAAACCCGTCGGAGCGGGAAAAATCGGAAAGGGCGCTGTTATAAAAAAAAATCCGCTGTCCTCAAAATGTATTCGAAAACTTTTATTCGCATGATCGAATCCTTTGAATAGACCTAATGGACGGACTCGAGCCTTGATTTATCTATTCATCGTATATGAGGAAAATTTTCAAGTTTTTCCCGCGGAAAATTCTTCGATTGTTAATGTATGTAAAAAAAATAAATCTAGGTGTAAAAACTTAAAGATACTTCGTGTGAACTAACAAAATCATTCACTCGAAAATATACCCTTCTACTTCTTGCGTCCTCAAAAATACCTTTTTCTACAATATTTTTATTATTATTTTATATTCTGAATCTTTATTCGCTATATATGGTATATATATAAAAGCGAAAAAAGTTTTAGAACTTGTTATTTAGTCGACCGTGAAGGGAATAAATCAAAACGCAAAGCAAACAAACTTCCCAAAAAAAATTCATCTATTTTTTTTCATACGTGTTATTTTAAAATTAATTTTATTTTATCATCCCCTCCCCTTTTAAAATTTTTTATTTTTTTCCACCTAATAATATCTATTTAATGATTTTCTTTGGCTCGTAAGCCAAAATAAATACATTTTTTTTTCGTTAAAAATATATAAATTTTAATTGACGTCGACCGAATGTTTCGTGTTTTTGCAAAATTTTAATTTCGCACATAATTAATGCAACGGATCAGATTTAAAAAACGCACGAATCGCGGTCCGATTTTTCTAGTCTCATTAATGCAAATTTATTTATATTTGATAATGTTTACGTGTAAAATTAACGCATAATAAAACTAAATCACTGCGTTACGGAAAATTTTCTCACTTTTTTATTTAACAATTAAAGTGACGTATTTTTCCGCAGATTAAAGATAACTTTATTTATTACCCACTTTCTTAAAGTTTAATACGCATTTTCAAGTATATAAATACTTTTATCTTTGCGGAAACCACTTATATACTTGAATTAACTTTCAAAGTTTTTCTAAACTTAAATTTTTAACTTGTACGAATATATGTGTTACTTTTTTTACCTGATAATTTTTTTTAAATATTTATATAATTTTTCAAAAATATACGATGTCGATTTTAACAATCTTTATTTTTTAATTTAAAAATATGATTTTAATAATTAAAAGGATATGAATTATGATTTTGTTTTCTGTTTTCCGCATAGAATATTATTCAACGTGTAAAGCCTGAAATGTGCGTTAAAGGCAAATATTTGAATAATTATGTATGAAAATATTTGGGAAACTTTTGAAGCTTTACGCGGTAAATAAAGCGTTCAACTGCAACAAACTTTTGACTAACACGGTTACAATGTTAAAAGCTTCGAACATTAAAAGCATACTCGCCATAATAAAACCACACTTTATTGTCATTTCTATGTTGAAATATAATTAATATAGCACCTGCTTGAGAAATTTCAAATATGAAAATTATTACAATTACATTAAAATTAGATTCGAAACTCGTATTTTAAAATATATTGTGTGATGATTAAAAAAATTAATTATATATCGTCGATTGCGTATCTTTTTAGAGCACTTCGATTACTTCAATTGATTGCACAATGTAATTTTCCCTTATTGCCCATTCTTGTCTAGCGAAAGTATTTTATGTTACTGCCAATTTAAACCCTGTCTGGATAACGTTAAAAAGTTTTCATTGAACTTTCTGGAAAATTTTTCGGTTAACTAAGCCTATCTAAATTGTAACTTCAATAGGTCAAACGTCACAAAAAAAAATTAACGGTATTTTTTTATTGTAAATAAATAAATATTAAATATTAAGAATAATTTTTATTATATAATAATAAATATTTTATTTATTTTATTTCGATTAACTGCAAATATAACAGACAATTGTTCTTATAATATTAAATACTACTAAAATGTTAATAATAAAAAGTTGTAATCATAAATTTTACTTTTTATGACAAATGAAGAATTTATACGTTTTGTTAGTACTTAAAATTTTTATATCCAAGCATTAAATTTTTTTACAAGTAGATACTAAATTCTTTGTTGAAATATGTTATAGTTTAAAATAACTATATTATTAAAAATATATCAAATTTTCAAAATTTAAATTGTGTATATATAATACTGTAATGAAAAATAAGTTGAATTTGTTGATAAAATGTAAATTCTTTATATATTCTTCCAAATCAATTTCATTCCCTTCAAAGTATTCCTCGTCCGATAAAACTCACTTTTACCAACGTTTTTTCCAGTCTTCGAAACAGTCGAAATAGTATTTTTCCAGTATAGCTTTCAGAACCTTCTTCGACTCGGTTTTTATCTTCTCAATCGTGTCAAAACGACGTTCCCGCATTGGAATTCGCACGGAGTCAAATCAGGCAAATACGGTGGTTGCGGAGCGATATGAATCGAGTTTTTGATTAAAAAAAAAGTCGCGAAGTACCAATGCAGTATGCATTATCATGATGAAGGAATCAAGATTTGGAAAACACGTGAAACTCGGAGATAATTAAACTTTTTGATAAACAGACTCTTGGCAAACGTTATAAACATTCCTACCAACCTTGAAATAAAAATTACGATTTATCCGCCTTCCTAATGTCCGGAAGTTTTAAATGTCAATTTCACCTTACTTTTTGATCACAGTAGTATATATGTAATAAATTATAATTTTGATCGGTAAACTTGGTCAAATATTAAACTTTCTAAAATATTATACCGCATTATGCAACGGGTTCAATTTCGATGCGAACCCTTGATTTACAACCTGCTCCCTTTTACCCACCCGTCTAACTTCAACCCCCCTGATCCATATAAAGTTCCCGGTATCGTCAACGTCGTAAAAGTGATCCCATTTACAGCCTAAAATTACGATAATATTTGCATTCTCTCCTTCGAACGTCAATAAAACTGAAGCATCCACTAATACTTATCGTTATGTGTGCCACCCATTTTAACCCGTTACCACCCTCGAATATTTATTGTCTATGTATGATTTGTTGTGTGTTATTTTATTTTTTTTTATATGTTGCTGTGCGATGTCAAAAAAATGGACAAAATAAAAAAAAACGATTTTTTTTTGCGAATTTCCAGCGAAAAAATAAAAAAGAAAAAAGACGTTGATATCGAACGAACGTCGTAAATTGCGACCCGTGGTGAAATAATTTTTCATTTTATAATTTGATGTTCATTTCAATTATATACATATATTTTTGAACGATCAGAGAAAGAAAGCTCTATGTGTTTACGAATTAAATAAAAAATATATAATACATTACAATTATAACTAAATACTAACAAATATATCTAAAATTTAAATTGCAAATTGATTTTTTTTAATATTTTTTTTTTCATAAAAAGTATTAAAAATTATGAGAAAAATGCAATTTGACCTATGAATAACTCTTAACACTATAAAAAATAAATATATTCTATTTAAATAAAATATTTTATATATTAGCATATTTATTTTTTATATTACAACTTACAAAAAAAAACTCTTTATCTCTTAAAACTAACTAAATATATAAACTTTAATATATTTTTAGATAAATCACTTCTTTTATTATAATTATAATACTCAGATATTATTTTCATCTACTTTCATACATTAAAAATAAATTTTAACTAACAATCTGCTAGTATTAAACGTTTCAACTGTTATCAAACAATTCCAATTTAAATTGAGCTTCATTCAATTAACTATTATAATAAAAAAAGTACAATTTAATATGCCATTTTATAAAGCTAATGAAAGTAGAAACATAATATTATTCAAAATATAAATATTTTAATACGAAAACAGCATTTATATCCCGCTTATTTTAATGCGTCTTGCCAATTTTTTTTCCACTATCCTATCTCGCCTTTCGACATATAACCGGCTTGTTTAATATCAAACCAATCATATTTTTTTTCTGACACATAATTAAACATAAATCTTTTTATTGAAATAAATCACACGTGGTATTCGATAGTTACAAAGATATCTTACAAATTGATACAACGCTCTGTGATAAAATGAATACCTAATAAATGGCTTAAAATATTTTTTTTCTATCTGAACATATTTTTTTTGATCATTAATTTACGACTAAAATCAATATTATACTTCACATCATATATATATATATATATATATATATATATATATATATATATATATATATATATATATATATATCCAATTAAATGATCGCTTTACATATATATTTATTATATATTTTTATTTTTTTTGTAGATAAAGATCAAAATTGATTTAATTTTTTAATATTAAGGTTATGTTCTATTTAAATAGACCAACATTTATTAAACTTTTTTTATGTGACAAACTCTTAAATTATCATGGCGCACCTCAATTTGATGAATGGACGAATAATTAAATAATTATAGGATAGAGTAAATCGATAACCGAAAAATATTAATTCAAGAGCATTAAATTAATTATATTTTATAAAAAATATTCATTTTAAAACATATTACATGATTGATACTCCATTATATTTCAAATTATATATCATATAATTTGAAAAACACTGATTTGACATTTATATAACAAGGATTTTTGCTTTTTATTTACAAAAAAAAAAATATAATTCATACAGTAAAAAATATTTAATCGTCTATTTTCATTGAAAATTGTGAATGTTGTTTTTATTTTCCTAATGTTAATAAATAAAAATTTCCATTTTCAATATTCTTTTTCATCACAGCGTTAAAAATTTACATTAGAATGCATAGAAAACGGAATTCGTTTTTTGATATTCACCAAATTAAACATATTTTTCAAAAGAAAATGTTAACTACTTTTGATCCTTTTTGAGAAAAATAAAATTAAATTAAAAACTTTCATTTAAAATTTTAATCGTTAACAACTTTTTTATCACGATGTAAAATATTTTTGAACGATTAAATATACAAAAAAAATTAATACAATTTTATCAGACGTTCAACATTTGATTTTATCGAATAATATAAATATAAGATAAATTAAATTTTTATATATCGTAAATATTAAATTCTATTAGATCGGCGATTCGATTTTTTTTCATTTCACAAAATCGATAATCGTATATTTTTCTCGCGTAATTTTAAGCAATGCATTTAAATCGACGCTTTAAAATTTTTTCCTGCGAAAAACCGACGCCGGAAAAAGAAAAGACGTGCATTTAAGGGGAAAAAAATCTGAGAACGTTCGAGATTTTCCGTCGGCGGCATTATCTCTTCGCCGTCGTCGGAAAATCTTTGGCGCGAATATATTTTCCCCGCGAATTTTCCGGCCACCGCGAAGTAAGCCGATCTGTCATTCGCATACACGATGAGTTAACACCTCGAAGTGTACGTCGAATCTTCCTTATCAAGTCAAAAAATATGTATATATATATATATATATATATATATATATATATATATATATATATATATATATATATATTATTAATAAAAATATTTAAAATATGAATCATAAGCTTTCATAAAATATACATTTCATTTTTGATATTATTCGACAATTTAATACAAATGATATATATGTATTTTATTTATTATTTTTTTCCTTAATACAAAATAAAATCAGATATCAAGATACGAATTATAAAGTCTACACATTATTTCTACTTTGAATTAAATATATCGGTGTATTTTTCAAAAAAAAAATAATAATAAAATTAATTATATATCATATAATATAACCAATACAGATTTCCAAATATATTTAATCATCTTACTAACGCAACAATTACAAGTACATTGACATTAATAACATACATTAAATCCGGATGTTGGAAATATGGAGTGAGTTAACTGCCAATAACATTTATATCGATCATAAATCATGCACCTTTTTTTTTATTTCTATATTATGAAATCGATATTAGAATCCAGGGGATCTCATTATAAAAAATGTATTTTTTAATCATATTTTTTTTAACTTTTAATATTATTTAAAATATGTATTTATATAATGCTGTGATCAAAAAGTAAGGTGAAATTGTTATTTAAAACTTCCGAGCATTAGGAAGGCGGGTAAAATGTAATTTTTTTCTTAGGTTGGCAGAACTGTTTACAACATTTAAAAAAAGGTTTAATTATTTCCGAGTTACACGTGTGTTTACAATTCTTATTTCATTCATTACGATAATACACCATATTATACTGCAAATGGTTCTCCGTGACATTTTTGCCAAAAACTCGACTGACCACCGTATTCGCCTGATTCGGCTCCGTGCGACTTCTGGCTATTTAGCAACCTCAAAAGGCCAATGCGGGGGCGCCGTTTTGACACAATCGAGGAGATAAAAACCAAATCGAAGAAGGTCTTGGAGGTTATACCGGGAAAAAGACTATTTCGACTGTTTTAAGGAGTGGAAAAAACGTTGCTAAAAGTGCGTTTTATCGGATAGGAATTATTTTGAAGGTGATAAAATTGATTTGGAATAATAAATAATACATTTTATAAACAAATTCACCTTACTTCTTGATCAGTGTTATATATATATATATATCTTATTATTATTTACATATATATTACACGTATAAATTTGTGTGCTTGAAACATAACAACCCCCCCGGAAAAGCCATAAAGTTTATTCGGCACCCAGTTAAGAGTGAAATGTATAAAAATGATATAAAAACGGAACCTCTTAGGGATGAGGCTTTAATTTTTATAGTAAACGATCGTCGTATAAAAACTTATACAGCATTGTCCTTGAAAAAGCTTTCAGCTTTAGAACTGTGCTCACTTTTTGCGGACACGTAAAGGGTTAAATTCAAGGGCGAGGGTAGCTAGTCACAGTGGACGATTTTAAACACAACATTTTGTATACAAATGGTAAACACTTTGATGCGGAGTCGGCTTAATATTGCGAACGCTATGTTGCTATTTAATTAAACATTATATCGTTTCAAATGTCATATATTATATTATAAAATACATATTAAATATTTTATATAACATTTTCGATTCAATAAACATAACAATGCGAGCGTGAAATCGAAATAAATAATTCTAGGAATTATCGAATTGACAGCAAAGCGAAAAGCTGTTACATTTCTAGAAAATTATCAATCTAATTCATATGCACGAATGACACTAATTTATTTACATTATAGTATAAAGCAATATATATATATATATATATATATACGTGTGTGTATGTGTGTATTATTAAAGATTTGATTTGAAAACTATTATATTACCATGTAAAATTTATTTATAAATTTTATTCTATGCTATAATCGAAATATATTCAAAATAAATACCTATATTACTTAAATATATATATATATATATATATATATATATATATATATATGTGTGTGTGTGTGTGTGTGTGTGTGTGTGCGCTTTAATTTTTTTATATATATTTGATGTAAAAAAATAGTAAGTCAATTTTAATATTTTATCGAATCAAATGTTGAATAGAAAATAATTAATAATGTCATTTAAATTTCGTTATTTAATTTATAAGAACCATAAAAATATTCTCTTTTATAGAACACAAAAACAACATCATCAAAATATAAAAATAATTACCATACTTATAATATAATATTTCGTTATAAATAACTGTCTAAAATAATGTATTACTGTGATTGATCGTTACAGAGGTCTAATTAAACAATCTCATACTAGCATAAAATAGTTTGAAACTAGTCTACACATAATTCTAATCTGAATTTTATTACTTTTATATTCATACTATTATTCAGAACGAGATTCATTATTAATAAATTAAAAAAAACTGCTATCTATATGTAAATCAATACTAAAATTTTGATATATAATCATATATATTGTAAACAATCATAATATTTCTTTACGATAATATTTTTTAATATAATGTATGGTGTTTCGAAAGAATAATCTAGATTTAAAATAATTTTATATCTTTACAACGACCAACTACCACTTGAAAACAATTTATGAATATTTTTATTACTATCTTAAAATTGAATGAATTATGTTAATCGATTTTTTTTTCATTCAAGATGACTTCAAACATTAAATTTTAATACTCTAAAAGAACTCGATGATTTTTTAAAGGAAGCAATAACCCTTAATAAAATTATAATATCAATAAAAAATCTTTTTAAATATATTTATATACGTTATACTTAATCACAGCATTTAATCATCAAAGAATATATATATATCGCTTTAAAATTGCATTCGTCTTTTTGAAACACGCTGTATATTATAACATTGTGACGATCGTTTGAATTAATTTTATGTGTTATCATGATAGACTTCAAATGTAATAATATATATTTAGAACATATTCTATTATTACATATGTAAATTAAATATCGGCTTTATAATTTATAATGTAGTAGTCGAATTTCTTAGTACGAAAAAAAAATATATAAACTTGTCAATAGAAAGGAAAATATCGAAAATTTTTCAGCGATCTAATTATCTGACGGAAAATTTGGCACGATTTTCAAAAAGAATAATATTTTGACTGCGACGCGAAAGATTTTCGCCGTTTCGCGAATTAAAAATAATATTTCTTCGAGTCGAATAAACGTTTTGACGTTAAATGCTCTTTCGATTTAATAATAATATTGATTTTGGTCGTTCAAAATTTGAACAAAAAAAAAAAAAAAACATTTCTAAAAATTGACAAAATTTCATAATCCTTTAATTTACTGCGTTTTTGATATTTCAAAAATTAAACGCGTATTTTCATTGACGATTCTTACTAATAAAATCATTTTTCAAAATCAACAACAATTTTTATAATGATTCTTATTTGATAAAAATAAAATATCGATCATTTTAAAATTGAAATACGTTAGTCTTTGACAAGAAAACGCCTCAAAAATTTCGTTTAGAATATCAAAAAAAAAAAAAAAAAATATATATATATATATATATATATATATATATATATATATGATCACCTGCGACCCGAAAAGATTTATCGATTCCAAAAACGATGATAAAATTGGAAAAATTTTGAAGAATAAAATCGACGCGAAGAAGTTTTCTTCAAAATCGGCAAACATCGCTCATATTTTATTGCCGCACTCTAAACGATTTTTACTTTGAACTCGGTATTTTACACGTTTCGAATTCGAAATTTTTTTTTCAACACGTTAAACATCGTCGATATTTCGATATTTATTTATATAAGAAAAAAAAAACTATAAATACGTCCATATATTTAATGGTTTTCAAATATACGTAAATTGTTGAATTCGTTCGGCATAAATATCGATTTTAACACGCGTCGGTCGAACAAGCGAAAAAAAGTGATCAGACATTCAAATGGCGAATTTCACTATCAATTTCTATCAGAGACACAAAACACACACACATATATTATATATATATATATATATATATATATATATATATATATATATCAACTTATATATAGGATTCGTCGTAAACGCGTATTCATTTACCGATTTTATTACCATACGATACGAGTCATAAAACGTTGATGCCGACTCGTATAATGGACCGAAAGAGCTGAAGAAACCTTTCCATGTTGAGGATGGACGACCTTTAAAATGTTTCATTCGTTTCGACAATACATGAATTGTGTATATAAAGAACTATTATTTAATGTATATATATATTTTTTTAATTTTTATTATTATTTTTCAAAAAAAAAAAAATAATAATATAAAGATTTATCTGCAAAGTTACGCCCGGCACGTAACGGGTTTAACTTTGAACTGAGTGAACGCGAAAGTTTTCTTCGTGTTCCTTTCTTCAAATTTTAACATCGTTTTTATTTTTTTAAATTATATTATGATAAATGTGAAAAAAAAATATCGCACTTTTACAAAAACGCTAACACAAATCGAAAACTACTGTAAATCTAAAATATCTACATATAAAACTATATGATATATATAATTTTAATGTTAGCAAAATATACAAAAATAAAATTAAATATTTTTTTTATTATATTTACCTGTCTAAATATGAAAAATATAAATTTAATATTTTCACGTACATTTTCCAACAGAATTTTATTTGCAAAATACGCGAATTTTCACCGAATACAACTAACTCTTTATACACTCAACGACACTTCGTTGAACAAAGGGAAAATCCCGAAATAATAACGATGTGAAAATAAAAATTGCAAGTGAACGGATTTTCAGATTTACAAAAGGCGCCATGTCTTTTCGGCGATTCTCAACCTTTTTTGATGGCGCATAAAATTTAATTTATTCCGTTACATGATTACTATATACATATTACGTATAATAAAATCTATTGCAATTCTGATATATATATATATATATATATATATATATATATATATATATATATATATATTGTCATTTAAAACTCCCGGGCATTAGGAATGCAGGTAAACTGTAAAAATTTTCCTAGGTTTGAAGGACTGTGTATAACAATTGCCAAGCAGTTTGTTATACAAAAACTTGACTCATATCGTTTGGCAACCACCATATTTGCCTGATTTGGCTCCGTGCGACTTCTGGTTATTCATCAATCTCAAAAGGCCAATGTGGGGACGCCGTTTTGACACGATTGAGGAGATAAAAACCGAATCTAAGAAGGTCTTAAAGGCTGTACCGGAAAAAGACTATTCCGGCTGTTTCGAGGACTGGAGAAAGCGTTAGCAAAAGTGTGTTTTATCGGACGGAGATGAAATTGATTTGGAAGAATCAATAAAGAATTTACATTTTATAAACAAATTCACCTTACTTTTTGATCACAGTATTATATCAAAATTTATTAATTATAATAATATATGACCTCACGTAAAATATATTTGAGTGATTATATTGTAAATATATTTTTCTTAAATATGCTATTATAACTTGAAATTTTAAATACCCAGAACATTTGTTGAAAATCGCTAATTCGTTCAGTTTACATGGGGGGGGGGACTATTGTCGTCGGTTGTTGTTGAAATAAATTTTCCGAATTTTCACGTAGAAAATTCGTTATTGCGCACGTAAAATTCAGACCGACAAATAAACAGAATATAGCCAAGAGCAAGATAAATACGGTGCATAGTTTTCTTCGATACAATTAAACTTTTCCTAGAATTTAAGGCTATCGTTGGAAACCGATCTTTGAACCTAAAGCTTATCGGTTTAAGTGTTTTGCGTAGTTTGTTTAACAACTTTCAGCGCTTCGATAAACTTTACAGTTCATGTAAACATAATGAAAACTTTCGGTACTCTATTATAATAATAATCGTCTCGTTTGCTGCGATTATGCGAAATGTTCGCGAACAAAGAACAAAATATTATATTTACGGTATGAATCGATGAAAAGGTGACCGATGATTACCATAAAGTTATATTTCATATATATAATATAATATGTTAAAAATATTATATATTTTTATACATATTTAAAAGATTGACTATAGACAAAAAAATATTTTTTCGTGAATCAATTTCATTTTAAATAAATAAAAATAATACTATAAATAAAAATTAAAAAAATACCGTCTGAAAGGAATTTAATTTATTCCCTCGCGTCAAATCGTACAAAAAAAAAGATCAAAAAATCAAATCCCTCAGGAGTTTCATGTGAAATGTAAAAAGGGACACTCGACAGCGCCAATGAATACAAATGCGAAAATTAAAATAATATTATTATTCCGTCTGACCGAAATTGACTTTTTTTTTCAGCATTAAAAAAACACACACATACACACACACACACACACACACACACACACACACACACACACACACACACACACACACATGAAGGAAATGCATCGTCGTAAAGCGACGTCTTAATGCACTTTTATTTCGGTCTCGCGATTTTTCAGACCGAAATAAACCGAAGTGCGAAAAACGAATCGCACATTTTCGAAAGAATCCGTTGATAAGTATGAATAAATAGTGTGTTTTATTTTTCAGCGATCGTAAACAATTCACGATTTGTGCGCTCGTTCGACCTTATAAAACATCCTTTCGCCATTCGACCCCCCCCCCACCTATTTACTGTATTATGCAGATTTATTCTGGAATTTATGTAACGTATTTTACATATTTTGATGAATATATCGTTTATCGCTTATTTGCATAGATATGATAATTTTGACGCGAAAAATGGCGATATAATAATAATATGCTATTATAATAAAATTTTTAAATTACTTACGAGAGGCATCTAGCGATGAAAATCTAAAATATATAAAAATTAAATAACTTGAGTTAAGTCATGAACCATTTGATAATAATTAATATAATTTATCTATTCGACAATAGATGTCTAAAACTATACATACAAAAATATAATGTATATATATAAATTTAAATGAACAAAATTTATATTAGCATTGAATATTATTATAAAAATATTTCTGAAATACGTTGTGAATTTTATTTATTAAATATTTTAATATTTTAAAATATTTAAATACATCTAATATATATACTTAAATATGTTCAAAAAATATATTATTAATAAAGAAAACTTATCACCATAGACACCATATTTATCACTTTTTTATGTTTTATATATTTTTTTTATATTTTGATGCAAATACTATTAAGATTATAAATAAAAATTTGAAATTTTCATTGAATAAATTTCTATTTATTAAAATACAAATGTTTTATTTTAGACAAATAATTCTATATAACATTTTTTTTCTATTTATAATAAATATTGTATACATTTATCTCTTTCATAATTTTCTATCGACTTAAACTAATTTTGGTACAAAATCGACGAGAAACATAAACGTTTTCTCATCGGAAAAAAAACGTATAAAAAAGCGTCAGACCACAAAATATATCAGTAACAAAATTCGACCAAATTACATATTGCCTAAACAGATTCAGGTGATATATAATATAATGTAATATAATATTTCACGTCATAAATTTGACGATAATAGAGGTAAAATTGTAACACGACACGTTTAAAAAGTCGCCTCATGGCGTTTTAGAGCTCGCTATATAAGGCCGGTTCATCGTCAACCATTGACGCACGAGCCGGAATAAATTATCCGAATATTCCATCAATATTACGCAATGTATATACAGTGTGATACGAAAGTGGCGAACGCTTTTATTCGTTCATTTTCCACGAATCGCTGATGCAATTCGACAGATAAAAAACATCGACGATATATTTTTCGAATGATTGATGATTTTATTTATATTTACTATTAATTTTGAACTTTAATTTTTGATATGATTGTGAATATAAACACAATTGATATTATAATTTTCATATGATTCATCATGAACATATTCAAATATGATTTCGAAGAGATCGAAATGAATATTTAGCGGAGTGTTTACTTTTGAACAGGCTGTATATTTAATAGCATACATAGCAAAATTCTTACCCATATTCTTGGGCTATGTTTCGACATGATGATGGCTTTAGAAAACGGTCTAATTTATTCGCAACATCCATCATTCGCGGGGGTAGTTCTCGTGTCAAAGGCATGCATTATGACTCGGAAAACGTATGTATGTAACCCAAAATGTATGAAAACGTACCCATGTTCAATTTTAACAAATATTCAAATATCATATTTTTATTTCATTATAAAAATATATAATATTACTCAGATTTGTAAATATTAAATAATCACAATATATATATGTAAATATTTTTTTATACACTTTTATATAAGCTTTACTTGTTTGTTTGTCCGAGTAAAATTTTGTAATCGATTTTTCGATTAATTTACAATGTGAGATTGTACTGAAATTTTACATACTTGATCATTCTCGATGACAATGCAAGAATTAATTAACAGATTTATAAAATAATTGACCGATTAGTTGTAATTAATTATATAGCTTTTACGATATAATTGCCACTAATATACCATAGTAAATCGATATTAAAAAAATATATACAGTTATTTATTTTAACAAATACATAAAATATTTAATAAATAAATGCGAAAATCCTTCGTTAAAGAATCGCGCTTTCTCAAACTTCACTGAACAACTAAAGTAATCAAGCGTAAAATTGAATTAGTCGTATATATGATCGAAATTTGCTCGAATATATTAACGCGCTGAAAATCATTAACGTACTAATTAATCATAATTCAAAATATAATATACAATTATGATATATATATATATATATATATATATATATATATATATATATATATATATATATATATATATATATATATATATATATATATATATCATATATCATATATTATATATTTATATATATATCATAAAATTATTACATTGAATATATATATAATTTTAATGATTTATAATTATTATTTTTAATATAAATATTTTTTTTTATTATCGTAACACACTTGAATATCTATTTATTTTAATAAAAAAAAATATTTGAAAGTTGAATAATATAAATCTAATTTAATAAGTCGATTGAATATTTATTTTACATTGAATAATGTCAATATTTTTTTCATTCGTTTCAGGTAATTTTTTTTCACACACCTTTCAAAATTAACACACCGAGTAAGTTTACACATTTTTTTCTTTTATTATGACGTTTTGAACAGCAATATTTATAAAATATGCATCTGCCAAAATATTTATACTAAACTATTTTATATCGAAAAAATTAAAACACAATATCAAAATAGAGACGTTTTCGTTCGACATTTTAAAAATGATATAATTTGAAAAGAAAAAAAAAATATATATATATATAACATTTATTATTGCTGTAAAGAAGATCGAAAGCGACGAAAAACACTCTTTATGAAAACATATTATCGTCGTAAGTCGAATAAAATATTTTTCCCGAGTTCGATACCCGGTTTTTAATGCAGGCGAATAATGACGTCGTAAATTCGCTTTTATACATGCTGCAGATTTCTTAATGGTCCGCGACCGAAAAAATAAGTTTTATACGATTTTTTCGCGTATGAATTATATATGTATGTGTAGTATCTATGGAAAAAAAAGTGATATCACTAAGAAAAAAGTTTTTCCGTTTCACAAATCACACGCGAAAAGTGAAAATCGTGCATATATTGAGGGAAAATTTAATAAAGATACTTCGAAAGTTTCGTTCATATTCGATTACGTAAAGAAAGTTCGTTTAATATGTATTATATATTTGATAGTGGTAACGCACATATTCACTTTTATATCTATATTTAAAATCTGTAATGAATTATTTTAAATTCTGAAGAATATTTTGCACATACTACTGTGATCAAAAAGTAAGGTGAAACTATCATTTAAAACTCCCATGCATTTTTTCTCGGTTGGTAGAACTGTCTATAATATTTCCCAAGCGTCTTTTTGTCAAAAGGTTTAATTATCTCCGAGTTACACGTGTTTTTACAATTCTCGATTCCTTCATCATGATAATGTATCATGTCATAAACAAAATTTCACAAAAATTCCACGCACATCGTTCCACAACCACCGTATTTACCTGATTTGGCTCCGTGCGACTTCTCGCTATTCAAAAAACTCAATAGACCAATGCGAGGACGCCATTTTGACACGATTGAGGAAATAAAAATCGAATCGAAGAAGATATTGAAGGCTATACCGGAAAAAGACTATTCCGACTGTTTAGAGGATTGTAAAAAGCGTTGGCAAAAATGCGTTTTATCGGACGGGAATTACTTTGAAGGGGATAAAATTAATTTGGAAGAATAAATAAAGAATTTACATTTTGTAAACAAATTCACCTTACTTTTTGATCATAGTGTTTTACCGTATATTCTAAGATTTCCGTTCATACAAAATAAATATATCAATTCTATTTTTCATCGATACTGAGTAAACTGTATTATATAAAAATTCCGCACAATAATTCGTTTATTGTATGTATATTATTATTTTTTCTTTATACTAACACATAAAAATATATATAATACATTCTATATACAATAAAATAATACAAATGTACATTTTCATTCGGTTTCGATTTCCACGAACCACTTACAAAACGTCTTTTTTTTTATTTGTATACATAAAACGATCGAATGGAAAAGTCGCCGAGGGAAAATCTGCTGTTTATTAAATATAATAATAAGCAATGATGGAAAAGTCGAACGGTTTTTATTTTCAACGCAGACGCGACAATAAACAAAATTTCCGCATAATATTCCGTTTATTTCCGTGTCATTTAATACGTCATCGAATAAAGTCGTATATATTTTTGACATTCTTTTATGATCGTATATAGATGATCTCGGTACGAATCCCGTGTGTCACTGTGCGTCATACGACGTATAATTCACATTAAAAATATGTTAAAAATCAATTACCTATAAAATATTTTTTACATTACTATATCACATAAAAACTGTAAAATATATTTTATTTTTATTAATATAAAATTTTTGAAAAAAAAAACGTTTTTATCCGTTATATTTATGATTGACTTTATAAGAGTGTAAAATTTCTAATAGTCATTGTTACCGTTAAAAGACGATAAATTTTCAAACAAGTTTAACCGCCCAGGAACTTTAACTAGAATCTTAATCTTTGAGTATAAACCCTTCAAATATATCAACCCTTAGCCGATTTAAACCCTAAATTTAATCGTACGACATTTCTTTTCTCTGCCGCAATTTAATTTACGCACATAATTTAACCCTAAAAGTAAACGTTTAAAGCCACAAAATCGATTTAAATATATTCTAAAAAAAATCTTAAAATATTTCTAAAAAAAAATAAATATTCGATATATATTTTTTATATTGTTTTTATATCGACCTTTCGAATTGAAAAATATATAAAGCACGAACTGTTTTATGCGATATCAGTCACCTTTTAACCGCAACACACCATAAAACTAATACGTTAATCGAGATGTCACGATTTCGTCGAGCCGTATTAACTTTCCAGTATCGGTTTATATTATTTAATACATTTCGGTCGTTTCTGTTTCAAAAAAGAAAAAAAACACTACTTAAAAATAATAATAATTATTTAATTTAAAACCAGCGCCTTTGTACCGTGTTGAAAGTACATACACATAATGATGATTTCTATTGAAGAGAATCTCCGCTTTTTTTTTACGGTCACGAATCTTTTGCGCACAAAAGGTTTGAAAAACTTTTACTTTTCTCAAAAAAAAAAAAATAAATAAATAAACAAACAAACAAAAAAAATGCACGATGATTTGTTATTTGGGCATACAAAATATGGTCTTTCGTTTATTAGTTAGACCATTAGATCTTTTCGTAGCCGAAATCGATTTGACAAAAGACCATTAAAACCGTGATTGACAATTCGTGACGTTTTCTAACAAACATATGGTTTAAAATTATCGAAAAATATTTTCAAAATATAACTAGTATATTTTTCAATAATTATATATAATGACAATATATATATATACACAATTTAAATTAGTTTATTATAGAGATAAATAGCTGTTTTTCTTAAATATGGCGCATGTATTGAAAACTGGTCTTCGACATTGTATTATATAATAAGTTTCACGTATTGTGCAAATATAATTATACATAATATAATGTATTGCTAACAGTAAATATGCATAATTATTTTTGTTATTAAAATGTATTCTTTACTTTAATAACTTAATTTCTATGTCTTATAATGAATACGTTTAGCAATAATAGTTTTTGTTTAACAAAAAGAAAAACACGTAAATTTCATGTCGTATCATAGAATTTTATTAAAAATATATTATAGATTAACTAAGATGGTTTTTATAATAAATTATATCAAAAAATATTCAATCGTTTTCATAAAAAGTCTTATAAGTTTCTTATATACTTGATATTTGACAGAATAAAAATTTAAATTTTACTATAAACATTTCCAATATTTTTTAATAATTTACTATTATATATACTTATATAATATAATTAATAATTCAATTTATTCATAAATTAATAATAATATATATCACATTAAAAAGAGTCAATCTCTAAATGATTAGACTTAAGAATATTATATTTAATTATAAGTTTTAAAAAATTGAACCAAAAATATGACTATCAAAATACAAACTAACTATTTTAAATCACTACACCACTAATTTAATTATTATAAATGTGAAAAAAAAATTCAATTTAAATGATATTGATTACAAAAATATTTCACAATAAATCTAAATTGTAAAACTGATGACTCACGCGCATCAAAAAAAATAAATAAATAAAACATTGTCGAACCATTCAATTTTAATTTTATATATTGAATAAAAAAAATTTTTCAACGTACTTTCATTGAACTTGAATACCGTTAAATATAAAAATTCGATAGATAGTATAATTTTACTTTGACTTTTTGAGAGTGAATGTTGTGCAGATATACCCTTTATACTCCAATATGTATATATATATATATATATATATATATATATATATATATATATATATATATAACGTGTATGGGCGTATCAAGAAAAGTAGACAGATGAGGCAGCATGGCGACCACTCGTCAGTGTTGACTTTCCGTTTGAACTGACAACACGCGCTCGTTCTCACCGATAAAAGCCTTCGCCGACGACGGGGAAGGGGTGTCGAGAGGGGGAGGGGGATGACAGAATCCCGACCCGTTCCGAAAAATAAAATAAAAAAAATCAACCGAGAATCCCGCAATTCTCGTCGGCATTCGCGCTTCGTTTGTGTCGAATAATTTCGAGTGATCGATCGCGTATTATTAATCGTTCGTGCGTCGTTCTCTTCGTTATAAAAGTGAAATAAATAAATACCGGTTCGAATAATCAACTATCAGTACGTATTTATAAATAAATTAAAAATAAACAAATAAATAAATAAAAATAAAATAAAATAAAAAAAACGTTATGTAAATGCGGCGTTATTCACTACGAGCAAAAAGCCGCGTTTATACCATAAATCCATCGCATTTTGCAAAGTATAAGGCATTTTGTAAAATATAAGGCTCAAACTTTTCGGACGCTCTCAGACCGATATTGGGCGAAATTAAATGTTTGGTTAATAAGTCATTCGTTTTAGTAATTGCGTCACCGTTTCTCAAATGACCCAGTTAAAAATCTAGTTACACATTCTCGATCTTCGGACGAATTATCACATCATCATTTTTTCCCCTCTCACGCACACACACACACACACACTAGAAAAATAGACAATATTCGTAATAAATTAATACTTAATCCAAATTGAAACGGGCGTATAAATCATTAGATATTTTCCAGTGGGTCACGGCGATATATCATTAATTTCTAGCCGAAACTAGCGGTCATTGTGAAATTAATCCGAGATGAATCGGTATATATATAAAAAAAAAAAATATTTATAATATTTTCAAAAGTGTCGTTTGTACGTCTGTTTGTCGTCTTTTTTTTAATATTGCGGTCACGTTTTTAATGAAGCGAACGTTAATTACCGATATAAAACGAGACGTTTAATAAAATCACATCAAAAAAGAAAATTAGATGTCCGATTATAAATAGTGAATTATTATTTTTTTTTTTCTATAGTCTAAATATTTTTTACGCGATAATTATCAGGTGAATATATGACTTGATGATCTTGTATATCACGGTTTAATCATGACACATCGGGTGATTGATTGTATGAAAGTGTAATTATAATATAATATTATATATTATATATAGAGTGGATTTATCTAATGCAAATATTTAGATCAATTTTATGCGTATTAAAAAATGTCGAATGAAAGTTTATATTTATCGTAAAACTTTTTATAGACTTTTGCGCGTATATTATTTTATAAATCCGGTAATTTTGGAATAAAAAACGACTTCTTTTCGTAAATATTTTCATAAAATTTTATATATAAAATTTTTAACACAATTTTTTTTCATTAAAGTAGCATATTATATGAATAAAGTACTATTCGTAATATCAAATTTTTAATTTAATCAAACGTATAATTATATTAAATCAAAAATATTTCGATATATACTCAATAAAATTTTCACAATAATATAATATTTATTAATCTCGATTAATGAAATTATTTTATATATATAATATAATAGTCCAATAAAAAAATGAAATAATATAAACGAAAATTACATTTTCCACGCAACATTATCATTTTATTATTTCATTCAAAATGACAAATTCCATCGTTCATATCATATTTTTAACGCAAAAAGAGAAAGAGAAAGAGAGAGAGAAAAATGAAAAAAACCGTAAAAGTCTAGAGCTTTTCCGTCTTGAGTTTTTCCGGTTTCCGGATCTCGCGAAAAATTGCCAATCCTTTGTTATAATGCGTTGTTTTCCAATGACGCGTTTCCTTTGCACGAAACTTTTTCTTTAATTTTTTTTTCTCTTATTCTATTTTCTTTTTCCTATTCTTATAAGTGAACTTTTGCGGGACTTACACGTCGAAGAGGCTTCGACGCCAAAGTTCGACCCTTCATACTAAAGTTACCAAATGAAAATATCGTTCCTTTTCTGCGGTGCAAGAATAAAGAAACTTTGTTAATAAAAAGCTATTTTGTTTCGTTCGAAATGTATTTGAATGAATTACAAAAAAGAATTATATGTAAAATATTGTATTAATTTAAAATTTTAAGATTGAAGAAAAAAATATTTAATTGAGAAATACATTATATATATTAAATATTCAAATTGAAAACTAACCGCTAACGAACTTAATCTTTATTCCTCTATTAACTTTCCAAATTGACCTCCGATTATTTTCGACGTACTCCAAATTATTTTCGCGCAATTAAGCGGACTTCTCAGAAACATCGTCTTCATCGTCATCATCATCATCATCATCATCACAGTCGTATCAAGCATCAAAACAAAAAAAATCATCATCATCTCCCCTGTCTGTCAAATATTGAATTTTTTTACGAAATAATCCAACGCATTAGTTTTATTAGACGTCGTCTAATTGAAGATTAAACCTGAAATCGTACGTTGGCCTCTAAATAATTTACAACATGCCTTATTTATCTTCATTTTTTTTTCATTCGATTCGACTCAATTTTATAAGCGATGTACTTTAGTGACTGTGAACAAATGTTCCATTAATGAAATGACGTAAATCTTCTGCGCCAGTATATTATATTATTATATATCCTGTATTTTATTTCAGAAGGACGAATTTAATATAAAATAATTTGGTTAACAAAAAATGAATAGTTTCAATATAGTTTACCTATAAAACTTTTTAGTGATACACCTCAAAATCTGCTATACATTTTTTTTTAATATGATATTTTTAACATTTATCGTAAATTAGTAAAACGAACGCTTTACAAATTTTTTATTTTATAAGTATATAAATATTTTCATAACCGAAGAAATATTGCGAATTTATAATATTACAGATCTATAGAAATCCTTAACGACTCGATTTTAAAACGGAAATAAACACAAACCGTTTTTAAATAGCATTCGAGACCACTTTTGAAACACGATAAGACCAAACCGAAAAACGGGCTCGTTTATTATTTTTTTTCTTTTCTAAATTATGCAAATTTATTTAATTTCCGTTCGTTTTCGTCGATTTTTACATCGGTTAGTTTACCGACTATTTTCACGAAAATATATTTATATATTTTTATAATACGCAAAATGGTGCGTTTTATTCGAAACGTTATTAATCTGTAATCGCGAAACGGGAATTTCTTATTATTAAGTCTGATTGAAATGTTTGAAGTTTAAGTGCGTCGCTCGCGGCTTATCGATCAATTTAACCGTAAGCGTTAAAACTAACTAAACACGCTTTAAACTTGGGAGACGTTTAACCGCTTCGTTAACTGTGCGTCGTTTGTTCTCCGAGCACTTTTATGAACGCATTTCGTATAAACTTGAATCGCTTTTGATCCCAAATTACACATATTGCCCGGTGTAAATTACTAAGTTTCGGTTAAATTTCAACTAAATACATCGTAAATAAGCCATATAAAATATTTATTATCAAAAATTATTACCATTCAATTATATATTTTTAATTTAAATATTTAACTTTTTTTTTCTTATATTAAATTAAAAATCAAAACTCATTTATGATAAATATATATAAACTATATTAAATCAATAATATTTATACACAATTAATATTTAATAATATAAACCGGTTATTTAAATAAATTATATTAATAAAATTATTATATTTTATTGAATGAAATATTATTCAAAAAAATAATGCAATAAATCTAAACTAGAAAATGTAATCCGGACACGATATGGTTTTTATATTATTAAATAATTTATAAAATTATATATGGCACTCTGTTGTTAAATATTTATATTATTATAATTTAATATTTATAATAATTGTCATTTATGTCCAATTAAAATTCTTTGTCATTTATGTCCACTTAAAATTCTTGATCTCGCTTTAGAAAATGCATTTAGCCCTTTATATTCATTCTGGTTTTCGACTTGATGGTATATTGAATCTATTAAATTCCTAGATTTCACATGTATAAATTCCATCTCATATCATATATAGTGAGGGGAAAGGGTTGAAGAGAGAGGGAGGCGTCGGCAAATATTCAATATGAGACGAAGAAATGTTCAATTAAAACGGCAATATATCAATCGTCCGAACAATTATAATATATATACAATTCTGTAAAACCAGACGTGCTCGAATCTAACCGAAAATAAATATGATAAACGTTCTGAAAAGTGGATCGTATTGAACTATATAGTACCGGTCTATCTATGACAGAGGTTCTCAAACTGTTTTCCAAAATTTCATACGTTTACATATTGTACAATCGATAATCTTAAATACTATTATTAATTCAAAGATCATAATTTACTATACTTAATCAACGTTTTTGAACTGTTTTTTTTTTGAGAAATAAATTTTTAATTTAAAAAAAATAATAATAATATTTTCAATGGATTCAATAAATATTCTTACTTCATTAAAAATATATTTAAATAAATTTAAAATGTTTAAAAAAATGCAAATCCCTTTGGGGCTTTATATATATATATATATATATATATATATATATATATATATATATATATATATATATATATATATATATAGATCGTGATTGAGAATTCCTGACACATAATCTATTTAAACCATTATTCATTTTAAGCTTGTAAAGAAAAAATCAACCTAGAGTTCGTATTGGACTATAACGCTATTATTATATTGTACAAAAATAACTTCTATTATATATAATTGTGTGTATGTAGTTTAAAACCAATATTAATCCTTAAAAATTATCAGCAATTATAAAAAAATCAATAATTTTATAACTGAATTAACCATTGTGTATATAAGTGAAAGTTTAATATAGAACTGTTAATTCAATCATATATTGGAAAAATAATTATAAAATTTAACTCGTACAATAAATATAACGTTTTACATATTATTTTGTATTACTTTTCTCACATATCTAATGAATCGATCGCAGTTTGAGAAACGCAGATCGATCCACATAGTACTTCTATGACGCCGCATATCTAACGAACGTTCAAAGGAGGCATTTATTAATTAATTGTAACAAAATGAAAATCGAAAATGTAAAACGAGAAAAATAAAGAGACACAATTATTTATCTTTCGTTAAAAGCGAAACAATTAATTTAAAACGGTCGTAATTATGCGTTTCGTCGTTAAAAAAAAACTCACCGAATCGGTCTATATTTTTTTTTCACATTCAATATCTCGTTTCGTTTTTTCGCCTATATATGTTACAGGCAATTAGCGCGAATTAATCTTAATTCGGGACGCCCACATGTGATAGGAAGCTGTGAAAATTTACGCGATATATAAATGCGCAAAAAATATTCTATGAGTACATTTTTGATATTAATCGTTCGTAATAGAATATTTAGAGATTCAATTCAGTTCAATATTAGAGATTCAAATTTACTGTGATTTTTATATATTTTTTATAAATTATTATAAAAATATAATATATTATATTTATTTTTTATTAATTATTACAATATTAATATATCAAACAGATCACATCAATTGACGCTTTCCTTGAATAATTCATATTATATTAGATAATTTTAGATTCACATGTATTTAGATCAAACAACCGTTGCATATCTTTTAACTATCTTTCAGCGCAAAATATAAACGTATAATATTTTAATGGCATCGAAAACGATATATATATATATATATATATATATATATATATATATACATATATATATATAAACATTTTTTTATAGTATTTATCAATATTCAATTCATCAGTTTAAATCGATGAAATAAAAATAAATAAAATCAGTGCTCTTTTACTCTCGTTTTGTACCGAGTCGATGTAAATTTATGCAAACGGTTTAAAATCAAATAAATACCATTAATATGATAATCCGTGTAGAAATCTCTTATTGGACTTCCGTTTTTAACGTACAAAAATAAAAATAAATAAATAAATAGAAACGGTTTGCATTCGTGACGAACATCAAAGTTCGAAAATACGACTCGTTTGTCGTACAAATTAAGATCTTATCTATTCGAGATAAATCTACGTATTTTTATGGACATTTTTGAAGCTGTTTCAATTTAGATTTAATCGAATTCTAAACGTTTTTAACTACGTTTAGATATTGCGAAAGTGTCGCATTTTAATGCGTCGATGCAATCAGGTGCTATTGAACTCGAAAAATCATTCTCAAATATTTTCTATAAAATATTTATATATTATTTTTAACAAAAAAAAAAAACGAGATTTTCTTGAACTAAATTCTAATTCTTATAAAGATTTTTTTATCATACTTCTAAATTATAAATTCGAAATGCACTAGATATCAATCTTTCAAAATGTTGTTTCTTATTTTTTTATATATATGGTAAATTTCTATTTTTCTCAATAGCAAATTATTTAAATCATTCTCAAAATTATTAAATCCTGTTGAATTTTATTCTAACACTGTGTTTTTAAATCTCCAAATATTTCATTAAAAATCGTTAAAATAAATATTTTTCACTTTCCGCTTCAATAATTAATTAATTTTATTTATTTGCGTATATTTCTATTATAAAATATTATTTATAATCCAAAATGAAAATTTTCGATATACCATACACTTGCATGTTGAAAAAAAATTATAATCGATTATTAGTGAAATTCAAATTTAACTAGAATAAAATAAAATAATTATATAGTATAAATTTTAAAATTAACTTTAACATTTTTCGACATTTAGACGTCTAACACGACATCATAATAAATAGACAACATCATCAAAGTTGAATTTCGCGCCAATTTTGAAATTCTTTTTCACGTTTATAATATTGTAATATATGTATGTATAAGATATTTCATGTCGGTTTTTATTGATCCGATTTTTGTAACATGTAAATATTGTATGCATTTGTCATTTCGTATCAAGAGTTACGGATCGTCTATGAACTATTGTAGCCGATCGATCAAGTCAAACTTGCAAGAGGAGCTTATCAAAAGTTATGCGAACCGGTTTCAAAAAAAAAAGATACCTTTATAAAAAAAAAAGAAAAAGCCAAACGCGATAAATTAACGTCGATTACGAAAATTATAAGTTGTCAACGCGTTTGTTGTTAACTTTTGACGTTTATCGCTCATATTTTTTCTTTACATTAATAATGATTTAAATTATTGTAATTTTCTTATATATGATTCAAAATGTCAAATATTTAATTTAAATTTAAAAATAATCTATTATATGAAATTTTTATATATTTTGAAAGTTAACTTTTTTTTTTAACTAGTTCATATCGTCAACTCTTCAGTCAATCTTAATACATTATTTATATCTAAATAATTTAATATTTCATATTTTCAATATATTTATTTTTTTAATATTGCAAAACAATAACAAATGAAAATTTTATATAATATTAATTCATTTTTTTCGATAGTTTCAAATTTCTTAATAGTCATTTATTATTATTTTTTGATAATAATGAAGTTTTTTGTGAATTAAAATATATATGAAAAAAATGAGTAATTCAAAAAATTTTCAATTTGCTTTATAAAATATTAAATATTTAAATGACTTGCTTAATTATAAAAATTTAATAACTTTAATTACTAATAAAAGATGTTAGAAATGTTCAATACATTATTTTAAAACTGAATTATTTCAATGATATTCGAATATTGCAAACATTCGTCAAGTCACAGTATAAAGAATAAAAATAATTTTGGTTATATTATATATATATATTTTTAAATATCGTAATACAATATACACAAAATCCTCTTCTATTATTATTTTTTCTTTTGAAAAAAAAATTTTACAATTTGTCACCTTCAAACCGAAATCCGTTACTTTCGATACGATCCGGCTGAAATAAAAAATAAAATAAAAATAAAACATCATAGTACGGCAAAGAACAAAAACAGATGTTCTTGTAATGAGATCGATCGTCGACAATGACTCGTCCAAAGTGTCAAAACCTGAATGTTTAATCTGTAAAAGAGATCGAATCATTTCCGCATCAAATCACCATCCGCAAAAATCGCCATTATTAATATAATAATAATCGCACAGCAGTGGAACAAAAATATTCGAGTGCGATGACCCCCATTATTAAAATGCGTATATTTAAAAAAAATGATAATTCTGTTGACTATTTTTTTTTAATATTCTTATATATTATAGACAGTCCTACCAACCAAAGAAAAAAATACAATTTACCTGCCTTCCTAATGCCCGTGAATTTTAATTAACAATTTCACCTTACTTTTTGATCATATATATACACATGTTATATATTTTTAAGACGATTCGGACGGTTCATATTTAGACTTTTAAATATCAAAAATATAACGTATAATAAACAAATCGACTGTCGTCGACTTGTGACGATGTCCAGACATCGTATTTAGAATAATTCGATTCAATCGGAAACATTTTCTTTAAGAAAATATATAGAAAAATAGAATGTCTTTTTCGCGCTTGATTGATACGACGAGAATCACCTGTTTAACCGGTGTCAAATGTCGAGACGAATCGTCGCATTATATTAAAACAAATCTAATGTCGACGAAGTCAAATTGGTGAGCCGCATTATTCAATTTGCGGCCCCTCTGGCGACGGCGTGAAGGAAAATTCATTCGAAATGCGCATCGAATTTTCATCGATGGAAAAAATATGTAATGGCGATGAAAAACACTGTGGAATGATATAAAACGACCGACGTTAAAATGTATCGTTTTTATCATTTAAAATAATAAACGAATATTGAAAAAAATATATATACATAATTAAAATAAATCAGATCAAACACATATATAATATAAATAATGGTTAAATAATCTTATTTTAAAATTAGGTTAAATAAACTGTGAATATTTGAATCTACAATATCACTTTTATATTGTATAATATTTCTTTTTTAGATATTTCTAACATAAAACGATAGTAACATTTTATCAATTACATATTTATCTTTTTATTTATGACAGTTTTTACATTAAAAAAATCGTAATATTTTTTATTATCGATATGTTCAAAAAATTTAAATAAAATCAGGTATAAAATTCGTTCAACTTTAAATGACTTTTAGCGTTAAAACAAATCAGACTTATTTATAAAATCACTTACAAAACAAGGAAAATATAATTTATTATTTATTGTTGATTTTATTTAGATTTAAAAATATTTATTCAAAATAATAATTAATTGTATATTATCATAATTATTATAATTATATTTTAATGAAAATTGAGTATACAAAAAACGTAAAAATAATTGTATGCGTTTCTATTATCAAAATTTTGATAAAATCTATGATATGAAAAAAAAAACAATAATTTCATCCTTGTTTTATATATTATATTAGTGTTTCACTTTATTATTTAACTGACGATATAATTGCGCGAAAATACCGAAAAAAAAATAAACATTCGTAATTCAATTTACCTGCAAAATAACAACAACACACGAAGTGCATAAATTTAAAGACCTCTCGAGCTTGGGGCGTTCAAAGAATTGGACGTTAAAATTAAGGGGTTGTTAAAGTTGAAGAAAAAATTACACTCGGACATATAAATTGCCTCATTGTTTTCATTTCGGATACGAAACGGTGAAAGCACAAAGGGCATAAACGCTCGACTAAAATTGCCGATGAAACAACAGTTTATTGCGTGAATCATTTGAAACATTTTATATTACATAGTGATATATTTTATATTTATCTATTATATATATATATATATATATATATATATATATAATATTTTTTTAACAGCACTTACACCTTTTGTGTTCTAGTGATATTAATATTAATTTCATTTTATATGGCGTGCGTCTAGTTGAATAATTATGATGAAAAGATACAAAATTTAATTAAAAAATATATATAATAATATTAAATTAAGTCTAAATTAAATAAAAACAAACATATAATGATAACAAAAATTATGTTATCTCTAAAATTTAAAGCTTTTTTCAGAGCTTTATCTCGTGAATATTATAACATTTGAATTGAATATTAAAATATTGTACTCAAAGTGTTTTATATATTATAAAAAATACTTGAGAATAATTTTAATTACTAGAAGACCTCAAATAATCTACATATTACTATAAATAAAATTTTCATTCAGAAATTTCCAACAATGCTCTCATAAATACAATAAAAATATTTTAAGAAATGAATATGTAGAATTTGGATTTTTTCCTTTTGAAAATAAAATGCAGCGCCGCCGCACGCCGACGGTGTCACTCTCAAATATCACCTAATTTGTACAATTTAATATTAAATAATCTTTACAATTCAAAATATACATCATCATGCCAAAGTATACATCTAAAATAATTGAGAATCTTTATTTTGATCAAACTATCCGATTTCGAACCCAAATTCTAATTCTTAGATCACTTGAAATTATTCTATTTTTTTCTCAATAGTTTTCAAACCAAATAAATCGAAATATTTTCATTTAAAAAAAAAACATACCAAAGAGACAAGTGTAATAAACAAAAATCGAGTGCAATAAATCGACGCTCGCAGAGTGAACAAGTGATCGAATATGCGCATTGACGACAATGTGCCGAAAGTTGTTGTCGAATCGCACGACGAGCTCATCGAAACTCGTCGAAGACTCAACGATGATGCAGAAGCAGCAGCAGCAGCCAGACGACGAAGATCTCAGTAAGGACAACGCGTCCTTCGGCGATATGGAGCTGGAGGATTCGTCCTCGGACGAAAGGATCGGCTTCAATATCATCGTACCATCGAGACTGCCCAGAAGGACCAGAAGCCTACCTCAGATATGCTCGGAATCATTTTCGGCCTCCGATCAAAAAGAGCAGATCCTGAACGACGCCAGGGAAGCAAGAGATCTTCATCCGGCGTCCATTCAAGCAGCCAGAGCTTTAATCGGCGAAGTCAGACCACTCATCACGCTCAGAAGGCACTATTATCCTGAAGGTGGTTGGGGTTGGTGCGTTCTTAGTGCTGCTCTTGCAGTCCATATTTTGTCTCATGGACTTCATGTAACAGCTGGCATTCTAATTATTCAGATTGTCAAAAGATTCGGAGATCAATACTTTCTTCAGGCAGGTATGCTCATAAATTTTACAAAACTGTTATTATCAAGCTTTCCTATTTTTCATATACATTTTCATAAAATAATAATTTAAAAAAAAACTTTTAGAACCACTAAATATAATTGTTAACTTTCTACTATAAAATATTATAGATACTTCAATGATCTCAATAAATTTTATGTTTTTTTTATTATTCAAAAGGTTTCTAAATTTCATTAACTCGATATACATATACATAGCACAATTTTATCTTTTACATATCAGAATGACTAAAGCTTCTCGAATATTGATTTGCAATTAACACAATATTTAATAGCCTATATATATATATATATATATATATATATATATATATATATATATATTCATTTTTTAATCACTTAATACTTTCATCCTATTATTTTAAACTACATAAACGAGTATATATACTTCAAAATTACACGGATTTTCATATATGATTTATAGTTTTCCACCATGTGGAAAATGCCGCGCATTTAATCCGAAAATGTAACAGGAAAATCCGAAATCCTTCGTCCGTGATGAAATCGTCCATCCCCTTTTACGATTAGGTGGTGGAAATAAAAAAAAATCGTAAAATACATAATATAAAATAATATATATATGTTTTTTTAATCTGATTCATGGACCGTCCTTGTTCAGGTCGTAAACATGTGTTACGACTAAATCAAATATGTTTTTTTTCTCATACTATATATATTTTTTGAAGCCATTTTCTTCACAGACTTAATAGTACTACTTGAAAATTATTACTCAAATATATTTATATATAATATAAATATAAAAGATTTATACTGAATAAAATGACAAATTTTCTATGAATAAAAAATATATTAATTATTGTAAAGGTAGTCTGATTAGAAGACGATTTTATTACGTTATATAATGAAACATTATAAAACACTATATTAATCATTTAATGATAGTTTTAAATTAAATGTGACGTCATTCGTCATGCGTAATGCGCAACGCTATCTAGAAAAAAAAGTTCGTGCGCACAAAAAATAAAGCTCGAAACGTTCACCTTTTAACTACATACAACATTACGATTTACAATAATCAATAAAACTAAAATAATAATAAAAATAATAGTAATCACCCGTCGTAATTTAACCCGAATCACGGACCATTTACACGAACTGTCCCCCATATATTTACCAATTTTATTTTATTTTTATTTTTTTACTCTATCAATACTAGAGGTACACTTTTACTTTACTGCCGAATCGTTTATTTTCGCTTCGATGAAAAACCGAGTTATCTAAAAAACAAAAAAAAAGAAAATATGGCCGATCATCGATTCGCCATTTTATATCCGTTTCACGTGAAATCCGCAATAAAAATATTCCGTGTTTTAATGTCGAAAAAAGGTGATCATTTTTCACTTGAACGACGCTTTTTAATATAGGATTAAATATATTCAATTTTCAATGCTTAAAATGTATCATTTATAAACATAATAAATTAATTAATAATATATATTCACCTCTTATATAAGTGAAGATATTTTTTTTACTGAATCGAGTCATCAGCTCTACGCTAAAATTTCAGACACACATTCTAAATAACTAAATATTGGTGAGTAAATTTAACCATTAGGTCATTTAAATATAAACATTAAAAATTATCACTATATAATTAATTATGATATAATGATTATAATCAATATATAAATATTGAAAATTTTCTTAAAATTAACACAATGTCAATATAATTCGTGTTTAATATTAATGAACGTCATTATACATTGGCGCCATTATATGAACGGCTACATATTTTAACGTGCGATTAATTTATTTTATAAATTACATTACGATAAGAAAAATATGTCGAAACTCGGACTACATCAAATTTTACTTCAGATAAAAAAAAACCAGCGACTGTGCACATATTTATTTACATAACGTATTTAAATTTAACAACATTTTTGCGTTGATTTTTTTTTTCTCAAAAAAATACACATAAAAGCCCATTCATTATTAAAATAAATCTTTCGCACTAATCTTAAGAATCCGGTCGACATGCGAAAAATACCAGTTCGATTCGCGTTTATTTATTTTAATTTAATATATTTATATTTTATTTATTATATGTATTGTGCGTCGTGATTTATTGCATGGATAATCTTAAATTTTAAAAGGCGAATCGCGCTTAACATTTACACGTCGAATTAAAATCGTTAACCCTTTGCCGTCCGCTACTAGATTTAACCCTTAAACAGACGCGACATGATTACTATGTTCCGGACGACAATAAATTGAGATTGACGGTCAAAATTAGTTTTAAACGCGCACAAATCATCTCTTAGACGCCATTATGATTTATAATGTCGTTCTATGATAGATAAAAATGCTTAAAATTAATTTTAATGCTAGCATTAATAAAATATATATATATGGACGTTTCGTCGAATAAGCAGGTACGAGATTTTTTTTTTTTGTAGTATATAAATAAATTTATTTGCCGGTTTTTCTTTATTTAGATATTGAGTCATAAAAATGTGCTTTTAAAAGTATATTATATTATATTTATTTTTTTATGCGGTGCCTTTTTTCGTAGGTCGTAATTTATGTGTCGGATGACCACAATATTGTAAGTCGTTCAATTGATTTTCTTTATCGTATTGTATAATATTATTATATGGAAAAACTTCGTGTACTCACATTTTTTTACGAGATAAGATATTTTGTATCTCATAAAAATTTATAGAAAAACCTTAGGTTATATATAATATATATGTTACGGGAAAATTCTTACATTAAAATACATATATATTTTCAATGTGTCATATATAGGTATATAAAAAAAAAACACGTAAACAAGTGATTATTGAAAGAAAATATTAATCATTATAAATTAAAAATAAATGATTCAACACTGTGATCAGAAAGTAAGGTGAATTTGTTTATAAAATGTAAATACTTTATTTATTCTTCCAAATTAATTTCATCCTCTTCAAAGTAATCCCCGTGTAATAACGCTTTTTGCAGTCCTCGAAACAGTTGGATTAGTTTTTTTCCAGTATAGCCTTCGAGACCTGCTTCGATTCGTTTTTTATTTCTTCAATCGTATCAAAATGGTGTTCCCGCATTGGTCTTTTGAGTTTACTGAATAGCCAGAAGTCGCGCGGAGCCAAATTAGGCGAATACGGCGGTTACGGTGGTGAGTCGAGTTTTTGGCAAAAAAGTTGCGAAAAACCAATGCAGTATGACATGATGTATTATCGTGATGAAGATACCAAGAGTTGTTAAAACACGTGTAACTCGGAGATAAATAAACCTTTTGATAAATAGACGCTTGGCAAATGTTAAAAAAATTTACAATTTAACTACCTTCTTAACGCCCAGGAGTTTTAAATGATAATTTCACCTTTCTTTTTGATCACACTTGTATATTATCCAGTTAAAAAATGTCATGAAAAATAATTTACATCAATTACCCTTTCAATGATTCAAAAAATATAATTGTTTTCCGTCAAAGCTGCATCATTTCTATTTAATTTAATTTGAATAAAATCGAAAGAATTGCCAGTAACACGTATATCTCATTTTGTATAGCGATTTTTGTAACAGTGCGTGGGTTTCGCATTAAATAATTGACAGACACTCATCCGCTATCGGTTCATATGTTACAATTTTTTTTTACCATTATATTATTATTAACAATCTGTCAACAATGAAATCAATTTTAATTGTAAAATGTATTCGGTGGTGCAGAGAAAAAAAACGAACGCCGAAATACTACAAGTTGAATAGATATGATTAATCGCCATTTTACAATGCGTTATTTATATTTTGAACGTATTTAATAATAGATTATAATAAAAAAAATATATAAACTTCTCCGCGGTTAGTGTGTTAAGACATATTATATATCATAATATTGAATACGTTATATTTTAAATATAAGTATATACTTTCTTTCATATCGTTCAAAATTAACATCACAATTTATTTTTAATTATAAAAATCATTTTAAATATTATTAATGTAATTTATTACATATTTTATACATTAAATTATATATATATATATATATATATATATATATATATATATATATATATATTATTTTTAAACATTCATAACCTTTCACTAACAATAATAATAATAACAATAGAGTTAATTAAAACCATATATGAAACGGCATACGTAAGATAAAAAAAAGAATCACAATAAATTTACTCCGTATAAATTGCTCAATAATTTTCACCCGTTAACCGTTACACGCTTTTAACCCCTTTACGCCTTGTTTTATTTTTATTTTATTTTAATTATTTCACGTACTGACGATATATATATATATATATATATATATATATATATATATATATATATATATATATATATATATATTATAAAATGAAACACATTAGATTTCATTCTTTCTGTACGTGAATCGTAAGGCAATCATTTTCATTTCATAAATCGGACTTGTGTATTATTATTTGTTTATACGAATACATATATTTATATATAAATATACAAAGAATCTCAATCTGTATTAAGAAGAAATTAAAATTTATTAAAAATTATAATTTAAATGTGATCTCTTTATTTTAATTGTATTATTCATTTTTAATATGTCATTGCTTTTTCACATAAGGATTAAAATTATAATGTTAAGATATAACTTACATTTTTTTCATATAACTGTCTTACAAAATTATTTTAAATCTATAATTATCCAAAAAATACAGATTATTATATTCTATATTAAAACAGTGGTAATTAATCTATTTTATTTCGCAGACCATTTTTGAACAATAATATAAAGACATAAATTCCTATAAAATATTAAAATAAACATTTATATAATACTATTACTGGTAAAAGACAAAAAAAAATAAACTTATTAAAAATACATCATGAATCATTGAAAATCGTTTCACGAACTCTAAAGTGTCATAGATTAAGATTCAATACTTTATAGAGAATTTATAAAACATTTACATATAAAATTCGATGACCTGTAAATTACTTATATAATTCACACACTATTTTTAAATATAATATAATTAACAAACAAATAAATTTTATTAGAGTCATTACAATAATAGATAAATATTGCGTGCAATTGAATTGATTTCGATCGATTTTTTTTTTTAAAGTCTAACATTAATAAACGCGAAAAAAATGGTTTAAAACCATCGTTTTAATACATATATAATGCTGGATATATATTATTTTCTATATATATTGGAGGCCTTGACAGCAAAACCGTTGCTCATTGAAGCGAGTTCTATGCACTATTAACCCGTCGTTTGTGATCTAGAAGAGACCGGTCAAAATTTCTCCATAGAAACCAGTTCGCTACAAATACATATTATTACATGCGTGCAGACGTTCTTATATTTTTTTTTCATATATATATATATATATATATATATATATATATATATATATATATATATAGTTGTATTTGTTTTTATATACAGACTGACTAAAAGTAAAAAAAACCAAGTGTCTAAGAATCGAACCGCGACTTCGTTTACATCAAAAACACTTCTGTTGATTTCATTACGCGCCGTCGCCTTTAATAAATAAAAACTTGATAATTTTTATTTATTAAAAAAAATATTTATTATTATTATTATTATAGAAAAAAATTAATTAACAATTATTTGAAAAAAAAATTTTTTTTTTTAATTTAAAAGAGAACTAAGTATATCGATACTTTTATATTATAAAAATCTTTATAAAATGTATTTATTAATATTTTTAACGAATTTCGATAACAAAAATAAACTATATGACTTACTTAAAATCGCCCGTTATGATGAGTTTCACATATCGCAAAAATAATATAACACTTTAATCAAAAAGTAAGGTGAATTTGTTTATAAAATGTAAATTATTTATTTATTCTTCCAAATTAATTTCATCCACTTCGATTCAGTTTTTATCTCCCTAATTCTAATTAAAACGGCGTCACCGCATTGGTCTTTTGAGTTTACCGAATAGCCAGAAGTCGCTCGGAGCCAAATTAGGCGAATACGGTGGTTGCGGAACGATAAGAGTCAAGTTTTTGGCAAAAAATCAATGCAGTATGACATGATGCATTATCGTGATGAAGGAACCAAAAGTTGTGAAAACACGTGTAACTCGAAAATAATTAAACCTTTTGACCTACCAACAGTCCTACCAACCTAATTTTTTTTTTACAATTTACCTGCCTTACTAATGCATTAGTATATATTTATATGAAAATAAAACACTCTATTTTATTTACGATATATTTTAAATTACAATCAATGTTTTTATTAACTGGCAAATGACTATTAAAAAATAATTATTTTTTTACGATAGGAATTAATTAAAATATAAAAATATCATGAACCAGAATTTGAAACCTGATACTAATAAGTAAAATAATACCGAAAACAACACTCGAATCAATAAATGTTTATATAAAGCGATGTTTATATTCAATAAAAAAAACATTGTAAAAGTAATTTAAAAAAAAACAGGTTATTGATTGACTGAACTCAACTTTTAAAAATATAATAAGAACCGTCGATCTGATCGCGTCTTTATTATTATTTTCCGTCTCGAGATTCACATTAATTGGTGAATGCGAAAATTATATTTAATTAATATAAAAACCTTTCTACGATTTGATACGATAACGTTATGCGAAAATACCAAATAATCTAGAAAAAAATAAATATATAAATAAATAAACTAAAAGAAACGAAAGTCGAAATGAACAAAAACCAATTGATAAACCGATGCCGTTGAATTTATCGCAGTCGATTTTTTTAACACTTTCGACGCGCGAGTGTTTTATTGGGCTGCGTCCGTTTACGAATTTACAACCGACAACACCTAAAATGTGAACGAAATTTGATATACGTACAATCAAATATTTACCTTTTTAACACACTCTATCAAATATTGTTATATCATAGATGACCTAGTTTTATAATACAATATATGTGACATTATTATAATTGTGATATAAAATATATCTGTTAAGCAATACTAATAATGTTTATAATACTAAAAATATTTTATTATCGTTCTTCTTGTTTTTGATATTAAATATTCTTTCTTTAGATCTCACAATATTATCTAGAAATAAACAAAAATCAAATAAATCCAAAATCATATTATATATATAATTGAGAATCTTATATCTTTTATTATAATATTTTCAGAATCGTTATGCGAATATAACAGATAATAGAATTAGATTGTTCAATGATAAAATCGCTTCGGGCGCGAATCGCGCTCGTAAAATTCGCAACAGGGCATAAATTTACATGGCAATCGTATCTATATTCTCGGCATAAACATAAAAGGCTTTATAATAATGCCAAAAGCGGCTCGATTCGCACGCGGAAAAACTCGACCGTACGCGGAAAAGCCCGCGCGATAGTTTTCCCCGGGCATTTTTCCGGCGCGCGTTACACGCATAAGTCTTCGCAATAATAATTTGTCCTATGCAAATTTTAACCGCTATTCGAAGCGATTATATGGTCCATTTTTTTTTCTCGGCTACCGAGAAAAAGTTTTCTGCGTTTTCTCTCTCTCTCTTTCTCGTCGTCTTTTTCTTTTTCTCGTTTTCTTATGTATCGTCTCGTCGAAATTTAGTGCCGCTTTTTACGTCGTAATTTGTGTTCGTAATCCGAGCGACCGTCTTTATCGTGAATTATATATATATATATATATATATATATATATATATATATATATATATATATATATTTATCCGAGACATACTAATTTTCGAATTATTCCTATGAACCGTGGCGAATTTGTTAAGTTAACCCTTTGCGGTCGTGCGTTCATACATTTTTTGTCTTCTCTTAAACATTTTTCAATATCAACATCGTTCAATTCCGTACGCACATATTTTCCATATCATCTTAATTATCAACCGATTGATATTATGTTTTCTATTAAACTATAACTTTATACAAAGATCATAAAAAAAAATATATTGATATCATTTAATGTGTTCTGTAAGTGCAAAAGATTAACGGCTCCTGATATATATAATAAACTTTTTTTTTAATAAATAATTTTTTTTTTAATATTTATTACATATTTAATGCTCGAATGATAAATCTAAAATAATAACCAGTAATCAAATTAAATTATAATATAAAACTTTGCAGTGATTTTAATACGAATGTTCCAAAATCTTAAACTTTCCGGACAATGCTTTAAAAAGTATCGAAGACCGTAAAGGGTTAAAAATATATATTAACCGTATTAAAGATTAACTATTTCGAAAAACGACGATTAAGATTACGATCGATCGACGTCGTGAGATTATAATTTTGCGATTATAATTTTACAGGATTTATGAGCGTCGTCATACGTTGTTTTTTTTTATTATTCATTAAATTTTATAATCAGATCTTAAAAATTACATGTTTTTTATGAGTACCTCTTGGCATCATATTTTTTTTTATCCATAATTTTATTTATATATTATTATACTTGTTTTGAGAAGCGCTTCCTGTTCAATTTGTTCTGAAATGGCTTCGAAATATTTCATCTATATAAAATATGATGTAAAGGCATTTCCTGTTTTATTATTTCTTCAGAATTCATTTCTTATTTTAACGTCAAATTTATTCAAATATATACTTTATATTTATGTTATTAAAAATATATGATAATTATTATTATATATATATATATATATATATATATATATATATATATATATATATATATATATATATATATATATATGACAACTCAATAATAGTTTTTTTTATGAAATATATTACTCTATAAATCTTATTTTTATTATTAAATAATACAATTATATTGCTTCAAAATTTAACGTATATTGATAGAAAAATATATTTTTTTAATTTTAAAAAAAAAATGATAAAATCCGCCACAAATACATCTATTGTATCGATTCAACAATAAACAAACAAAACCGCGCTAAAAACAATACTCGTATAACACGTTTAAAAAAAAAATAGCATTATATCATTGTCATTAGAATAACAGTCGGCTGATTTTGAATATCGTTATTTTTTTTTTATTCATTATGACTTGCGATTTTTTCCGTTGCTTCTATTTTGGAAAAAATGTCCCGTTCGTTTTTATTTATTATTATTTTTTGATTTTTAATATTATATATATATATATATATATATATATATATATTTTTTTTTTTGGGTTACGATCGCGTATTATTGGAACGGTATGCGGTGCAAATGGCCGGTTATAGGTTCATAGCCCGAAGGCTTTAGCGGACCGGTTAGCTTTAGGCTAGCCTAATAACAACCATTGTGCCACCGACAACATTAGCCTTTTAATCCTATTAAAACGATTCGTACTCGAATTACGAACGCACGAATCCTGAGGACCACTTGTGACGATGCCTTGCTACTTTTAATATAGAAGCATATTCTTAATTGTTTTTTTTTCAATTTTTATTTATTAATATGTTATAATATATTTCGAATTTTTTTTTATTTTTTATAATAAAAAAATATTAAAAAAAATATTTTTATATTAAAAAAAAATATTATTTTTGAACATTCCTATTATTATAATAACTAGTATATTAGTATAAAATTTTGTTTAAATTTGATCATAATTATACTAAATAAAATATTTTAAAAATCTACAATATTTTCACTGATATATATAAAATAGCGCCATCTGTTTGCAAATTTTCTTTATAAATGTTATCATAATACGTAATATATTTTAATATTCATATAAAAATTATGATCGTCATATATAAAATAAATTAAAATTATTTTTATCATTTATATATTGATATGAAATCATAAATATAAATAATATTCACCGTAATAATTTAAACCCGTGTGGATTAAACACTAATGGAAAGCGAAAGCTTTCCTCTTTAATCTTTATATATATATATATATATATATATATATATATATATATATATATATATATATATAAATCGAATTTTCCAAAGAAGCACAAACTAAAATTATTCATTAATTAATCGTCAAGATCCATTACACAATTAACTCAACAACAACAAAAAAAAACTTTTCACATAACTTTTCGAATGAAAAACTTTTCTTCGATTTTCCGTATACGGTTTACGCTTCATACGCAAACACAAATACGCGTAAGCTCCTTTTTATTTTATTTTATTTTTTTTTTGTTGTAGAGAGTACAAAAGAAAAAAAACAACACACAAATAAATAATGTGGAAAAAATTATTTTTTTTCGAGACGATAAACGCGCGTAAATAAATCTAATTTATCGTATAGCCGACGAAAACTCGACGTCGTACAAAAGTGAAAATATACGCGAAAAAACGCACAACGTTACATAATAAATCGTATTATTTTATACGTATATATATATATATATATATATATATATACATATAGCAATAATACGCACCGATATATTTCGGTGACAGTGCGCTGGTTATTTTATGCATATGTGCATTGAGAGCAAATTCCACGAATATAAAACGATTTAGATGAGGAGGCGTCGTAAAGAATAAAACACGACTGTTATATCGTCACACGTAATAAAACCGTTATTATATTGTATTATAATGATGTTATAACAGTATATAAAGCGCATCGAATGACGTATATATATAAGTATGTATGTGAACAATAAATATTCTTTTTACATTCTACAAATTTATATTTATATTTTTTAAACATTTTATAAATGATTTAAGAAAATTATTCGTCTTATAGAAAAAGTTTAAATTGATCGATAAATATGGATGATATGAAATATGGATCATATATATATATATATATATATATATATATATATATATATATATATATATATATATATATATATATATATATTAATATAACGCATAATGAATGATTAAGTTTTAAAAGACTTACGTTATTATTGAATATAAAGTGTTGTGTTTTATTTGTTTAATCTCGTTATAAAAAGTAATCCTATAAATATTCAATAATATTACAGTTACTTGATATTCCAATTTTTTATATTCAATTATTAAAATTAAATCGGGAAAAAATGTATTTCTAATAAATAATTAAATCGATTTCATTAAAAATTTAACTCATAAATAATTTGAAAAAAAAATATCGTGATTTAATAATGTGTTTGTGGTGAATAATGCCACCTTTCATCACAATTATAAAAAACTTATAGATAATATTTAAAATAAATAAGTTATTTATAACGATGTGCGATGTCCGATAATAAAATCAAACTTTACCGGCGATTTCTTTATTATTTAATTAATACAACACCTGTGAAAAAAAATACATCGTTTTAATAAAAACACCACACGAAAAAGGCTTGATTTATAAAGTCGTTACGAAAAAAAAACACTTTTCCGATAACACACATACTCAAAAAAAAAAAAAAAAAAAAATATATATATATATATATATATATATATACAATATTTGCAAATATATAACTAAATTTTTTCATATTATAGTTCTAAAACACGTCATTTAGATATTAAACTTAATTTATTGCCCGTTTTTACCGACATCGGTTAAAACGTTCATAAAAATACCGATCGTCTTGTTAACACGTTCTATTTTAATAACACAAAGTTATCGATAAATTTTCAGTTTAAATATTTACCGCTGAAAAATATTAAACGCATTTTTTTCATTTTCGACTCCCATAAAAAATAAATCGAACGAATTGTGAGCGCAACTTGATATTCTATTATAATATTCTGACTGCATTTTGTATAGCAAAAAAAATATTAAATTATAATTAATCGCCACTGCAAACGTTCATAAATCAACCCTCTGTTCTCGTTGTCCCTATCGGAAAATTCAGTTTTCCGTTTTTGGAACAAATGTAACGAAAATTTCCCTCTCACTAAACATCGCGTTTCGGGCGAAGTTCCGGAAAATCGAATGAAAATGTTCATTCTTAATCGTTTTTTAATTTCTCAAAATGCATTATATCATTTTATTTCTTTTTTTTTTAATAAAATAAATATCAAATTATAGGAAAATTTATTTTTTTCACAATCAAAAAAAATACGTTTATAAGATTTATATTTCACATATAAAGTATAAAAAATATATTCAAATTTAAAATTAACATTTCAGTACATTCTTAAATATAATATTATAATCGTTTCTCGTTTTTAAATTCCTCGCATATATCATTTTTCTATTTGATTATTATTGCATTACGTAAAATGTTTCCTTTTCCTCATCATATAAATAAATTAGTGATACAACAGCTGTTTTGAATCTAAACATCTATTTTCAAGTTTCAAAAGCAGACTTGATTTAAAATAATAATAATTTTAATTTACATATCAACCCTCTTTTCATCCTAATCGCGATATTTAATGCGATATACATTAAAATTCCTACTTTATATAAATTTTAATTTTTCATAAATAAAATAAAAATACACTTATATCGTTCACAATCACTTATCGTCAGATATAATATTCATCGCGTATATAATTTTTTTCGAATAATAACAAAGTGCGATTGATGTGCTACGAAAATTAGTTTAAGTTTATGTTACAACAAATTTAGCGCCCACTTAAGCTGTCATCGTTTTTTTTTTATTTTAATTTTAATTTTTTTTTTTTTTTGAATCGGCCATTTTGTAAAAGCGCCATTATTATATGGCGATTTTGAATGACGTGCGAATTTTTCGAAACGGCCACTCTCGCCGCCATAACTAAATACTGTATAAAAACGATTAAATCTATATTAAATATACTACAATATATAAAGTACTGCGATGTATAAAAAAAATACGTACTTTTAAGATAATTACACTAGAATAATTTTGAAATGGAAATGTTCGATATTTTTTTTTCTAGTTATAAATAAAAGTTTTTTTTTAAATCGTTTCCGTTTCAATATGAAATAGAAATGTCTTCAAATGAATGACGTCTCAATTTATTATTTATTTTTTTTTATTATATATTTAATTTAATAAAATATTAACTTCGATAAATAGGCACTCGTCGCCGTATGAAACGAGCTTTGAACAGCGTCTATGTCGTGCATGTACAACATTTATCATTTTCACATCGTAAAGATAAATATTAAAATTTCCTCCGGAGTCGTTTTTCATCGTTTTTTTATTTTATTATTTTTTACTTCTACTTTACTTCTTTATCGTCTACATCCTCGAATAGAACGAGTTCCACCCTCTCATTTGTTAAGATGACGACTGTTTCGTCACGATAGCATCTGAAGATGACGAGAACAAAAACGCTACGAAGAAAACTGTCATCCGCCACGAACGACACATTCGTCAAAATTTCCGCTGAAATATATATCTTTTTCTTTTGTACTTTTTAAATGCGATAATTAAAATATATATATAAAACACAAAAGCGATTTTAATCTCGGATTTCACAAATAATTATAAAAACTCATTAATACTAATGTCGCTTTATATATTATTCACGTGTTTTTATAATATTTATTTATATGTATTTGAATATAAATAATATATAATATTTTATTTAATTTAACAAAATTGTCAAATTATTTTTATGGACATCTTTTGTCAAGTAGAAAAAATATTAAATTTTCAAAATTAGCATTTATATTTTTATATAGATGGCAGTATAAGCTTTAACTGTTTATTTTATATTTCATTATAAATTAAAAAATAATTTTCTAAAAATTATTATAATTATATACAATATATATAATATAAAAATAACACCATATATTCTCAAATTAACATATCAATAAATATTACAATATTATAAATATATAATGTATTAAATATTTACTTCTTTAATTAATAATTTTTATTTAGTATATATATTGTCTAATTCAAAAGATGTCACTACTACATAAGTATTGTTAAAAATATATATATTTATTATATATTATATTATAATTACGAATATTAATTTATTCATCAAAAATTTAATATATTTTTTTTATAATTTATTAAATTGTTTTTTTTTTGTTTTGTTTCAGGTGAGTTTTTTTCTCAACTTTTATTAACAACTTGTTAAATTGAAAAGAGGTAAATAAACTAATCTATTTAAAATTATTTTAACACAAACCGGTGTACATATTTATTCGATACTTTGACGTTTTTTCCTTCAGTTTCTTTCGTCGTTATCCAGCTTAATATCTGCTAATGGCAATGATTTACTATGACATTCGCCAAATGTGGCAAATCTTCGCCATCGTACATCCATAGACGTTTTCAAATAATTAATAATATATATATATATATATATATATATATATATATATATATATATATATATATATATATTACGTTCTTTTTAATTAACCAAAGTCATAATTCTTGTTTTTATCACGATCGTACGTGCGTTTAAAATTTTAATATACATAGTTGCTTATACTTGTTCGTTTAGATTTTGAGTTATTATTATTATATATAAATAATTTTTACTCCACCTCCTCATTATAGAGAATAGCATCGGAGTGCCTAGATCTAGGTTCATATTTCATAGTTGAAGGGGTGGGTCTTGTGTTACCATTTTTTTTTTGTCTATCATGAACTATGTGCGGTTTCAATTAGTCATCCGAACAAGTCTTGTAATTAAAGTGTATGCATTCATCTTACTTTAATTTCGTTTATATAGATTATTTGAACTTCTTTTATTTTTATTTTCTAACCAATTTATTTGAGAAGACTTTTAAATTATATAAAATGTAAAAAAAAAATAATTCGATATTATGAATATAAATTTTATTTATATATAACATTGTATAAATACTGCTACATTTTTTTTACATAAAATTACTTTGGGAATCGCAGATATACAAAATATTCAAAAATAAATATAGCTTTAATTATAATTGTTATTTGTTTTTTTTTTAATTATATCTAAATATCAACATCGCTTTGAAAATTAATCGATGAAAATATATGGCATTCGATAAATTCGACATGTAATTGCTACCTAGTATAGTAATAAAAAATATATATACATATTTATACATTCGCATATATATAGCATGATTCAAAAATATAAAAAAAAGTTTTTTTTTAATAATATAATAATCGATATATTAAAATTTTACTTCAAATATAAAATTCCATCAAACTTTTTCATCTATTTCTTAATGAATTAATATTCTAATATAAAAAAAACATTATTATCGATTAAAGTCAATATTTCTCTGATATATTTTTACATTTCGACTAAAACATTAAAAAAGTTTAGACTAAAAAAAAATAATATCCAGAATTAATAGCTTAATATAAATATAATTTTATTTCAATTTATTTTTTTTAAAATACACTCGTATTTTTTTTTGAACCGCAATATCAATCAATCGTATTTGAATCGAGATAGTAGAAAATTATTTGTGCACATTATAAATTCTCGAATGCTCGCAGTTTAATAAATCGCCTTTGAGTCGTCTTATAAATCTGATCATGCGACAAACCAGTCGAGAAACGGTTAAATTGAAGAGAAAAAAAAAACGACAACACGACATAAAACATAAAGCATTGACTGGGTACATGCATTTAAAATATTCGCAATTTTATACTAGAGTGCGTATTTTAAATTCTGCATCGCTAAGGACTTCCCTTTAAGACGTCGCAAATTGTATAAATTGACCGTTTGATATCGTAAAACTCGACATTAAATGGCGGTTCATATCCTAGTAAATAAATCACGATCGTTTATACTGATAATGACTTGTAAATCATTCATTTACTGAAAATAGTATTCTATCATCGTTATAAAAAATAAATAACATTTAATATAAATTTCTATATATAAAACACCATTCGAACATTAAAACAGCGCCATCTATACGTAAAAACTGCAAATTATATTTTTCAAGCCTTAAAGATTAAAAAAATGTGTTTTGAAATAATTCTTTTATATATAATATAATTTTTTTCATTAATTTTCAAATTAAAATATTTTTAACAATCTCATATAACAACTCTAAAATATAATTAGAGATTACATAATATATATATTATTATTACATGTAAATCATAGGCGACAATTGAACATTCGCCAACTTATATATATTCAGCATTTTCAGAATTGAGTTACGTTGTAAAATTAACGATTAGAGCGAGCTCGTTATACGAGATTTTTTTTTTTGTAAAACGAACGTAATGTTGTCGTAAAATTCAATATGAATATAATAAATATCAACGACACAACTTCATATTATATACATTTCATATACAGGTAGTTCAAAAAAATTTTCTTTTATTTATTCTTCTATATAAAATAATCTCCATTAAATATATTATTACACTTCTTTCAATCATCAAAGAAACTCGATCTTTAAAATAAATAGGTTTAAACTCTTTTAACGATGCACTTTAATCTGATTTATACTTGTAAAATGGCGGTCCTTCGTGATTCTTTTTATTTTTAAGAACAGAAAAAAATCACACGGAGCCATGTCTGACGAATACATAGATTGAGGTTTATTTTTTGTTAAAAATTCATTTCTTTTTTAATATTTTGAGATATATATTTCATAAATAATATTTTTTTAATAGATCCTACATTTTAAATCATACTGTATACTCATAAAGGATTATTCAAAGCGGGTCAATTAGAAGACGCGATCTTGCCTGCATACTAATCAGATTATGCTAAATTTTCATACACTTTCAAACACGTGTCACAGCTATAGCGAACTGATTTTTTTTTGAGTTTATACGCATTATACATATTGCCTATAAATTCTTATAAGGTTTGTTCCGATATAACGAACTAACTATCCGATAAAAACTGGTCAAATGCAGCGTAAAACGAGGTGAACCAAAATAAAAAAGAACACGTATCTCAATATAATATATATATATATATATATATATATATATATATATATATACCATATATATATATATATATATATATATATATATATATATACCATATATATATATATATATATATATATATATACCATATATATATATATATATATATACCATATATATATATATATATATATATATATATATATATATATATATATATATATATATATATATATATATATATATATATATATATACGTTGATATAACGTTTAAAAAATCATTATATTTATTAACGCCGTACGAAAAATGAATACAAATTATTCGATAATTGTTACGATAAAATTTACATTAAAGTGTGTGTGTGTGTGAAAATAATTGGTACGGATAAATTATATGTTTGGTACAGCGTAGAATGGTTCATACAATGAATGATAAAAGTGTGTATTATATATATATATATATATATATATATATATATATATATACATATGTGAATAACTCGTATAGTGCGATCGTAATACAACGGCGCTAGAATCCTTGACGGGCCTAAATCTGAAATTATGAGATACGAACATATCACAGTATATATTTGTTTAATACGAATACAGGTCAAAATATAACTCTAGTGTCCTGTGCTGACCTAAATCTTAATTTCTAGTCTATTTTTATAATAAATCGATTATTTTCTTATTTATTAAATTTAATAATAATATTTTCTAATATTATATAATTCATCTATTATAATATTTAATAATATAAATTTAATCTAATTTTCTATATTTTATACATCATTACCGTTATATCGTTCGGCAATATTCGTACCCAACACGTCAGTTGCGCAATACTTGTATTCATAATATATATATATATATTCAACTATACATTTTTCAATCATAATATAATAATATTGTATATTTTAATTAATAAAAAATAAATATTATTCTCGTAACTGGTTTATATAATTATTAACAACAAAATTATACACTTTCATCCTCGTTCAACTAGCAAACAATAAGAAATAATAAGAGTGCGACATGTTTTTTAATAATTCCAAATATTAATATAGAAAAAAAACTAGTCATCCGCAATGTGTGTTTGTACAGAACAAGAAAGTTACCGTTGATATATAAATAAATATTTATTTTTTTTATATATATTCATTTATATATAAGCATATTTAATTTATGCAAAGCAATTTTGTATTATGTATTAGTTTTTGGTTGCGAGATTCTCTCGCCTACTTCGATCTTGAAGATTGTACTCGAGATACTGAAGTTTTTCATTAGTCTATCTAAACAGTGCACTATTCGATATGCTGTGATCAAAAAGTAAGGTGAATTTGTTATTTATAAAATGTATTTTTTTTTTATTTATTCTTCCAAATCAATTTTATTCCCTTCAAAGTAATCCCCGTCCAATAAAACCTTTTTCAAACAAAACGGCGTCCCCGCATTAGCGTTTTGAATTTGCTGAATAGCCAGAAGTTGCACGGAGCCAAATCAGGCGAATACGGTGGTTGCGAAACGATATGAGTCGAATTTTTGACAAAAAAGTCACGAAGAACCAATACAGTATGACATAGTGCGTTATCGTAATGATGGAACCAAGTAAAAACACATGTAACTCGGAGATAACTAAACCTTTTGACAAACAGACACTTGGCAAATATTATAGACAGTCCTACCTAGTAAAAAAAAATATAATTTACCTGCCTTCCTAATGTTCGGGAGTTTTTAATGACAATTTCACCTTACTTTTCGAATCACAATTTAAATAAGCGAATGAACATGTTCGTAACCACGGGCGTCTATATATCATATTATTTGTCGTAAATAATTACATACACCCAAAAAAAAAAGAAAAAAACAACAAGATTTCAATACGTACATGCGTAATTTATTATTTTATCTATGAATGAATAATTCAAGATAACAATCGATGATTTTTCACGTTCACCACTCTAAAACCATAATAACAGTTCAAAACATCGCCTTGGGTTACAAGCGGTGGTTTTATGTTTTTATTATTATTATTATTATTTATATTTTTTCATTTTCAATAATTGCGAATGTGTCATTTTTATTATCACCTACGAATGATTTAACGACATAGACAAGTTCGAATGCCCCCACGAAATCAGCAACAAATAAATTACGCCATTTTGAATGATTTCAAATAACACGAATTTTGAAAAGGCGGAACTAGTATCTTTCGTTATTCGTTTATATCAATTTTATATATTTCTTATGCGTTTTTATAAAAATATTAATTTAACGTATTGCATATCAAACAATATATTATATTTTATAAACGATGTAAACAGAATACCTATAAATATAACGACGCCATCTGTCGGCGTATTATTTAAAAATAGATTTTTTTGTTGTCACACGTCATACATCAATACGCTACGAAACATATTCGCTCGTTCGTGCGTTTTAAATTGTAACAGAAATATGTGCAGAACGAGACGAATATTCTCGTCTAATATTCAGTTTACTCAAGAAATTATTTCCATTTGCTTATTATATATAATACTGTTACTATTTTATTGGATACGTTGATGAATATCTAGAATCTCAACTATGAATATTAAAATTATTAATAGAAACGTTTATATATATATATATATATATATATATATATATATATATATATATATATATATATATATATACTCTATAACTCGAAAATTATTACTCGTTATTTGTAACTTAAATGGTTTAACGATTATTAAATTTCATAAAAATTTTGATCACAACCCGATCGACACACAGTTAACGGTACAACCGAGATTAAACCATTGTCGTTTATTTTCCACGTATTCATGTTCGACAGATATATATATATATATATATATATATATATATATATATATATATATATATTCTACTTCATATTCATCTAACGTCGAATCGAGTTATTACTGGTCTTTAATTATAAAAATGTCATTAAAATAAATCGCTTCAATCTAAATATTTTTCACCTACATGCGCGTTCGTTGATCGATTAATATTGGCGTTGCAAAACATTTTCTCTATCCGTTAATAAAGTTGTCACGTTAAATATTTATGTAAATATTTCTATATGAAACGATGCACCGCATCGATATATTAATTTTTTTTTTTTTTTGATCGGCGGTTCTCAATTATTTTAATTGGAAACGCGTTAATTTCCGCTCGACGATATTTCGATTCTTTTCGGTTCGCCGTTTTTCAATATGACTTATTTATTAATATTTCACAAATATATTATACAAAATATATATTTACTCACCTATATATAGAATTTTTCAGAATATACGAGTACAATCCTGCATATTATTTTATAAAAAAATAAATATTAATTTAAATTATTAAACATTATAAAATGAATTTAATTTTATATAAATTACATTATCCCTTTTCAATGGACGAACATGTCTAACTGTAAGAATTTTAATATTGAAGTTGTCCAAGCTAATGGAGCAAATATTGGAACTGCGCCATCTATTGAAATGCATTAGCGTTACTTAATCTCGATAAATAAACAAATCTATTTTCCAAATAGCCGATCGCATCGCACATTATCGTTCATTTTAGATTTTCAATTATATTCAATTCATTATTGACACATTTAATCCAAATTCAATAATCAAATAAAAATCGATTCGTATTACAGAAAAAGATTTTTCAATAATTAAATATTAAATATTGACCTTTATAAAATAAAATTGTTTTACTATATTTTTATGTCTGAAGATATTTCAAATAAGGCTTTCTTTCACATATATCTCGAACATTTTCCGCGACCGACATTACATATTCAATTTTTTTCATTCTGTTTGATTCTATTTTTTTTTCTTCTTCCTTTTCTGCCATTTTTTCTGCTTAGTTGCAGACTTGTAAACGTCTCCTGTTGATATATAGCAAATTTGTTCCCGTTTTCGATAAGAAACAGGATAAGAAATGCATTTTATGACATCCGAGAGCGAGTTCGCAATGTAATCCTTTTTTTTCCTCATCCTTTCGCTTTGTTCGATTCATATTTATTCGTTTTTCCTTTACCGTTTCCGACACGACTTCATATGAAAATCTAAAATATGAGAAAATGTTTTTCAACTTCGGAAAACATCACAATATAAAATACTTATTACGGATCATCTTATATATAAATACAATATATGTAAAAAAAAACAATATTTTCATTTGAATTTATCAAAAAAAAAAAAATTTTTTTTTTTGATCATACTGTTGTGACATCACTTTTCTAAATGATCAAATCATTGATTGTCGAAAATATATAAAATAAATTTATAACCGTAATGAATATAAGAAATGAGTGAGCACTCTAATTTTTTGGATATTTCTTCTATTTTCACCATTATTCCGAATCGAATAAAATTCGCATCGTTTACCACTTTTCCGATAATAATCCGACTTTTGTATCGTTTCTATTATGATATTATTTCGTTTTATGTACATTCAATTTATTCCGTTTTTATACACACGAAATGACAACGTTCTATTCATATGAACAAACAAATACATAAATAAATATAAATTATCGAATATAAAAGGAAAATATTTTGTCGAATACCAAAAATGGTATGACTTTATTAATTCACGACAGCAGTTTATTAAACAAATATTTTATATGTAAGACCACTTTTTAAACAATGCCTTTAAACGTAAATAAATGTCGTATAATAAATAAAATTTTGATTTAAATCCTTTCCAAGATTTTTATAATATATTCAATATTGTTTTTTTACGATTTTTTTTTAAATTTATGTTTCTTTCATATAATTATATAAATAAAAATAGAAAATATAAATATTTATCCATCCTTTTATAATCTTTTATGATTGAAATTTGCTATTTGTCCACCACGAATAATTATAAATACATGTTAATTATCATTGAATCGTTTTAGATATCAAATTTAATATTTTCCATTAATATATTTTGAATTAAAATTAATCAGTTATCAATTTTATATAGATTCAAATTACTGGTTTATTTTCTGTAAAATCGAGTCATCAGCTCTGCGTCTAACCTTTAAACATATTATTTTATTCTGAATAATTTAGACGTATATTTAGCATATATCCTACTTAAATTAAAATTATTAATCAATCAAATTATTCTAATCTAGTTAATACTTATATCTATCGCATATATTTTTGATCTATTGATAATTTTCATACATTGTTCACTTTTTCATTGAGAAATTGCAAAACTCTGAACACCATTTATTTTCTTCATATCTTCAACTCTTCAAAAAAAAAATAAATAAAATACGCGTAAACGGCAAATTCGCTTTGCCATACCTTCTAATGTATGGAAATTGAATTTTACGAAAGTCAAAATCCGTCATTGTTGAGCTCGGACGATATTTTAAACCGGCTACACAAAACCAAAAAATAAAAAATAAAATAAAATAATATTTCTATTATTATATGTAAGTGAGAGTAAATCTGCATTAGCATATGAATGAACCATTCTAGAGTCCGCATACCTCGATCTCGTCTTCGTCATATATTATGAATGAATTTATTTCACCAGATGACATGATTTCGACACCATTATAATTCTCGTATCCTCGATAAGAGACCATTAAAATAGCATAATTATTCCATAACGTTCTTACAAGACGTCTCTATTATGTGCATTACAATAAATATTACGCAATATTTAATTTCAATATTATTACGTTTGAAACTCAAAACGAAATAATAGACCGTATTTCAATTACGATTATTAATAATGGAAATTACATACTAATGATCTTCTATATATTAAAATTAATTCTAGCTTTTAATCTATAGTATAATTAACATTTCAATTGCAACATTTCATTAAAACCGCAATGAATCTAATATAATTGAAAAAAAAATTAAATAAAATAAAATGTAAAAGGAAGGAAGCGGTTTAACTATTTCGACAGTTTCCTATTTAACCGTCATTCATCGTTCAGTTAAAAATAATTGAGTTAACTCTTCGACGCGATGACGAATCGTCTTATAAGGAAACCGATCTTAAGATTCGTAATCGTAAAATTGAAATTAATTGTTTTTTTTTTCATCTATTTTATACATAATCAATTATGCGTCTATAACACGAGTGATTCTCAAACTATTTATTTTTTAATAATATTTATTATATATTCTCATTTTAATTTATGATATAAAATTTCATTCTTAATTTTATATATATATATAAAAAATACGATAAAAAAACAGGTTTTATATTAAAAAAATTATCGTCTTAAAAAATTGAATAAAATACGATTACGTGTATTTATTCGTGATTTTTATGTTCGACATTACGCTTTAACAAATATCATAAATCTTATCCTTTCACAGAGAAAGAAAAAAGGGCGTCATAAAATAAAAATAAAAAAAAACATTAAACGTCGTGAAACGTTTTACGACGCGTAAAATTTACCGTCATCGAAATAAGACGATAAAAGGCAATATTTACATATAAACTGACATTAACAAGTCGATTTTGCGACGCGATAACAAAAACATCGCGAACCGTGAAACCGATAGCGGTTCAGATGCGATTAAATGCGGCGGGATATAAGTGAAACGTCGTAAAAATTAAATTCGAAGTTTTAGTCGTAATATTTATACGTTTGTTAATATAAAAAGTTATATAACTTCGTGTAAAGGTGACTAATGTTAAATAAATCAAATGAAATCAGTTGATACTTTACTCATTTTAAAATTCTATATGAAATCATTAAATATTAATTGATAAATATAAGACACAATCTTCAATAATAATAATAACGATAAAATCATTTTTCGTATGTGCATTATATATCAATTTATCCATTTAGTACAGGTGTGTCAAACTCGTCGCATATTGCGGGCCGCAAGTTTCAACTAAATGCGTTACAAGCTTTATAATTAAAACATCACTTTTAATTTATTTAAACTGTACACTACAACTTTATTAAACTAAACTATAATATATACGAATAAAAAAAAAACAAAATTTACTTTTAAATATTAATTTTATATAAGTTGGCGGGCCACGTGCGGCCCGTGTGCTCGTGTTTGATACACCTGATTTATTTAGTGCGATAAAGACCAAAATATTTATATGTCAATAGTTATTTAATTTTCTTTTAACTATTTCATATAAATATTATTCATCACTTATACTGTTTTCATTGCAATCGTTTCATTCTATAATACGTGAAGGGACTTAACCCGAGGCATAGCAAGTGTTCACGCACATTATCGCACATGTGCAAATAACGAACTCAACTGCAGCACTATTTTTTTTTTACAAGTCCACCTTTTTTTCTTTTTTGAACAAAACTTGCAAAAATGCGTTCATTGCTCAACACTCGCACAACACGTTCTAGAAGCCAACCCTTATACGATATGTGTATATATATAACGGTTACTATTTTATCATAGAAAATAACCCATTAACACCTCCGTCGTACGTCTAATATATAATTATACTAGTATTTAATATACGTATATAATAGAAACGTGTATAAATCGAACGGCGTTCAGTTCCCTAGTATGAAACTAAGAAATGTTTTTAGACCGAACTCGGACACGGTGCCGATAGGACGTTGAACTGGTTCAAAATTGAACCTTCCGTTTCTTTTTTTTTTAATTTTCTTTTTAACTGTTCAAGTGCGTGTATGATTTTTATTTTATTTTTTTTCAATTGAGTGCACTCGAAATGTAATTGCATACTTAAAAAATATTTTTGCGAAACAGAAGTGTGGGAAAAAAAATGTCAAAAAGTGATCGTCAAATTCGCGGACGTGACGAATGAGATTTTTTCGAGTGAATTTTTTTTTTGTATTTGTGTTTTTTTTTTAATTGTGTTTTAAATATATTTTGAACATTGCGCATAAATTAAAATATATTTTAATAATAAATTTATAAAATTTAATTAATTTCATCTATATTTTTAAGTATTAATATTAAGTCTAAAATTATGAAGCATTAAAATATATAACATTATATTTTACTAATTTAAATTCATAAACTATATATTTATAAATAAATAAAGAAGACAATATTCACTTTAGATTATATTAAATCGGTTAAAATTTATCTTATTCGAAAGAAATAAAGCGTCGTTGCATTACTTTTAAACTCGTATCAATTACGATGCAAGAAAGTTTTCTTTTGCAATCTCCAAAAGAAAAAAAAAGAAAACTTTCCTATTTAAGGGTGACAGGGGGTTGTAATGTAATAATGCGATACGAAAGCCATAAATTATTTTATAATCTAATTACTTATTATATATATAAGTTAGCGATCAATGTCAGCGAAATAATCGTATTTTCACGAGCTCAGCGATAAAATTTTGTTTTCTTCCGATACAGTTTGTTCCGAAAATAAGTTCGCCAACTAACAAAGTTAAAAAAATACACTCGTAAATATATTATAAATATATATATTCGCATAAAACGCTGAAATATTGATGCCATTCCGTTAATGTGCCTGTTTAGAATTTTCATTTTATTTTTTCAGGCTTATTCCTGCTGAAAAAAAATGTTTTCTTTGTGTTATTTACGTACAGCTCGAGTCGATTTATTCATTTATAGTGAATGAAGAGATCTGTATTTAGATTTAAATTTGTGTTGTTTATAAAAATACGTTCTTCATACTATAAATTTAAAATGTTTTAACAAATAAACGTCTACTTTATAATAAAATTGAAAATTAATGTTCTTAACAAAATATTTCGATTATATTTCTATATTATAATATATATCATATTGTATAGTAATAATATATATTATATAAATATACATAAACATTTTTACACTTACTATAAATATATATTATATAAAAATATATACATTTATGCGTGTTTAAAGGAGTTATAAAATGGAAAAGCGTGAAACCTTTCACGAACATTAACTATGAAAAATCTATGGGAACGAAGCAGAAGGAAAACTTTAAAAGGAAAATTTCAATAAAAAGTAAACGCGTTGATTTTCTCCTCGAAATGATTGATCGAAAAGGCTCAGGGAAAAGGAGAAACCTTTTGGAAAAATGAAAAAGTCGGAAAAACCGTGTAAAACGCAGAAGAAAACCTTTCGTTGAGAAATAAAATGCCGGATTGTAAAACATCGTTCGTCCAAATTTACGACGCGATTCGCGACAAACTCCGAATAAAGACGGTTATTTATCGAGTTTTCACTTTTAAAAATATGGAAAAAAAACTATTTTAAAATATATATTATATTATATATACTCATACACTTGTATGAAAATATATTATATTTCATTTTATAATACGCTAATACGAAAGAAAATTAAAGTGTCGTATTAAAATCATTCGATTTTACTAAATTATTATTAAATATATTTTATTCACCATAATGAAATTTATTTCAATATATTTTAGAACATAATTTATTTTTATCTATGGCATTTTATATTAAAATCTGCAACTAATTTAAAATATTCAAATACTTCCAAGTATAAATAAAAATTATGTAAAAAAATCGCATTTAATATTAAAATATAAAAATTAAAAAATGATAAAAAATAATATTCAATAATCTGAAAGCTTACAAATTTGCATTTATAAAAAAACGAAATTCGATGATTTTTCGCGATAAAATTTAATCGTCGACTTAAATCACTTAAACAATGCTTCGATGTGCGCGTCGAAAAAAAATAATTGCATCAATACGAATATTTTAACACTAAAATAATAGCATTGTGAAGCGTTAAATTTTTACTATAACGACTCGGATCCGTAATCAAGCGCCTATACAAAAACTCGTTCGCCCGAAGCGTTGAAATTCTTACATCAACCCCGTTCTTCATAATAATAATATACATAAACAATAATTACGCGTAATTTATTCGATTTATATGTAATGTGTGTGTGTGTGTATGTTTGTCGTTATTTTGGCAATTCATATGTTCTATCTAAATATCTAGTGTTGAATTATGAACGCCGTTCGTATTTAAATAACTGTGAAATATCACCGACATGTTGACGAGTTTAATATGCATACGTGTTCAGATATAATTCTTCCGGTTATGATAGAATTTTTTTTAAACTTTATATTTTTTTATTAAATTTATGATTTTTGTAATTATTTATAACTGTTACATTAGTTTTGTGCGTGTATATTTTTTTATATATAGTCGTATTTATAAGTAATTTTGTCTGACGATATTCGATAAGAGCTCGTAAACATTATACTTTATAGTTCAACGTCGTCCAGTTTAATGGGTTAAAAATTATTTAATAGTTTCTAAACAGTGGCGTCACTATAGATATTACTAAAGGTGCATATTTTATTATATATATATGACGATCTATTCATATTTTTAATATTAAAATAATTATTGCTCATCACATCTATTGCACTACTGTGTTAAAAGTAAGGTGAAATTGTCATTTAAAACTAAAAGACATTAGGAAGTTAGATAAATTGTAAATTTTGTTCCTAGGTTGTTAGAACTGTCTATAATATTTGACAAGCATCTGTTTGTCAAAAGATTTAATTATCTCGATTCATATCGTTTCGCAAACACCGTATTCGCCTGATTTGGCGTCGTGCGACTTTTGGCTTGAACTAAAAAGAACAATGCGAAGACGCCGTTTTGACACGATTGAGGAGATAAAAACCGAATCGAAGTAGGTCTTGAAAGCTATATCAAAAAAAGACTATTCCGACTTTTTCGAGGACTGGAAAAAGCGTTCGCAAAAGTGCGTTTTATCGGATGGGGATTACTTTGAAGGGGATAAAATTTATTTGGAAGAATAAATAAAGAATTTTATAAACATTTTATAAGCAAATTCACCTTACTTTTTAATCACAGTGTTATAATACATATATTCTGATTTAAAATTCTTTCTAACTAATTATCTTTCAGAATCATCAAATATCTTGTTTTATAATATATTTCTTATAAATGTTTAAATATTGCGGTATTAAATTTATGTCATGTTTTTTTTTCAGAACAAATTTTTAAGATCTATTAATATTATATATACGCAATATTTTCCCATATTTTCGCATCGTAAACGTCCGAATTTAATTGCCTTAATTTCTATAATGGACTCGCGTAAAAATTTTATATCCTAAAAATAAGACTTCGACAAATATCAAGCTTTCTTTATAAGCTTATCGATGCTTTTAAATGATTAGTTTTATATTATCGATCAATGAAGACACGGTTTAACTCGTAAAATAAATGAATACAAAATAGAAAATTCCACAATACTTTTCCACTTGCAACTCGTGTAATATGCTCGAAGTTAATTCGGCGAAAGCTAAAAACCACACAATACAAGTGGTGAAAAGAAAAGCTCACAATCGAATGGAAAACTCTCGAGGCGATAGTTCGCCGACCGATGCTGAATGAAAATTCGACGTAATTCGCATTAAGCGATTTTTCCGAGGGTGTATATTTCGGAATTTCTTATCGAAATTTCGACGAAGAAAATTCGCTAGATAAGCTTTTATTTTTGCACACGTTCAGTCTTCTTAATCCGCGTTCGCTATTTTTTTTTTCAAATGTGGAAATTAAGTGGAAAGATTAAAAAAATTCTTTCAATATTTTCATCGTCGCTTACAAAAGATAATAATAATAAAATGGCTGAATTTTATATTATATTATATATACATATACATTTACGTTAAATGCTAACATTTAAAATTCAATGAAGTTATTAACCTTTAGAAATTTGAAACCCTTATCGTTTGACTTTTATAAATATTCCACTATGATTTTATTTATTTGATTAAATTTATTTATATTCATATTAAAAAATTATCTGATGTATTATTCAGATAATTACTTTTTGTGCTCCAATTACGAATAGTAATTTTCTATTATATAAAACAATATATCATATATGATATTTATTTTTTTAATATATATATATATATATATATATATATATATATATATAATATAATTAAATGGCATATAAAAGGTTTCAACTGATTGATGAAAGCGATTCGCGAACGATATACGCCGAAATGCGATGACACGACAAAACCGACAACTCGCACTCTATTCTCTGGAATAAATGCTATCGTTCCCATTCACCGATAGAAAAAGGAGACGTCTTCTGATAGTCAGTAGGAAAATAGAAACAATAGATATAAATTGACGATGGTGGGGTTCGAAAAGATAAGACAATGGCACAACGGGTGTCGACCGAGAGTAAAATATCGCGTTATCTTTTTCGCATCTAAAGATCGCTCGTGGCAATTCAAAGTACAAATTGTTAACAATTTCACTTATATATATGTGTATATATATGTGTGTGTATTTTATGTATTATGTGAGATTTCTAGAACACAAAGGATACAAAAGTTATCAAAAAAAATAATGTTCATACATTCAATCTTTGTAAATCTTGATTAAAATAGGCTTCATTCAGTATGAAATATTTTCATACAAACTAATTTTAAATAATAAAAATTATTATAAATTTTAAAAAGTTTTAGAATCTACGATTAATACATAATTTTAATTTAATAGAGACACCCGTAATTAATATCATTTTTTAATATTATATTCAATTTACTTTCACTATATCAACATATCGCCTATACTTTGTATAATAGAAAAATATATAATGAAATAAATTTAAGAAAATATTTAAATTGAAGTAAAAAAAAACATACACAATTTATATTCAATTTTCCTTATTATACAATACATATTATTGTACACTTAGTATAGTGTAATTACAATTTATTTATGTTCTACTTTTTTTTATACGCTATTTTTCCAAGAATTTTCCTCGAATATTGTATATTGAAATTCGCATTCAATTACAGTTTTATGTCGCAAAATTACCCAATAATATCATTAAACATATTTTATAAGCCTATTACTTGAACTGACTTGTAAATAAATTTGCAAATGTACATTATTACAAAATATATATTATATATTAAAAATACACAAACATATTATATTTTCTCATTATTTTTATTTTAATATAGAAAATCGGCTTACATAAAATAAAATATAATATTGTGAGACAATTCTAGATACGCCACTGGATTCATTTGTCATCGAACATATTTCATATTCAATCATGATTATTTTTCCTATCAGTAATATTTAAAATCTTCTATTTGTCATATGAATATAGATCGATAACCTTTTTTCATTTTAATTTTTAATATTAAAAAATATTTTTATAATTATTGATAATTATTTTATTTTAATAGCTTAATAATATTGCTGAAATTACACCATATATTTTTTCTAAAAATAGACTCGTCACTTTTATCTGATAACCCGTTTCGTGCGTTGATTAACATCGAAACGTGAACGCGAATAAAATATCGGTGACACATTTGTATTATAGAATTACATTTTTAAATCTCGTTACGCGATTTTTAGATCGTAAATTTAATTTTTACAGCTCGAACTGCGCACAGTAGCCAATTATGCGTTGTAAAAAAAATCGTAAATTACATTCAATCAAAAGAGCCGAAGTGATTAAATTCGATTTAAATTGAAAATCAATGAAGCCATTCCGTTCGTGTTTCGTATGAGCGCATATTTAAATGCTAATTTGATAGAAAAAGAAAAAGAAGAAATAATTTTTATCACATTTTACGCGAAGCGAATCCGTGTATATATGCAAATTTTTCATTATATTTATGTAGAATGTGTAATTGAATATGTATCTATAAATCTAAGATCTAATTTTAACAATACCGTTTATTTTGAATAATATTATTTTTATTACTTTAAAACATAGATTTCGAATTATATTATTTCAAAATAATATTTAAATAATTATATGTAAATACATAGTACTTGAATCGACAAATTTTCTTACTTATTGCTCCATTATATATATATATATATATATATATATATATATATATATATATATATATATATATATATATATATATATATATATATATATATATATAGATGTGTGTGTCTGTATTCCTTCTAAATAATGTAATAGAAAATGACTACCATTATTGTAAAAAAAATATCCTAATTTATATATATATCTATTTTTTTACTATTTATATTACTCATTGAACATTTTTTTATTAATTAAAAAAATGAAAAATATTTTATCCCAATATAAAATATTTTTTTTATTATTTTTAAATATAAAAAAATGCTCATGAAAAACGATTAACTACCACTGATCCGAAAACTCTCACAACAGTACACTCGTAAATTTATAAAGCGCGCCATATACGTTTGATATATTGAAACATATATATGTATAAGAATATATATATATATATATATATATATATATATATATATATATATATATATATATATATTTATATTTCTTTTTATTTTCACACTTTTCACGATTTACTAAATTACGAAAGCTAAGACTTCAACGTTTACATTCGCAATATATTTCGAGCTATTTATATTTTCAAAGTGTAATATCGTAAAAATTTATATTTTTTTTCACTCATATACAATAAAAGCCATCTGAAAAAAAATTTATACGCGCAATAAACAAATTTCGAGCTTTTTAATCGCGGCGATATTTGAGTAACATTATATACGACGAATTTAACTGCCCATTTGAGAACATTGACAATAATAAAAGTGATCGCGAACGGTGTATTTTATATGTTGTCAAAGTCGAATACGATTGATGATAGATCCGAGCCCGTCTATTTAATGGCGCAAGATTGCCTATGTTGCACTTTACCGTAGTTTAAAAACTTAAGTTAATAAATTATTTAGTTTTTATTTTCAATAGTATATAATATTTCAAATCGTAAGCTTCATTAAAAATATTATTATATAAAAGTTCTTTATCTTCAAAGATATAAGTTTCACTCGCCTGTTTGTCTAGGTGGAAATTTGTAATCGATTTTTTGAGCACTTTCCGATGTTCGATTGAGCTGAAATTTTATATATTTTCACATTTTTGATGACATTTCAAGAATTAATTAACGGATGTACAAAATTATTCACCTATTAGTCGCAATTAATTATATCGCTTTTACGATATAGTTGCCACTAATAATATAATAATGTGATATTACGAATAATAATACAATGGTATATATATCAATAAATTTTTGATAATACAATGTAATTTAATATACGATATAAAAGTGTATTTTTTTTTAGAAAAAAAATATTTTTAATATTTACTATTATCTTAAACATATTCACAAATTTAAATTCCTCATAAATTATATTAAATCACTTTTAGTACAATTTTGGACATGTAAAAAATAAATACTATACTTTTTAATAAACAAATTTAATTATTTTTTTCTATAAAGTATACATAATTACGACGTTTAAAAATCGTGCGAATGTCTCCAATTAAAAAAATCTGTGAACCGGAATATTTTTTGCTCGCATTTGTCATACTCATACTGAATTTTGTAGTAAATCGTCCCCGATATACGACTATCGATCATACTTCCGACGATAAATAAGACGCAAATCCGCGATAATCATTCATGATATAGACGCTGAGATTCGACCGATGAAAATAAAAAATGTGTCGTTACTTTAACAAAACATGCGCTCTTTAATTAAAAATCTCTGCAGAGAGAACGAAAAATAATAGAATAAAATGAAAAAAAAAGCTAAAAATTAAATAAAAGTTAAAAAGTTTGACAAGTGCTCGTTTCCTGTACGGCATAATTACCGCGTTATTCGTCGATCGATAATTTTCCGCTACCGCACATATCGACCTCAGCGCATCTCAATCCTTTATTATTATTATTGTTATACAATTATCGATAAAAAAAATATAGATTAAATTAATACATATGGCGATACAATATCCGTCAGTCGAAAACGATTTTCCGCTTCCTTTTCAATATTTGAACTCGTAATTGAGAAATGGATAAAAACTTAATTCATTTACTCGCACATATAGTATGTATAAAAAAACTGATAGCAATGAAAAAATTGAACTACTATTATTATTTTTTTATATTTTAATAGATAAATCATATACATCTCACTTCATCAAATATTTGCAATATATAAAAATGAGTTATTTATGCGTTATAAAAAAACATCGATATCGATAAAATAAAAATACATTTTATTTTAGTTTTTTATTCACAAATAATAGTTTTCATAAAAATCACTTATATGCTTAAAACAAAAATTCTATCTGAAATATATAACTGTGAAAGAAATTGAAAGAATTTATAGGATTTTTTTAATCATAAATATTTTTTTAATTTATATGCTTTTTTGATAAAATTTTATAATCATTTTATAGCTTTTATATCATATAAAAAATAGTTTCTTTAGTAGTCTATATAAAAAGTAAATCTAAAAGTAGTGTACTTCTGCTATAAACCATTGTATATTTTCAAACTTTTTAACTTATATAAGAAAAATATTTTCATATTTCTCTTGTTTTCCATTGTATTTCATTTTATTTTCATTTTCTAACAAAGTTATAAATGGGGAATTTTTTTTTTAGTTTTACAAAATCTTTCGCCACTCTTCGATACATTCTAAAGACTTATATTACTGTTTTTTTATATACTACTTTGATCAAAAGTAAGATGAAATTGTATTTTTTTTCCTACGTTAGTAGGACTAACTATAACATTTGACAAGTGTCAAAAGGTTTAATTATCTCCGAATTTCACGTGTTTTTACAACTCTTGGTTCCTTCATTACGACAATGCTGATGTCATACTGCATTGGTACTCGCGACTTTTTTGCCAAAAACTCGACTCATATCGTTCCGCAACCACCGTATTCGCCTGATTTGACTCCGTGCGATTTCTGGCTATTCAGCAAACTCAAAACGCCAATATGGGGACGCCGTTTTGACAAGATTTACCTTACTTTTTGATCACGGTGTTAAAATATTATACAACAAACATTCTTTTTGAATATTTAATTTATTAATTATCAACATATAAACAATTAAATCAGTAGCATAATATTATCAAAAGAAATATTTCATTGCTCTAAAACTTTCAATAGCTGATTATTTTTCATGTTTATTTAAAAAATATCCTAAAATCTTACATTCACATATCAGATTATAGAGAAATAAATTTCAAAAACAACATCGGTACAAAATACTACTTAGCAACCGAACGTTTCACATGCTAAATGTAAAGCTGCGCATACATTTTTCCGTACACGTACACATGACGTACGTAATCGAAAATGGGAAACGAACGTATTTCATTACGTATAAATCAACATCAACGATAGTCCTCCCTTGTGTATAAAATAAATTTGTTTATTCACCCGATTCCACTCTCTAACGTTTATGTATTATACGTATTTATATATTATATAATAAGCTGCGTAATTTACGCGAGCTTTTAGCGTCATGAACCAAAAAAAAAAAAAAAAAAAACTCCAACGGGAAAAAAAACGAACGGAAAGAAAGATACTACTTGTTCGCGCACTGTTAATAATGCGCAGATTTCAATGGGAAAATTTCGATAGCGCAGTAATATTTTTTCTCATGTAAAAGGAAATAATTTTCTTATATTTTCCGACCCGTGTCAGAAGCCGTGGGGGAGGTTTACCTTGAATTGCGAAAACGGATGCTTTTTTCTTCTTTTTAATATTACCCATTGTATTTATGTGTGTGTGTGTGTGTCGATGACGCACACTTGAAAATCTGATAAATCCGATATAAAACGTATCTTTTTATAGATATTTATATATAAGTAAAAATATTTTTTTCTAATAAAATACACTTTTATATCGTATGTATTATCAATAATAATAATAATCGCACCATTGTGTTATCATTTAAATTAATTTGTTAATTGTTTCTTAGATGGTCATTGAGAATGAGCAAATATACAAAATTACAGTTCAATCGGACATCAAAAAGTGCTCAAAAAATCGATTACAAAATTCTATCCAGACAAATAGACGAGTGAAACTTATATAAAGTGTGTAAAATAAATTAATTTCAATATTATTCTGTTTAATGGAATGAGAATATAAATTTTCAAGCTTTTATTTTATTGAATTTACTTCATTCAAAAATACATTTTTTTTTATTAAAAATCTGGAAAAAATCTATTATCTCACTTTTATTATGCAATATCTTATTTATCCAATGTTTTTATAATTAATATTGAAACATATAAATTTATATAGTGAAAAAGATCGACATCACTCGATGTAAACTGTATAATATCGACTAAAAACAAATATAACAAGTTGAATTCGACTAACAAACATTACAGAACGCACTTTCTCACGCGTCGAGCTACCTTAACGGTAACACATATAATCTATGAACACGTGTTAGAATGTGTATACGATCGAAAAATTGAGCATCCATGATGCATCTTGAATTTTATCTTTCGCGTTCGATCATCGAAATATATATATATATATATATATATATATATATATATATATATATATATATATTATAATCCTCGATATGAGATATTCGTATGAATCGACCGTTAACGAGTATTATAGTTTCTAACCGACAGTTTACAGACAGGTTAATTTAGTCGACATTAATACCATCGAATAGTTTTCTAGCAACTCATTTATATGTACGTCTTTTTATACGACGATAATCATCTTATTGAAAACATATTTCAGTTCATTCAATATGAATGAGCTTCGTTTTGTTCACGTTTCATTATTATTATTGTTTTTCTTATATATATATATATATATATATATATATATATATATATATATATATATATATATATATATATATATATATATATATATATATATATATATAATTATCGATTCGCCATTAGCGAATATCTTGTATGATAATTGTTAATTAAAAAATTAAATTTCAATTGAAATTAATCAATTAATATGCGGTGTTATAAAGTATATCTTGATCTAGAAGAATAGAGTTCTGAGAAGTAGAAAATCGATCATCTAAAATTCCATTACTACAGTATGAAAAAATAAATCACTTAATAAATTGATGTATATAAACTATAAATACTATTTTTATATTTAATATAATCGAAATATTTTTAATAAGATATTTTCAATATTATTATATGATATTATAGATTAATATAAAAACATACATTTATTACTTTTCATCCAGTAAATAATTAGTGTTTTTTTTATTGAAAATATAATAATGAAAATAATTAAAAATAAACAATGTTTAATGTTAAATCGTATAAAAGATAAAAATATTAAAAAAAATGTGTGAAAATGTACGATAAAGGCGATGCATTCTTTGAATATATAAAATGCACTCGCCAGACTCGGAATGTTTCGGAAGACACCAGTTCGATCAGGAACTCTTAGCTGAAGACTCTGGTCTTGCAACCAGCGGAGATGTCCATTCCTGCGATTTGGACTATCAGGAATTGGACTTTCCAGGTTTCGTTCAAAGGGAATCGCCGCAAGCTGATAAACCGCAAGTTTTCGTCGAGCAAACTCCAAAGGTCACGAAAATCTCATTTAAAAAAAATAATTTTATTTATAAAAACCTTAATGTTTATGTTTAATATCTGCTATATGAGATTATTATTAAATTGGATCATAAATAATTTCATTTATTATAGATATATTGTAGCGATAAAATTCTTTATATGTGATATAAATGAAGCTCTCTTAGCTTTTTGATATAAAATTGTCATTTTTGTGACGTCATCGTTTTTATTCAGAATAAATTAATCAAATTTATATATTTATTTATGATCTTATATAGAAATATTTCACTTGAAATCGTAAAGAGGATACTTATTTTTTTTGCACAAACAAAAACGATGATGGTCATAATTTATTATTTTTATGCTCAAATCCTATGTGTTTATGTTTACTATTTTCCTCGTAAAACAAAATCGATGATGTGGAAATATTCTGTCGTAAAAAAACGTGACGAATTCAACCCAAAACACGAGATTGAATATCTTATATACATGTATATATATGTGTGTAAGAAAAAGGGGGTTGAAAATGCACGAAAAGTGCAGATTTACGATATTTTGACCGAAATTGTTTTCATCGAAACGTCCCTTCGCTAGATAAACAAGTTGTTTAAGGAGGAGAATAGGGGATGAATTTTATCAGATGCGACCCCGTCAAAAAAAAAAAGAAAGAAAAACGAAGGACACAACGAGGAAAATTCGTCGCGGGCGGAAAACTTTCCGCCTCCACACTCTCCTACGAGATCCTAATAGAGCTTTTCTTCCCGGGGGATAACAATAATATTAAATGTCGGAATCGGGACGTTTCGCCCTTACGGCATTGTGCTCTTCTCTGACCCAGATTTATTAAGTAACTTCTTCTTTTTTTTTATTATTATATTTAGTCGGTTTCATTTCGACGGAGTGGGTACGGTCGTTTTTTATGTGACACCCTATATATTGTATATATATGCTATTTTCGCTCGCGTTTCTCTCGGAATGGAAAATAAATCAAATTGCATCCAATAAAAGTATATCTACAAAAAAAAAACACAACGCTCTTCTTCTACTTCTAAATGTTGTGTCCCTTTTTTATGGGAAACTATCAAAGTGTTTTCAAATGTGACCGCAACTTTCATACGCGGCTGTATATAAACGTAAAAAAATAACTATTTAATATACCTATTGTGCTATAACATAAAAATGGTCCTTCATATTATATTTCACATATAAATCTTTTTTTTTTGCTGTGAAATATGTACAAATATATTTTAATAATTTATATATATATATATATATATATATATATATATATATATATATATATAAATTTCAACTTTTACGAACTTTTTTTTATTGAAAATAATTATCACTACTTCCAACTACTTATATTTATTTTATTTTTTTAATAAGACGATCAAAATAATTAAAGACCCATTTTTAGTCTAATTATAATAATAAAATTTTATGATTATTACTCTACAGATTTCTTTATATGTTTTATTTCGTAAATATAAATAAATGAATCCACAGTTTATTATAATTAATGCGTATAAAAAAATTAATAATGGACCATTGTACTGTATGCAATAATTTAACTGAAATCATAATTAAAATCATATTATTTTTTTTATGAGAAATAAATTAAATTATAATATACAGGTTTGTCAGAGATCGTCATCTGGTCATTCCGGCGAATGCAATAATACGATAAAACAGCATTATTATCCAGAAGGTGGTTGGGGATGGGTCACATTGACTACGGGAACGATGGCTCATACTTTGGCCTACGGTCTTCATACCGCTGTTGGAATTTGGATAATAGAAGTAGCTCATAAACATCCTAGAGAAGCATCATCAGTCAATATTGTTCGAGCAGGTTAGAAAAATGACCAAAAAAAAAATTAAATATTGATCAAATAAATATATATATGTGTTTAAATTATTATATAAATAAATAAAAATATTTGATTGGAAATAGCGTTAAACTTGTTCTGCCCTTTTTTTGATTGCGACGACAATATGAATAATAATAATGGAAAAAAATCGCAATATCGATAATTGGTGTCAATATTAATATTTCTATTACTAAAACAAACATAGTGTTAGACATTTTATTTAACGGTAATTTGAATGTACAGTTTGTTTTAGAAGAATATATTAGCAACGTTTCTCAATTATTTTTTTAATTAATAATGCACAAAAATATTTATTTATTTTAAATATTTTTTTAACTATAATATAATAATATTTTTATATAAATATTAATAAAAATATATATTTTTTTTTTCAAATATTAATATACTTAAGTAAAATCTATATAATATAAGTAAACATACTAAGATATCATATATTGAATATAATCATCTTGAAATGAATTCTAATTCAACAAACACTCATTTTCAATATAGATATTCTTAGCGACTAAACAAGATTATCGCCCCAATAAATATTGATGATGTTAGACACTCTTAATATCCATTTTTATGATAGCAAAAATAAATACGCCGCAATCGTAAAATTTTATGTACGCTTACTTAATATAAAAATTTTCACGATTATTATTTATTTTTATTTATATATGAATACGTCGTTTTTCTATTCGAACAAATACAATATATCGAGTAGCTTAATTAAGATTTTTCAATTTAGATTTGAATCTCAATCGATTTTCATTTCGAGCAACTGTTACATATTTATTTATGACTATTCATTATAAAATTGTAAACAGTGATACACAATCTTTTACAATATATACAATTTTTAAACTATTTTTTTTACCACGACGAAAATGCTATCGCGATAATCAATTTTGAAATATTTCCAATCGTTTAAAATATTCGAATAATTCTTTGGAATATAGTGATTCGATTCGGAAAGGATTTACGTTCAAAATCTCGAATCGATTCCTTTCAAACGTGTCAAAACAATTAACGCTTCTCAAATATTCGGACTTTTCAAAATCGGCTTATGCGCTTGCTAAGGCAATAAAAATGAGAAACTCTCACGAATTCGAATCGGATTTTGAACGCGGGAATATATTTTATTTCAGACCCCGAATCCCTTCTGAAGTCGAACAATGAACAAAAATGAACAATATAAATGCAAATGAGTGCAAAAATAACGCGGCGAGATTTTGATAAAACGAATTGTTTCAAGGGCTTTTCCGCAAAAATAATGCGATATTTAATGGAAAATTATGATATCATTAAAATCTGAATAATCTACCCTTTTGCATAATTCTTTCAGTATATACACATTTTTTTAATTGTTCATAAAGAAAATTAATTTTAAAATGGAAAAAAAATCAAGCATATTGAAATCATAATGGTTTAATTTTTATACATTTTCCTTTTTACATAATATTTCATAAAAAATGGTATAGAAATATAGGGATGAATGCAAGATATATTAGTGCATATAACCCTAATATAATATATAACCAATCTTCATATTTATTAATATGAAGAAAAACAACAAAACCTATTATAGTAAGTCGACGGAACAAAGTTATAAATTTTCCTTATTGTTTCCCGAAGTTTCCCTCTGCATAAAAATACATACAAGACATTTTTTCTTGATGACCCGAAATAAATATTCTCAAACTTTTTCTCAAATGCAAATTTCAAAAAATATTTTGTAAATGTATTAAAATATTTATTAATATTAAAATAATATAAATAAATCCATTTATCAACATTGAAATTTTCTGAATGCGATAATTCGAATCATAAAATGTTGTAATTATAATAGATTTATAACTACAATACATTTTATTGATAATAATGTTTAAATAATATAGGCGTAAAGCTAATGACACGTCTCTGGAGACTGAAAAAAAAACATTTTATAATTAAAAACTATAATTTCTATATTTGGACATATCCGGAATTTATTGCATATTTAAACATCTGAGTTTGAGAATCGTAATCCAGTAAAATGTTCGCCGATTTTTAGTGCATCCGACCTATAAAAGAAAAATTGATAAAGTTTTCCATTTCGCGATCGCCAAGTCTCTACACGACCCAAGTTTTTATCGACTTTCCTTTTATGAATCAAACGAAAAAAAAAAAGAAAGCGTAAAAATTCAAACGGAACAGTACTGAGTAACGAATATATATATATATATATATATATATATATATATATATATATATATATATATATATATACAATATCCATATACAGCGCGCACGATAATATTGCGCAATGTTCGAACGTCGACGAAACGTCGCTTTCGACTTGTGATGATGACAAATTGAATTTTTATTGAGTGAATCTCTGTTTGTGGGTCGGTGACGCTTTTTTTTTATTTATTTTTAATGCGTGCATATTGAATTAGATAGTATTAAACAATAACCGAGACCACATTTCCTATTATGTATATACCGATGTACAACACGATACGAAATGTTATTGTAATTATTATAATAATTGTGTAATCCTGTTATAACCTTTTCGACGTTGACTCATCGAAATTTGTGTCTTCGTGATTATAACTTATAATAAAAATACAATTTAAAATTATTTTAGAGTTAAACTCTTAACTAATGTGATGAAAAAGTAAGGTGAAATTATCATTTAAAACTCCCGTACTGTCTTATAATATTTACCAAGCGTCTGTTTGTCAAAAGGTTTAATTATCTCCAAGTTTCACACGTTTTTACAACTCTTGGTTCCTTTATCACGACAATGCACCATGACATACTGCATTGGTACTTCGCAACTTTTTTTTTCCAAAAACTCGACTCATATTGTTCCGCAACCACCGTATTCGCCCGATTTGACTCCGTACGACTTTTGGCTATTCAGCAAACTCAAAAGGCCATAGCTTTTTGACATAAATCACTTCGAAATAATACAGTTTTTATCATTAGATTAAATAATGACTAATTTATTCAGAAAATTCTTCACCATTTCCTCCCTTCCCCGCCCAGTTTGAGAAGACCGGTTTCTATATTTGAGAAGCGCTGCGTAATCATTTCGTGTGTTGCGATTAGTAGAAAAGTTAATAGGAGCCGTCAATGGGCGTGTACGTTAATTAACCATTTGCCAATGAGATGTCTTCGCTTATTAGAACTCGCCTATTGTACATGCATATATATTCAGGGGTATTCAACTTGCCGCCGTAGATCGTATCTGTTTCTATATCGACGCGTACGATCTATTTATTATATGGTAGATGAAAAAAATATATAGATACACGATGATAACATCGCATTGATACGTCGATTAGATAGATATCTCGAAATCTAATAGCTAGTTTCCACTGAGACGATTTACTTTTATGAGATCATTTTTGACGTTATATATTTTTTATACATCACAATATATATAATCTTAACTTCCAATATGAAATTATAATTATGTTATTTATTAATTATATATTAAACATTTTGAATTTTTATCTATTTTATGAGTCCTATTACGAAAATATTATTTTTGTATAAATACTAAATGACATCTTCAGACGTTACTGACTGACTTCAAACTCGTAATTACATTAATTTTAAATATTATAATATTAAAAAAAAATGCAACAATCTTTTACTAAAAAGTTTGACAATCCATTTGATTTGAACTTAAAGAAATCGTTGCATCACTGACATATACAATATTAAAGATGTGTCGAGTTAAGAAATGTCACTATTGAATAAATAATAAACTAACTATGACATCCGTGAGAGAGTTTAGAATGCTTAAAGAATCGAAACGTCATATCATAAAAGCGAAATATATATATATATATGGAATTTTTTCGATTCCTAGATCCAACGACAACAATATAATAGTCAAACTTCGAATACTGATGACGTATTCAATAAAATTACTAGCGAACATACGCCGAAAATCATTCCGAATGTTTAGAAGATCGATTATTAATATGAACCGATAAATAATTCAAGCATGAAATCCTCGATGACGTTTTTAAGAATCACGATCTGTCCATCAGAAGCACTGAAAGCCATTAATGATGACGATCTTATATTACTTTATAATTACTGAAGTCCGCGGACGTGGCATAGTTTACGTCGAATTCGTTTTTGAAATAGCCGAAAACCAGTTCCGATAAATTTTGGTCGATAATACTCGATTATAAACACGAGGTTCAATCCCTGATGCTGCTTTAGAATAATTTTCGGTATGAGTTGATAATTTTACCAACAGACAACCGGTAGTCGTTCGAAAAATGCGCTAGTCATTTTGTGATCGGAAGTGCGATGAATTGAAAAATAAATAAATTTTGATTCGTTACTATATTTATATGGATATAAAATTAAAAAAAAATATTGATTATTTTAATATGTTATGTGATAAGTATATAAAATTACAATATAGTGTCATAAAATGAAAAGAAAGTGATGCGTGCGTTAAGCAAGCAGACTTTACATTTCAAACAAAAAAAAAACCTTCATTTATCTAATATTTGGCATGATAATAGTTAAATTAAATGAAAATACAAATAGACAAACGAACATGTACGTTACTACCGTATCCATTATAATTGTATCGCAGCAAAACTAGTCCTGTCCATAAAGTAAATTTGCACTTTTAAAACATATGACGAAATAATTATCGAGTCGATTTATTTCTATTCTATTTTTATTTACTTTTTTAATTAACTAGATCAGAAATTTGTAAAAAAAAACTAGCACCAGAGGCAAACATATTCTACACATCCTGTCCCTAGACGCGTTCATAAATCTGTACCGTGTCAATCAAGCTTAACTTCCAACGGCGGTCAATTTTCAGGTGTCGTAAACCGTTTTTAACGAAAAATATTATTTTTCCAAATTATCTACCATAAATCGTTTTATCAATAATTTAAATTTCGACGAATGAACAACACACTTTATTTATTGATGAAAATTATTAATGAGAAAGTCGCTATTATTATTACGGTAAACCATTTTTTTTCAACACGTACATACATATATAATTATCTAAATTATAGTCACAGTTCAATAAATAATTTTCGAGTTATTTAAATGTGCGTTTACTAATTTAAGAACAAATTAAAAAACGAACATCCAATTAATTTATAAAATATTTCTTTATATTGAAAAAGAATTTCAAAAGACCTCTGAAAATTAATGGTAAGTTTGCATTACTAATAACTGACATTATTCACTCTTAATGTCAGTACATTTAAATATTTTAAATAATTCATGTCCACAAATAATATTCTTATTCGTTATTACACAACAAATTAATTGACAATATTATTATTTTTCTACTTATATACAATACTTCCACTCTATTTTCTAATTTAACCTTTAGTAACTATTAATATTCTTGTTATAATTTTTTTATTGAAATTATATAAAACTATTCAAATAAAATATATTTATATTTCCTCCAATTTATTATTAAATCGACTATTCTATGTAATTTATTCTAATAATTTTATTTAACGATCAAATTATACAAATTACCTGTAACATATATACTCATATTTAGCCATAAATTATCTACCGAAAAAAAATATTTTATTATAAAATATTATGTTTCATATCGTATACTTTTTAAAATTTTCTCATAAAAATATTTCATTAATTATAATTGTATTTATGCGATTCATTTTCGAATTCGCCACGGATTATTCAATGCACACAGCGTGAAAGAATTTTTATGGTATAATCGTGATCTCTTTATTTTTCTAAACCGTATCTTTTTTTTTTTTAATTCTATCGAAGATGGTGCTTCAAATTTATAGATCAAAATGTGTTTTCGTGTTCTCAAAACATTATAACTATTAATATGATGATCCGTGATAAAGAACGATGAACACGTCAAAATTTATATACTCCAAATATGATAGATTGATCGACACGTTTTTATATCGTATAAATATAATTTTTCCATATTAAAAAATAATACAAAAGATATAAACGCAAATTTTCGTAATAAAGTCATTTTTTTATATATATTGAAAGTTTTCGTCTTATAATTATAATACTATTTTCTCTATTGTCATAAAATATTACCAAGAATTTAAAAACATATTTATCTTGCAAACTTCCTTCATATTATTATCATGAAAAATATCATATTATATACTGTAACGCATGTCATTTTAATAATGTAACAACTTGAATCTCTCACTTGACTTCCCGGAAGTCTTAACTTGTCTGTTTCCATAAGCATATTTCTTTTAATCAAAATAGATATCTGATAAGAAGTTTTGTAAATATTTTATTATAGGTGAAAAAAATCTATTAAAATCTTTTTGAATGAAAAATGATAATTAATAGCATTTTAATCATTATTAACACACGATCGGCGGCGGCGGCGCTAGAATTTTATATATATGATTGTCATTTTTTTATTAATCATCATTATCATTTTCAGGATGGCTGGGAGCTTTATCAACGGCTGTGGCTCTCTTCATTTCACCAGTTACCGTTGCTTGCTGTCTTCGAAAATCAACAAGGGTAACTGCTGTCATTGGTGGTCTAGTGGCTGCTCTCGGATGCTTATTTACTTCTTTTGCTTCTCAATTTCATCAATTGTTCTTCAGTTACGGTATCGATCAATAAATTTACCAGTACACTTTATATTCTAAAAATTTAAATCAATTCATTATATATTTCATGAAATCAGGTGCTGTAGTTGGTGTAGGTGTTGGTTTAGCAAGAGACTGTGCTACCCTAATGGTGGCTCAGTATTTTAAAAGACGTAGAGAATTAGTTGAAGTGTTTGTTGTTTCCGGAAGCGGGTTGGGTATTGCAATAATGAGTGCTTTCATCAAGGGTGCTATTGCGTAAATATTGCCATCATATAAAAATTGTAGTTTAAATACATCACAATTCAGTTTAAAAAAAAAACATTTTTAATATATTTTCAGTGCTAAGGGTTGGAGATTGGGTTTACAGGCTGTGACTGGTGTAGTCTTCCTCACGTTCATCCTAGGAACATTCTATCGATCGGCTTCATTATACCATCCCCAAAGACGAGCCATTCTACATTTAAAGAATCAAAATAAAATCAAAAGGAAAATTAAAGACAAAACCAAAGTGGACGAGAGTCCTCCGTTTTTCGATTTTTCTACTCTAAAATCTAAAACTGTTAGAATACTTTTGTTGTCGACTGGCATATCAGCGTTTGGGATCAACACGCCAATTTTTTATCTGGCACATCAAGCTGAAGAAGAAGGTAATTATGACTGATTGTATAATTCTTTATTAATAACTTCTTCCTCATTTTTCTTTTAAAATTTAAGGTCTCGGGGATGCTATAGTTTTGCTACAAGTATATTTAGGATTGGCCTGGACTACTGGTTGTGCTGCTTTTGGTCTTTTGATTGTAAAATCTTCGTCTGATACCAGAATCGCGAGGCAATATTTGTGTCAAACTGCAGTTTTTATGTGTGGAATTGCAGTTCTAGCATTTACAATTGTTCAAAGCAATTATTACAGCTATGTTATATTTGCATGGGTTTATGGTAAATAATTCATTAAATTTCTAATTATGCTGACAGTATTCAGTTTTCATATTTGTTATTTATATAGGAATCTTTTGCGGTGGATATCATTACTCACTCAAAATGTATACTTATGAAAGAGTAAGATCCAGAAATTTTGCACGTACTTGGGGTTTTGTACAATGTTCACAAGCTATTCCTATTGCAATAGGAGTTCCAATAACTGGTATTTTCAATATATTTAAAATGGAATTTATTAATCTAATAAAATAATTCATAAAAACCTAATTATTATATTGTATAACTTTTTAGGATATATAAATGTCGGATTTGGAGGAAAAGCTGGTTATTATTTTAGCTCTACATGCATCATCATTGGGAGTCTAGCACTTTTCTTCATCAATCTTCATCGAAGGAACATATCAAGACATAAACATACAAGGTACGTATGATAAACAATTATTTATAAAATATTACTCTTTAGAATATTGAATAATAAAATTTTAATTTATATAGAAGTAATGGCAGTCAAGTGATATGTGAATCTCGTAGATGTCCCCAAAGGCATCCATCCTTCAGTAGAGAACCCGATAGAGAACCTTCTTTACCAGCAAACGCAGCAGCAGCAGCTATTGGTATTTTTTAATATATATATATATATATATATATATATATATATATATATATATATATATTCATATATATATATATATATATATATATATATATATATATATATATATATATATATATATCTTTTTATCTGAAACTTTCATTTCTATATTATATTATTTTAGTGCTTGGAGCAGATATTGGTCTTCCAACAGGAGCAGAAGCTCATTCAGCACCTGAAATTAAACCTGAATTAACATGTATTTCTGAAGAAGGTCTAGCTGATATGGATTTGCCGGATAATTTACTAGATGATCTTGATTACATTGGCGATTGTATCACAAGTTGTAATAAGGTAATACCAATTCTACTGATCAACATATACTATATACAATAATTTTATTTACATTAAATGTTTTAGGTTGAAAACTATCTTATGCTGAGTGAATATGAAAATAATCTAGTAGCTGAAGTGCCAATAATATTAGATAAAAAAGGAAGAAAATGGTCATTGGCACGAGGCAACGCAAGAACTGTTGGCATAGGTGGTGTTGCACTAACAGCTGATCATCCTAGTGAAAGTGAAGATGCTATATCTCAACTTGCACCATTGAATAGTTATGGAAGAGTTTCCAAATGGAAGCTCACACCTCAGCATACTGCCAATAGTAGACTTATAACAGTTATTGACGAAGCATCAGTATAGTAAATTGTACATAACATGTATAATGTGTGCAACACTTGTAGCATGATATTGTACCCCCTTATATATATATATATATATATATATATATATATATATATATATATATATATATATATATATATATATATATATATATTCCTTTTTTATATCTACATATAATATCTAGTCACATATTTTATATAATATATATAAAAAAAATATTAAAAAATAGAAAGTTTTTAATAAATATATTTATTACTTTTTTCTACAATTTTTATAAGTATTTATATATGCGTGTTTTTAATTTAACAGTTTTGTAGTCGATGTATGAATACATTTTTGTATAATATTATGAAAAAATTATGGCTATCCCTATTTTATACATTTTACTTAAGTGTAAGTAGAAAATATTTATTCTGAATAAAATATGAAATATTTAAACTCGAAAAAAAAACTCAGATCCAAAAGAGCCATCACAATACTAATTAATTTATTAGTAGACAAAGACGGCAACTAATCAACAGTACTTAAAGAATCCATCAATTGAACAATAAAAATCTCAAATTTCATATGACAAAATTTTATAATTATTTATATTTTTATAATTAAGCTGAAATTATAAAATGTTTTTGATATACGATAAAAATTCTACGTCAATCAATATCGTGCTACGATTGTTTATTTATTATATGTACATAATATTAATTCGTAGGTAATTTATATTGAATTTATTCGTATGATAAAAAAAACAAATATAAATTTAAATTACATTGTATTAAAACGATTTGTTCCAACTCTTCAGCCATTAGATAAATAGAATGTAATTTAAAGAAAATGTATTCAGCGTGTTCCTAATTAGAATAATTGTATTACAAGATTTTTTTCGCAAGATCTATTTCAATTTTTAAATAAATGTGTGTTTTGAAAAAAAAAATATATATATATACATTGGACATAACCTTTACATTTTTAATATGAATTTATATATTATAGTTATTAAAATATTTTGCATGAAAGAAACTATATATATGTACTAAATTATAAATTACAATAAATTCTGTGATCGAAACTCGATTTATTTTCATTAATATACTCGTATGATAATTAAAAAAAAACATTTTATATATTTAAAAATATATGAAGTATTAAACACAACTACGTACATATATATATGTAATGTTGGAAAATACAAATAAAACCTATGTTCGGTAGAACAAGTATAGCAAACCTGCGAAAAGTGTGCCAGAAAATTATACTAGTATTTTAGAAAAAAAAAAGATTATTTAAATGTTATAATAGCAAAAAAAAAACTAGAATGACTAGAAGAAAATAATGTTTCATACCTTTTGATACGAATAATATAAAAGGTTTGCTATACCTGTAATGGTAGATGTACGTTAAAAGTCATTGAAATTATTTTCAGAGCACCACTTTAATAAAAATAGAATTTTATAAATGTATTTATTATACTTTTTTACCAAATCTTTGTTAAGTATTTAAAAAAACGTTTTATATTTAAAAATTAATAATGAATTTTATATATATATATATATATATATATATATATATATATATATATATATATATATATATATATATGTTTATCTCTTTGCCAAAGGTCATATTAACTATTTTACCTTTCTTTGTTATTAATAAAAGGCTTTCATTATACTATTTAACTTTTTTGTTGTGATAGATTATAAAAAGATATAGAATTGAATTGTGCACTTTCTAAAATTATATTTTTTATTAAATGCAAGAAAACTAATGAATGTGAAAAAAGAAAATGAACTCATATTTTTTTCATTGTTCACATCCATCCATTTTTTATAATGTATAGGATAAAGAGATGTGTTAAAAATATTATTGCTAAAATTGAAAAAAAATAAAGCAAACGTAGAAATAGTGGTTTTTTATACAGTTTCGCAATAGAATTTAAATAAATGTATCTTTTCACTTTTTTACTGAGTATTTTCATAATTTATGAATGTGCGTTAAAAACTTAGAAATTAGTAATAAGTAAAAAATAAAATAATTAAAAAAGATGTTACAAATGTAGAGCAACATAATAGAGTAAAGAAATGATACAGCTTTGTTAACTTTTTATTTGTCCTTTACCAAATGATCCTTAAATATTTAGAGAGACTATAAAAGGGTAAAATAAAAACAATTTATTAAGAAATTAATTTAATTAAATAATAGAAACAAACTTGTGTTTATTAATAGCAGAATAATTTTGAAAGAAGTCTAAGTTAAAAACTTAAAAAATGTGTTTATTAGTACAAATCAGCGGATGACAATAATAATAGAGTATATAATGGTTTCCAAGAGAGGCATTGTTGTCGAAAATATGTCTATATAAGATGTATAAACGACAACATGTAAAGAAATGTTAGGAAAATAACGAATTGTTTGTTATGGAATAGACCTAGATAAAAATATTTAAAACTGAATTTAATTTAAAATTTTAGTCATATTTTATATCTGCAAATTATCGAACAAGTTAAGAGTAATATAGTAAAAAAAAACTCATGTAAAAAAAATAGATTCTTATTTGATTTACACAAAACAACACTTACAGGTTATCCTTTTTCCTTTGGAAGCTTAAATTTAAATATTGTTATATTGGAAAATATATTAGAAAAAACTTTTATAAACAATACAAAAAGTAAGAAAATAATTTTTTCTCGTGAAACCTAAAAATTCATAATTTTGTAAATAAAAATAGAAGTATAAGCGTAATATTATTCTCCACATTATGAATAAAAAACATCAGACAGATTTCTTACTTGATCTAATTAGACTAATTATCCATCTCTCATTACAAATACTAACATACATTCATCATCGTTTCCAAAATTGTTAATATTTAAAATACGACATTTTTATTAAGATTATACCTATGTATTTCTCTTGAAATAATTAATTTTTCAATCATTTTGTACATAATAAATGTAAAGGGTGGCAGCACTGGACGTTAAAACAATATTACAATGTTTGCAGTACTGGTGGCGCCATCGCGTTGGTAACAGTGGCGCGGCGGCTTTCGGGGGCGTTTTGCCCCCGCGTTCTTTTCCAAAAATGCACATTAAACAGGTGAATTTCGCAATTTATTTTTTATTTCGATAAATCATTTTCGACCGGAAGTGTTTTGCGGTGTACTGTCGCTTTGGTAAGACCGCTTCCCGTTTGACAGTTATCGTTGACACAAAGCAACCTCCCGCCAATAACAACAAACACGCTTTAACATATACGGTAAACCCCTTGACCCTTTTTATTGCTGTGCGTTCATAAAGAAGATGTACAAATCCGACGATATGATATTGTATCGAATGCGTAATGTGTAACTTGTAAAGTATTTGGTTTAGGTTGAGCGTGTAACGTTCATATTACAACATGCTAAACGTTGTTCTTATTACATATTTATATGTAGCGTGCGTATTGAACTATTTTTTTTATATAAAATATTTGTACAAACGAGTATAATAGACGGTCTCTTTCCTATTTGTTTTTCAAATTATAAAACTGTTTTTTTTTATATTATTTTTCTATATAAATTTAACAGTGTCATAAATGAATCATTCTCAAAGAATGATAATGTTTTAATGCTCAATCGTAATATCTTATTTATTTTATTTAATATATTCTAGGTAATCATCCAAGGCTTCAAAAGTTACAGAGAACAAATTGTGGTTGAACCGTTTGATAAACGGCATAATGTCGTCGTCGGTCGTAACGGATCGGGCAAAAGTAACTTCTTCTACGGTAAAAACTCTACATTTAGTAATCTATATAATATGTGTCAAATTATATCCTATATATAGAATCGCTCGTTTTACTTAAAATTTCAGCTATTCAATTTGTACTCAGCGATGAGTTCTCACATCTACGACCCGAACAGCGTTTGGCATTACTTCATGAAGGTACAGGACCCAGAGTTATATCTGCATTTGTTGAAATCATTTTCGACAATTCAGACAACAGAGTTCCGGTTAGTCTTCTTTTTTTTCATATATTTCATTTATATTTTTATTTTATTTGTATTAAAAATTGTCTAATATTTAGATTGATCGGGAAGAAATACAGTTGAGACGAGTTATCGGAACTAAAAAAGATCAGTTCTTCCTAAACAAGAAAGTTGTACCCAGATCTGAAGTTCTTAATCTATTAGAGAGTGCCGGGCTATCCAACTCTAATCCATATTATATTGTCAAACAAGGAAAAGTATGCGAATTATGATTGATATAATATTATTGTTCTAAACCAAAGAAGTTATAATTCTTATGATTTAATTTTCAGATTAATCAAATGGCAACGGCACCCGATTCACACAGACTTAAACTTCTTCGAGAAGTAGCCGGAACGCGGGTTTATGATGAAAGGAAAGAAGAATCTGCCAGTATTCTTCGCGAAACAGTTGGCAAAGTACATGAACGCAATTATTTGATAACTGTATTATGTAGTCATTAACTAGTATTTATCGATTATTTATTTATTTCAGATTGAAAAAATTAAAGAATTTTTAAAAACAATCGAGGAAAGATTAAAAACTCTAGAAGAGGAAAAAAATGAACTGAAGGAATATCAACGATGGGATCGAGCGAGACGTCTTTTGGAATATATTATTCACGAAACTGAAATGTTAGAAAATAAGAAAAAACTTGAAGAGGTATGAAAGAAAAATATTTAAAATTAATAAATTATTAAATTAATATTGCAAAGAATACAACTTTTTTTTCATTTTAGCTTGAAAAACAAAAAAGTGGTCGCGATCAGCAACGTTTTGCTGAGAAATTACGAGAAGCCCAAGAAGGCGCAAGAGATTTGGGACGTAAATTGAAAGATGCTCGTAAAGAAGTAGTGGCTGCAAGAGAACAACGTGACTTATTGTCTACAGAACATCAACAGTTGCTCAGAGAAAAAACCAAGCTTGACTTAACAATTAGAGATTTGACTGATGATGTCGATGGAGATAATAAATCAAAAGTAAATGAATTTTCATTTCTTATTTTTAGCCATTTTTCAACTATAAGTCGTGGACATTTGATAATAATAATTATTGCATTTTTTATCTGAAAATCTAAATGTACTTGTTGTTATATTTATTTAATTATTAAAAAAGGAAAGAGCAGAACAAGAATTGGAAAAACTGCGTGCTACTATAGCTGAAAAGGAAAAAGAACTTGAAGCCTTAAAACCTAAATATGAAGAAATGAAAAGAAGAGAAGAAGAATGTACCAGAACGCTTGCTTTAAATGAACAAAAAAGACAAGAATTATATGCTAAACAAGGACGTGGAACGCAATTCACATCAAAACAAGATAGAGATAAATGGATTGAAAATGAACTCAAGTTTGTGTTATTCTATATAAATATTCATCTTTTTCAATAATTGAAAATTTTTCTAAATTTTTAAATATGTCATAGATCTCTGAACAAACAGATTAAAGATAAAAAAGATCATGAAGTGAAACTACGCGACGATTTAAAAAGGGATGCTATAAAATTGTCTGATTTAGAGAAAAAATTAACAGAAACTACTGCAGAAATGGAACGTCAAAGAGAAGTTATCAATGAACATAATAGACAATATTATGAATCTAAAAAAACAAAAGATCAACTTCAAAGCTTACGAAAGTATAAAATAAATATTACTTTATTAACGTATATTATTGTTTTCTACCTATATTTATTGCTTGTTTTAATTTATAGCGAATTGTGGCGCAAAGAAACAACAATGACGCAAAATTTATCTTCTTTGAAAGAAGATATGGCTAAAGCTGATCAAGCTCTAAGATCTATGGCTGGAAAGGTATTTTTTTACATGAATTATAATTTATTTGTAATGTGTAATAAATTTTATTCATATTATCTACATATATATTTTATTTAGCCTATATTAAATGGTCGTGACAGTGTTAGAAAAGTATTAAACACATTCAAAGAAAAGGGTGGAGAATGGGAAAGAATCGCAAAATCCTATTATGGTCCTGTTATTGAAAATTTTAGTTGTGATAATACTATTTACACTGCTGTTGAAGTTAGTGCTTTCTTCTTCTTTTTTCATTATTTTCATTATTTATTTAATTCTCCTTTGTTACATTATTTTATTTGTTTTTACAATATATTTTTTTTAGGTCACAGCTGGTAACAGACTTTTCCACCATATTGTCGAATCAGACGTTGTTGGTACTAAAATTCTCAAAGAAATGAATAAGCAAAATCTTCCTGGTGAAGTTACATTTATGCCTTTAAACAGATTACAAGTGAAGGATATGATCTACCCTAACGACAATGTAATAACCCTATTTTCTTTTAGTTTTCACATAACAATATGCTATTCTAACTCTAATTTTTAAATCTGAACGTATAAAAAAATGCAAATTCGTTTATTTAGCCACATAGCAAATACAAAACATTTCTATCATTTATATATCTAATTGTTACGTTAAATTAGTATATGTATGATATATGAATTCTTAAATAGTTTGAATGGCACTTTTAAAAGATACTGTTTATTTATTTTAATTTGTACATATACTATTACAGAATGCAATAGCTATGGTTAACAAGTTGAAATATGACTCTAAATATGAAAAAGCGATGAAATATATATTTGGTAAAACTCTAATTTGTCGTAATCTAGAGTGTGCCACAGAACTAGGAAAACAATTTCACTTGGATTGTGTAACTTTAGATGGTGATCAGGTTTGTTATTTATTTATTTTATTATATAATTAAATTGTAAAATATTTATATTAAAAAATCATTTACACATATTTTCTATAGGTTTCGTCGAAAGGTTCCTTAACTGGAGGATACTTTAACCAATCTAGATCAAGACTCGAAATGCAAAAAACAAGATCTGAACTAATGAAACAAATACAATCGTCTGAAGAAGAATTAGAGAAGCTTCGTAAAGAATTACATGACACTGAAACCAAAATCAACTCGGTCGTATCTGAAATGCAAAAAACAGAAACGAAACAAGGAAAAGCAAAGTAAAATATTATTCACAAGTAACAATATAAATATTATTTTGGATAATAAATATTATTTTGGATTGATCTTTTTTTTTTCAGAGATATATTTGACAAAGTCAAAGCTGATATTCGTCTAATGAAAGAAGAGCTTTCTTCGATCGAAAGATTTAGAACTCCTAAAGAAAAATCACTTACTCAATGCAGATCAAGTCTTGAAGCGATGCAAGCCACAAAAGAAGGCCTTGAATCAGAATTACATCAGGTTTGTTTTATATATTATCTTATATTTACATATTAATTTCTTTGAATTTTTCTATCTTTCAATAAATTTTTAGGAACTTATGGAGCAATTATCCACTGCTGATCAGGGGAAGGTTGACGAACTTAACGATGCCATTCGACGACTAAATCAAGAAAACAAAGAAGCTTTCAGTGCTAGGATGAATTTAGAAGCCACTAAAAACAAATTAGAAAATTTATTGACGAATAATTTAATTAGGTAAAAAAAACACTATTTTAAAATTTTATGTGAATCTTGTATCATATGTTTTAATGGATATTATTATTTTACAGACGTAAAGATGAATTGGTTCAAGCTTTACAAGAAATTTCTGTTGAAGATCGGAAAAGGCGATTGTCAAATAGTAAAGCTGATTTCTTGGCAACTGAAAAGAGAATCAAAACAATCTCAAAAGATTTAGAAGATATGGATAAAAAAGTTCAAGATATGGTTAAAAAGGAAAAACAACTTAAAACTGAATTGGAAATTTGGAGAAATAAGGTATTGAAACTATATTCCAAAAATAGATTACAGAAATGGAATAGTTTTTAAAATTAATATAACATCATAGATTACTACTTTTTACATAATAATTGGATATAAAATATTGTATTGAAAATATTAAATATATATATATATATATATATATATATATATATATATATATATATATATATATATATATATCAGTAATTCACGCTTTAAAAAAATACTTTCTAATTTATAATAAATATATAATTATGTTATTAATAAAATTATTTATATTCCATTTTTCATACCTAAAAACATTTTAATATGATTTAATTATTTACTTTTAACCTGATTTCTGTATTTTTTTTTTTAAATAAATTTTGTCTAGTTAATTAATTATATTAATTCATTAGGAAAAAGAAGCGCAAGATAGAATGGAAGAAGACGCAAAAAATCTTGAAAAAATGGCATCAAAAGAAGTTTTAATCCAAGAAAAAATTAATGAATCTCGTGAAAAAATTGCGGCACTTGGTACTTTACCAAATGCACCAGATCTTCAAGCCAAATATCAAAAAATGTCATTAAAACAGGTAACACTCACTTATAATTGTTAATCATTAAATTTTTATTAATTTTGTTTTAATCATTATATTTTTTAATATAGCTTTTCAAAGAATTGGAAAAAGCAAATCATCACTTAAAAAAATACAACCACGTTAATAAAAAAGCTTTGGATCAATTTCTTAGTTTTTCAGAACAAAAAGAGAAATTATACAATCGAAAAAAAGAATTGGATATTGGGTATATTATATTATATTTACAAAGTTATTTTATTTTTGATACAGAGTTTCTGATTTTTATTCTCTTTTATCTTATTTCAGGGATGAAAAAATTAGAGAGCTAATAGAAACTTTAGAACACAGAAAACTAGAAGCAATTCAATTAACGTTCAAACAAGTTAGTAAAAACTTCACGGAAGTATTCAAAAAACTCGTTCCGACTGGTCGCGGTAGTCTTATAATGAGAACTGCTAACGAAGATGGAGTTGAAATCAGACCTGAAGTATGCTGAGAATATTTATTTTATAATTAATAATCTAAATGGAAATCTATAAAAAGATATTTTTACAGCATGCCAATGCAGAGCAGTTTGTGGGAGTCGGAATAAAAGTATCATTTACTGGTGGAGATGCAGAAATGCGTGAAATGAACCAACTTTCTGGTGGTCAAAAATCTCTAGTTGCTTTAGCACTTATATTTGCAATTCAAAAATGTGACCCTGCACCTTTCTATCTTTTTGACGAAATCGATCAGGTAAATATTTGTGAGCTTTTACTTTTTTTTTGAAAGACTAATTATTCTTATTTTCACATTTCTTCCTAAAATAACATTAAAAAAAGAAGAAATCACAAAAAAATTCGTCAACAATTTATATCAGATATCATAATTGATTTTTTTCAGGCATTGGATGCTCAACACAGAAAAGCCATCGCGAATATGATCCACGAGCTCAGCAGTTCAGCTCAATTCATAACAACGACTTTCAGACCAGAATTATTAGAACATGCACACAAATTTTATGGTGTTAAATTCAGAAACAAAGTATCACATGTTGAGTGCGTCACACGGGAAGAAGCTAAAGACTTCGTTGAAGATAGTACAACACACGGATAAGAAAGAAAATGATTTTTTTATAGTTCTATATATATATATATATAATGATTCAATGTTTATTACTGTTATTAATGTTATTTACTTAATTTCTTACTGGTTTTTAAAAAATTGATATTTGCATGTTCCAATGAGATATATACAAAACTCGCAGTATCACCCACATATTACATTAAATTTTTTTCATATTATTTTTTCCTTAATTCTTAATGCATTTGTAATCATTCTTCATTGTTCAGTATATATTGCAGATCATTTTTTTTAATATTTTGTAAAACGATTTTAATTTTATTGAAACATCTATATTTCAAAATATATGTTTACTTTTTACATATTTTTTATATAATTCTAATTACAATGTCAAAAGTGATTTAATATTTAAGTCCTCGAATCATTTTTTTTAACATAAGAAAGATGATACCTAATTTGAAACAAAATCATTTAAAATTAAATAAAACTGAATGTAATTGTGTTTTTTTTTTCTAAATTTCAGTACAATTCTGTAAAGTTATTCAAGTTTTATGTATTATGACAACCATCAAATAAATTAAAAATAATATATGTATTAAATGGTACAAATTTATTAAAATGGTGAAAAAAGGGTCAAAAAAAGCTTAAGTACTTGTAAAAAAAAAGATTATCCTAGTACATTTCAGCTTAGTATTTGAATTAAAATTATTAATTTTATTTGGAATAATCATAAAATTAAATACATTCTAAAAATGCAAAGTAATCGTAAGTTTATACCGGAATCGTGTTATTTTAATTATAGTGCTAAAAATAAAACTCTAATTCTTAATTATTAATGAATAAAAGAAATTTTATACAAAAACGTTTTTATTTATATCTGAAATGCGTATATATATATATAAAACCTAAAAATAGACATATTACTTCCATAATTTCTTGATAGACATATTCTTTTCTGAATCTTTTTGCATGACTTTGGCCACTGCCATTTCAAAATCTTCCTGAGTGACGTGAACTCTTCTCTCCCTGAGAGCGTACATACCAGCTTCCGTACACACACCCTAGAATAGAAAATACTTATTATTCAGTTCTGGACAATAATTTGTTGTTGGTAAATATATATATATTTTATACTTTCACTTCCGCTCCGGAAGCACCGGGCATTAACTCGGCAATTTTACGTAAATTAATACCGCGCGTAAGATTCATTTTACGCGAATGAATTTTCAAAATATCTAAACGAGCTTCTTCATTTGGTGGCGGGAATTCGATTTTACGATCAATTCTACCGGGTCTAAGGAGTGCAGGATCAAGAATATCTATACGATTAGTCGCCATAATAACCTGAAAATAAAATAAATCTTTACCTATTATTGTTTCTTTGTAATGTAATATTACTGTTATAGTTACGAAAAAAACCTTAATATTTTTAGTAGCTTCAAAACCATCGAGTTGATTTAAAAGTTCCAACATCGTACGTTGCACTTCTGAATCTCCACCGCTGCCAGATTCGATACGGGATGATCCAATAGAATCGATTTCGTCCATGAAAATAATAGAAGGAGCGTGCTCTCTGAAATTTGATTTTGGTAAAGAAACGAGCCACTTTTAATTATAAATTAAAAATTAACTTGATACTTTACAAATTAATTGTAATCAAATAAATCATAATACAACTAGTTTATATTTCAAATAAATCATAAAAGGTAAAATTTAATTATTTCAGTAGCGATATTTGTATTTAATTACCTAGCCATGACGAAGAGCTCACGAACCATTCGACTACCTTCACCAATAAATTTCTGTACAAGTTCAGATCCAGAAACCCTAATAAATGTACATTCAGTATGATGTGCAACGGCTCGAGCGAGTAACGTTTTTCCTACAAAAAAAAAAAAAAATAACATTTAAGTATTAATTAGATAAAATCAATAAAACTAAGCTGCATATATGTGTCGTATAAAATACCTGTTCCCGGTGGTCCATACAAAAGTACGCCTTTTGGTTGTGCAATACCTAAGGCATCGAAAAGTTCAGGATGTTTAACTGGCAATTCGATTACTTCTTTGATTTCTTTTATTTGTTTGTCAAGTCCACCGACCATTTCGTATGTAGAATCGGGAACTTTTTCAACCATCATAAGCGAAACAAGAGGGTCCACCTAGTAAATATAAAATGCATGAAATACATTTGACAGGATATTTTAACACTGAACGAATAATTTGCACACCTTATTAGGCAAAATTTTATGAAGTGTATAACTTTCATTCCGAAGAGCGACTCTACAGTTGGCAGTGACATCGTTTATATCTATATTTTTATCCAGATCGACAACAAATTTTCCTTCAGGATGAACTTTCACTAATACTTTCTTTTTATCCATAGGTTTTACTACTTCACCCACGTACGATCCTTGCTCTTGAAGAAGCTGAAGTTCTTCTCGTAACATACGGACTAAAAATGAATAAATAAAATAAAAAATGTATTACTATGAAAAAAATTCGCTTATAAATTGAACTTTAAATTTAAAATCTAAAAATATTATAATCATATATGAAAGGGAATCAACTTTTTCATCGATTTTAAATCTCAGAAGCGATCAAATATAAAAATTTTCAAGAAAGAGGGTAAATTTAAAAAAAAATGGCATTTTCAAAGGAAGACGGTTAGTCACCTTAATATATGACAAATTTTATTCAACTATAATAGATAATAAAATATGAAAGAAAACCTTTTGCATTCAATTCATTTCTTTGGGCTTGAAGACGACGTAAATTTTGAGACTTATCAGCAACGATCAATTGCAGTTCCTCTATTTTAGTAATATAGTAAGTTCGAAAACCTTCTCCCTTGGGAATGTCGACCTCCATCTATAAAATATTAAAAAATATATTGCATTTTACTTTTTCTTCTATTAAATATGAATCTAAATATAAACATTACTTAATTAAAAATTATTTATAAGAACAATAAATTAAATAAATATCGTTTAAATTAAAACAGATATACAAAAAATAAATAACTTGAAATATATTTAACAGTTCTAGAACGAAAATTTTATAGTGAATATATTGTGTGTTAAGAAAAATTTGACAGTAGCGATGACAATCAAAATTCGTTAGATCTAGAAAACCGCTATAAATTAGAGTGAATACAAAATACGCGTGATATTAAGTGCGGTTTAATTAACAATTTAAACCGAAAATAATCAAATAGTATGAATTTGAACTAAAGAAACTTACCTTAGAAGCGAGCGTCATTTTGCGGCCGAACTAAATCGCACGTCACGCCGCCGACAACCTTAACACTTTCGTATACGACCAGGTCTACCAATTACATATTGTCAAAAAATATTCGTCGACTTAAAACAAACTAAATGTAAATATATATATATATATATATATATATATATATATATATATATATATATATATATATATATAATCATTTATTTATATTAAAAATATTCTATATTTCATACAAATAAATTAACTTTTGCAATATCAATTTAACTTTAATTTTAAAACTTTTATCTGAATTAAAAAAAATAAATTAAAATTTTTTAGTTCAAATTAATAAAATTTAAATTAAAAATTTGTTTTAAATAATTATCGTATAATTATATTTTACTAAAAATATTTAAAATTAAATCTAAAGACATAAAATATAAAGAAGCAATAAAATACTTCTTTTTTAATTTTGTAGCTGGCGTATTTATATTTTTCTTTTTTATTCCATTGAAATTTATATTTAAAATATTTTAAAAATAAATATCATAATAGTAAATATAAATTTCTATAACTTTTAAAATTATTAATTTCAATTTATTAATTATCACATATATTATTAAGTATTCTTTTATTCCAAAATAAAACTGCAATTATATTAATAATTGTACGCGTTGAAAACTTTTTTTACTTATTTATATTTTTTATTTCAATTGACAACTTAATTTATTGTATAATGATTTAAAAATAATTTCTGTACATTAAAATTAATTGGAAGTAATTTATTTTATCAAACTATAAAAAAAATCTATGCTACAAGTTAAATTCATTCAATGTTAAACAATTATTTATATATAAATTTAAATACTAATGAACAGAAAACGTATAATGTTTTTTTAACGTTTTTAATCACATAAAAAAATGTTCATCTCGAAGAATGTTCATATTTTATTCAAACATCATCTCCAATAAGCGTAAATATAAACACCGAAATATACAAATGATGAACATTTTGTATTTCATTTGCATAATTAATCATCAAAAAAAAAAAAAATAGAAAAGAGAGAAAAAACTGAATATTGTTTTGAAAATCTTGCGAGTGTCTGCCAACAATACATTTTTAATATATCGTTCGTAATGGCGTCGTATAAAAAAAATATATAAAAGATCCTTGGATTCTTTGCGAAATGAGAAAAATAAACGATCGCATACACAGACTACTGGATGTTTGCCAATATGACATACCTATAATTGATTTTAGCAAATTATTGGTACGAAGAGGGAGAGAGAGCTTAGCCGTTGTTCTAAAATTGAACGATCCTATTGGCACGTGTGTCGAATTGCCCAATAAGAATTTAGAAAATATCATTTTATCGCTTAACAACGTTCCTCTTAATTATCCTCTTAATTCCCAAATATATGCGCCGACAACTCTTATAACACGTCAAATGTTTCAATCGATTTATATTCAACGACATATTTATGCAAATGATATAAAAACGTTAAAAAATATTTTGATATTTTCGTCGTTATTTATATAAATAATATAATATAATGTATGCAAAATTTCAAGCTATTTTGTTTTCTTTCGATATTAATATATATATATATATATATATATATATATGTGTGTGTGTGTGTGTGTGTGTGTGTGTGTGTGTGTGTAAATAATTTTAGGTTATCTGGGTTACAACATACTAAAACTTTTAGCGCGAATATCTCGTGCACAATAAATAAACTTGTTATTAGGAAACACAACAGACTAACAAGTTTTAAAATAACCTGTTTGCAATTATTTTTCACCTTACGATTAATCGCTGTTTTTTTTCTTTTCTTTTTTTTTGTATCAAAATATTTCGCCGAATTTAGAAACGCGTAAAACGCAACGCACGCATTAATATGTGTTATATTATATTTAACGATTTTAAAATGCGCGGCGAAATTTCGATTTACGAACGAAGTTTGCGTATCGAAACTTAGTTTTTGTTTGCGCATTAAATGCGACACGACGTTTCGTTGTTAGAAATGAAAATTGTAAACGCAAATCGTAGAATTTAAAAAAAAAAGTCGAAAAGAAAATGTCGCGTTTTCGTTAAAAAAAAAGTATTCGAATACGCGTCGCTCGATAATAATTAGTTTGTTATCGAACAGTTTTTCGCTCGCACATCTATCTGCGCAACGATAATTTGTCGTCGCGAATCAAATTATACGGTGATCGATAAGGCCGTAAATTATTTATAACGCAATAAAAATTGAATAACATTATTAGAATATAGAGAGTCGAACGATTAATAATTCGATACGCATATATTATAGACGCGCATACGTATCTACATATATAGGTCAAAGTCGACGGCGAGACGCGCCGCGCGCGCACTGCCGCCAACGCGACGGATTTAAAATCGAGAAAAGGAAACGCTTCGCGGTTCTCAAATTGCGCGAAAATTGCTCGAATATTGCGCGAAAATTGCTAGAAAATTGCGCGAAAATTGCGCGAAAATTGCGCGAAAATTAATCGTTAATCGTCGTTGCGGAGTTTCGTATTTTTGGGATCGCGCGAGTTGCAGAGTGCGCTGCGAGTCGACGGCGTCGGCTGCGGCGTATCGATTGCGATAGATCGAGCGAGGGGCGCGGGCGACGCGACGGGTGGCGGGTAACGGGTAACGGGTATCGGGCGGCGGGTCGCGGCGACTCGCGGCCGAAGCCGGTCCGAAGCTCGTCCAGTGTCGGCCAGTGTCGCGGTCTCGTCGAAAGCTCGGTGCGGCCCGCGAGAGCGACCGACCGACCGACCGACGAGGGCGAAGCGAGGGCGCAGCCTCCGAAGATGGCGGCGGCGCACGCCAACAACAACAACAACCCGTCGGCGACGGCCGCCGCGGCGACCGAAGACGCCCGCGCTTCCACCACGCAGCGCATGATCCAGGGGGTGGCCTTCCCTCCGGCGCGTAAGCTCACGCAGGCCGAGGTGTTCGACGCGGCCGGCAAGCCGTGCCCCGACGTGCTCAAGCAGCACTTCACGCTCGAGGGGCGCATCGAGGAGGCGGCCGCCCTCCGCATCATCCGCGACGGCGCCACCCTACTGCGCTCCGAGAAGACCATGATCGACATCGAGGCGCCGGTCACCGTGTGCGGCGACGTGCACGGCCAGTTCTACGATCTGATGAAGCTGTTCGAGGTGGGCGGCTCCCCCGCCTGCACCAAGTACCTCTTCCTCGGCGACTACGTCGACCGGGGCTACTTCAGCATCGAGTGCGTCCTCTATCTGTGGGCGCTCAAGCTCTGCTACCCGACGACGCTCTTCCTGCTGCGCGGCAACCACGAGTGCCGCCATCTCACCGAGTACTTCACCTTCAAGCAGGAGTGCAAGATCAAGTACTCGGAGCGCGTCTACGACGCCTGCATGGAGGCCTTCGACTGTCTGCCGCTGGCCGCCCTCATGAACCAGCAGTTCCTCTGCGTGCACGGCGGCCTGTCGCCCGAGATCCACACGCTCGACGACATCCGCAAGTTGGACCGCTTCAAGGAGCCGCCCGCGTTCGGCCCCATGTGCGACCTGCTCTGGTCGGACCCGCTCGAGGACTTCGGCAACGAGAAGAACTCGGAGCACTTCTCGCACAACTCGGTGCGCGGCTGCTCCTACTTCTACAGCTACGCCGCCTGCTGCGACTTCCTGCAAAAGAACAACCTGCTGTCGATCATTCGCGCGCACGAGGCCCAGGACGCCGGCTACCGCATGTACCGCAAGAGTCAGACGACCGGATTCCCGAGTCTGATAACGATCTTCTCGGCGCCCAACTACCTCGACGTGTACAACAACAAGGCGGCCGTGCTCAAGTACGAGAACAACGTGATGAACATCCGCCAGTTCAACTGCTCGCCTCATCCGTACTGGCTTCCCAACTTCATGGACGTGTTCACGTGGTCGCTGCCGTTCGTCGGCGAGAAGGTCACCGAGATGCTCGTCAACGTGCTCAACATCTGTTCCGACGACGAGCTCATGTCCGAAGGCGACGACGCCATGGAGGAGGCCAACCTCAGAAAGGAGGTCATCAGGAACAAGATTCGCGCGATCGGAAAGATGGCGCACGTCTTCAGCGTGCTCAGGGAGGAGAGCGAGTCCGTGCTTCAACTGAAGGGACTGACTCCGACGGGCGCGTTGCCGCTGGGCGCGCTCTCCGGAGGAAAGACCTCCCTGAAGAACGCGCTGCAAGGCTTCTCGCCGAATCACAAGATCACGTCGTTCGCGGAGGCGAAGGGTCTCGACGCCATCAACGAGAGGATGCCTCCGCGCCGCGACGGCCAGCGCACTCCGGACGCCCAGGACAAGAAACCGGCTCACGTCAACAGCAACGCCCACTCGTGAAGTCGTTGCCTTTCTTCTCTCGTCCTCGGCTTTGTCGCAGTGTGCGCCGTGCCGTTTGGCGGTCTTTCCGCTCGTCGAGTGCCACGTTCCGACGCGTTACTCGGAGACTTTTTTGTCATCATCCTCTTGTTTGTTTACATATAGCGAAAAGGGATTGTTTAACTTTTCCGGTCGGTCGTAAACGTTCTCAACATTTTTTGCCATACATATATATATATAAATATATATATATAATATTAATCATTATTGTCCGATAGAAAGAAAATATGAAGCGTTCGTTTTTTATTCTTTTTCGTCTCTCATATATGCATATATTAAAAAAAGAAAATGAAGAATCTGCGGGCGACAGATTTATTTAGTTGCTAGTCAATTAACTGTTAAGATGTGCACGTTAATTTATTTATTATCCATTGCACTGTTGCGTGTTCTTATATATCTTACGGTCTTGTCGAAGACGCGGTGATGCATTCGCACATAAACTTTGCGGCCCTTCCCTCCGATTCTATCTGTCATAGTTTTTTACTGTTTCAGGGCAGCGGCGTAACTGTTTTGACGTTGTAAGTCGGTCGTGCGCCGAAAGGATCCGGCGGCTTTGCGGCCGACGTTTGGCGTTCGTACTGAAGCTTTGGATCCGTAAGAAATCGCCGCTTAATCCGAATTCAAAGTTACGCCATTGTTCAAATACTACTAATTAAATCGTAGATTAAGCTGTTGACACTAAGGGCTTTCGGTTTTATGTGTTAATGCATCGTCAGATTGTGAGTTTCGTTTTGGTTACATATGTGCACTCTTACTCTTGTATTGGTGCGCTTATGTGCAAAACGTTATCGCACTGCAGACAACTGAAATAAATATACATACAAATGTAACGTATGAAATAGATTATATTGTGGAGATCAGGATATTTGGTATATTCTCGGTTTGTCCCGTTGTCATATTGTGTACTCAAATTGTTGGTATATTCGTGCACCACACTCCATGCCAGGGCGACGCTTGTCAGCTCCGTACACCTTTATAATATTGTGTTTTATTAATGAAAATAAATATATATATATACATTAATAAATAGATATACAATCTATGTATATGAAAATAATAGTTAATCAAAAAAAAAATTAAAATATATTAAAAAAGAACTACTACTCTCTTAAAACTAATATCTTTGCTACGAGTTGTACTTAATTGTATTTAATTGTACAAAATATATCATAATTTTTACTAATACATATACATACAGAAGAGACTAGAAAAAGTCATTTTATCTAATGGTTGAATATTTTTTGAATTGCAGCCGCTGAAGGCTTTGAAAGACACTGAATTAAACCGTTAGTAATGTACGTGAAGCGAAGCAAATTTAAAAAGTAAATTAATCATAGATTAATTTACTTTGTAAAAAGTAAATTAATCATAGAAAATTACTTTGTTTTTCTTCATTCGCATCGCACGTTGTTTAATTCTTTTTTTAAGTAGTGGAACTTTTTAAGACATGATCGTAAATTAGAATAAGCCATCTATCTTTTTGGAAGCCAACATTGTTAACTTTATTTTAAATGTATTTAGTTTGTATTAATGTTTAATAGAAACAGTAGCTGACTTTTTTCTAGATTGTGATGTGAATTAAGACCAAGATATGGGTGAATATGAAAGGATGAGTTTCCTTTTATTCGCTTATTGTTCAGTACTTTTTAATTGTATTAAACAAAGAACTGACGTCTTTATATTCCCTTGATCTTTTGATTTGATAAGACTGTATAAGACCTGAAAAGGAGGACTGAATTTGGTATTTAATTGAAATTATTAATTGTTGCCGTTCAAAAAATATCCAACTTACAGAATTAAACTAATATTCTTTGGCTCATCTGTATGTATGTATATATATATATATATATATATATATATATATATATATATTGAATTTTAACAAATGTGTGTTTGGGGAGGCCTTGTTTTGTTATTTGGGGCCAGATATGGTCTGCGTCTGCAAAACTCCAGAGTCGCCTTTCTCCTTGTATTAAATTTTTACTGTTGTATGACTCGGCGTCTCTGCAATGATCTAAATCATTTACCGGAATCTGGAAATACTTCCAGAAGAATTGGAGCAGGGCAGAATTGGGGTAAATTATTTGTATAGATTCGTGTTATGTCATTTATACAATTTACAACATATTTGCACATACATTAATTAATTAATTAATTAATTGTATCATTACTGACAAAGCAATTTCTAATTAACACTATATATGTGTGTATGTGCGCAAGACTGTATGTTTGTGTGCGTGTGTATGTGCGCATCAGCATATGTGTATATGCATATATATATATATATATATATATATATATATATATATATATATATATATATTGTATACAGCGAAACCCTGATCCATTAAAGTTAAAGATTTCCACAAATTTTTAATGTTGAAATTTTATTGTAACTGCTCTTATTATTGTAATAATGTTTATTTTGATTTTTGAGTACATTATTTGTTAAAAATATATATATTATTCGTATTGGGATTTTGCTGTAATGCGCAATTTATATAATATATACATATTATATTATGTGTATTGGAAAAAAAACTTTCATTTTGGTATATTTTGGTGTTTGTAGATATATTATTAAATTTAATATTTCTTGACCATATGGCATAATTAAAGAATAAAAAATAAACAATCATAAAAGATCCAATTAGCTATTATCATACTTGAAATAATTGCATACATACACAAATATATGTATAAAATAAAATAAATTTGATGTATATTTGTGGATGTATATTTTTTTTAACTTTATCAAAAATTTCTAGACTAGAGTTATGTACACATTCATATTCTGTGATGTACGTAGCGCCCGATCGACCGGCGTCATGAATCCTTGGGGATTTTGGAACTTTTAACTGAACGTGACCCACAGAAACAAGTGCCAGTTTTCTATTATCGAGTAGTTTTTCGTAAAAAAATTAAGATTTTCCCAGGATTCGTCACACCGGAGCCGAAGCGCATCGCTTGTACATCTTATCATGTACATACATTATTGTATTTATATATATGTATATTTATTTACATTGTCCAATATTTGACAAGGGACAAATTATTAACAATGTTTTATATGTTAATTTATTTAGCGACGATCTCTGCATTCTCGATTCATTGCCGCCAGGATTCGATCCAAGCTGTTCCCTTGTCCTTTTCGGTCCTCAGGCTTTAGACGTTTTCTTTTTTTATTTTTATGAGTTACCGAGTGCATCAACGACAACCCAAAAATATTATACATTTTAATTTTTTTTTTTGCTTATCATCGAAGCTGAAGCTGAAAATTTTCAGCCTAGTTGTGTACATTTTTGATTTTTTTTACTGGTCATACATGTTTTTTTTAATTATTTTTAAATATATTTTGTTCAAATATGTATGACCACGTTAGCTTATCGTAAGTGTTAAGAATTTTTACTATTGTTGAATATTTATTTGTAGTTTATTTATTAATTCTATATACTCTTATCTCATCGTCATGGTTAACTAGAATCATATGTTTTTCTTACATTTATTACTACTATTTTTTTTTTACTAATATCTTAATGCTTTTTCCGTTCTTTAATTCTCTCATATTGTGTATATTAAATACATTTTTACCTATCGAGTGTGTCTCGTGAACGCTTTTAATTGTATCAAGTATAAAACTTTCAACTTTTATAGTGTAAACTTATTAATTCGAGATTATAATTATAGTTATGATCGTTTTTATAATTATATATAACTATCTTTCATAATCATTACAACAATAATTAAGTGAGGACTTTTCGAAGCTTTTGTCTATAATTGATCGAACAGCTTTTGTTTTGAGGCTGTGTTGACACTGATGTTTTAATATTAAATGCGGTAATAGTTTAAAATTGTATTTTCATTGAAAAGTTCTTATTTATATATTTATTATTAATGGTGAATTTCTTTGCAATTACACATCAGCAAATAATTGCCTTTTTATTCACATAATGTGTGCAAATGTTTGAATATTTTTATGTAATATATACAAAAAAACTTATATAATTGTATATGTATTTCTTTTCTATTAATATTTAAAGGTTTGATGCAATCATATTTACAAGGTCAAAGTTCAAGAAATTATTTTTAATTTATTATGTAATTTTTTTCTGAAGTGGTCGTTGAAACAAATTATTATTTGTACATACCGTATGTAGAAATAGTTAAATATTTGTACATGCTACATATCAGGTATGGAATTGTTTGCTGATACTATATATGCAAATAGTTACATACATTTAATTATTACCGAAAAATAACAGTGTTATCAGAGCCTCGCGTTAAATTAAAATAAAATTTTCAAAAAAAATGTACTCACAGATGCTTTTGAATTTATTTTGAACTGTCTTAATGAATTTATTATACTAACACTTTGTATTGTTATTATATCATATAATGCAAATATGATGGTGATATTGAATATTTCACAAGTTCATATCTATTTTTCTCTTCTTTATAAATATTATTGTTATTATTATTATATAAAACGTTAAAATATTAATCCAAATATGGGCCTCTCGTTATGTAGCACAGTAAAAGTGAAATCTACTCGTGTCTATTCATCATTTCGAACACACCATATACAAAAGTGGAACTTATTCCATCTGGTCGAGTATGAAAATGAGACTCGGCTTTCGTTTATATATATATATATATATATATATATATATATATATATATATATATATATATATATATATTATTGGTCAATGTCGTGAAATAATCAATTTAAAAATATATATATATATATAATAAAAAGATGCATTAAGGAGTTCCTCGTTTTTGCCGGTTGCAAGTGGAGCATATATTATTATGATAACACTGTTTTGCACGCTTGCAAACCTCGATAAAGATCTTATATATATATTTTTCTTCTATTTTTCTCCTCGATCAGTATAAATTTTTTAAGCTTTATATTTGAATATATGTATATTGACATGTCCGTATATATACATAGAATTGTTTTAAAATTTATACATGTTAAATATTCTCTTATATATGCGTTTTATGTGTTATTGTTATTATCTGTCACAAAAAAAAATTACAAATTATGATAGTGATAATAGATAAATGAAATATTATCCAGTGAATTTAACAATTATAGTGATATTTTTCAAATATTTCATGTATATGCACATTTTTACATGTTCATATTATGTGGAATTATTATTTGGTATATTTTGTATACGTAATCGAATCTCGAAAAGAACCACCGAGATCTCTTAGATGATTGGATGAATCCAGTTGAAATATCAGGTTCTCAATGTTCGTTTTGAGAACTCGTCACGTATTTGATATTCCAAATAATTTCATTTATATGTATGTTCATGCAAAATTTATATTTTTTCCCTCCTTCTCAAACAGATGCACTCGACTATATATATATATATATATATATATATATATATATATATATATATATATATATATATTCAAGAGAAAAATCACACATTGTTATATATTTCCCATTTTTTATTAATTATATATTTATAAATTGTAACTTTTCAAGTCAATCATGTACTTTAAATAATAATAAAAAAAGAAAATAATTCTTATTATATATTATTGAACTAACAATATTTTTAATTTCATTTTATACTAATCTTTGGGAAGTGTTGTGTTGTATTTACAGATTAAAAAAATATATATTACTGGCATTCAGCTCCTTTTTGTAGTTTTAATGTAGAAAAAGCACCTATGACACATTATTATATATACAGATTGGACTGATGTTGAATATCGGTCAAATTACTGATCACAAAAATAACGCAAAATATTTAAATGTGATATATATATTTGGGTTTATAAGGAAAAATATGCACATATATTTATATATATATATATATATATATATATATATATATATATATATATATATATAATAGATTTTTTCAGCACATTGTAAATTCTTCAATATATAAATAACGCTGTAGTATTATTAAAAATAATATTATTGTGGTTAATTCTTTTTCGATGTAGACTCTTCTTGAATGTCACATAGAATTTTCTATTTTTTAGCTGTTTTTCATTTTTTTTCCTTGTTAACTACTTATTCTGTTTAAATATTGATGTATACTTTTTCTGTTTAATCATACGTATAAATATATTGTGTTAACTCATAAATTGGAGTGACGTTGAATACGTTGAGTACGGTTAATGTGTAAATTTACTAGATTTATTGATTGATGTATTTATTTTTTTTATTAACAGATACATGTAGTCTATAAAAAAAATGATGGAACACGGGTGGATGTTGTGCCAGGGTGACGAATATTCGGGTCTGCATCAGAATCTTGACAATTCAAAATCTCTAAATTATTTACACGATGCCGACAAATAATTTGTCCGACAACAATAAGAAATGAACAAAGTAAGATTCTGTTAATTTATGAAATAATAGACCTGAATATTTAGTGTATATCTTTTTTTCATGTAAATGAATATTTTGCTTTTTTCACTTTTGACATGTTTTTTATTGTATAATTTTAAAAATTGTCGTCAGTTAAAACGCACTTTTTTTTCAGTCTACGAATATATATTGAGAATAATCTTTGAACTATGGATATGAATTATAATAATTACGATTATGAAAAAGCAAATACATTCTTATTTGATGAATGTTACTTTGTTCGTTTTATCTATTATTTTAATCTGCATTTATTTTATTTTTTATTTGTGCCACATTTTTTTTTCATATTGAAAATGTTAAGATTTTGTACAGTCAAGACTCGGATATGTTAATGAAATATTCCGACCTGGACTTCGGGTATTTTACTATCACTATATTTAATTATAATTTTTTAGATTGATAAGTCTACTGAGGGTCCTCGTAGTTATCGCTCTTTATCGTTGGCGTCCAAAAAAAAATCGTTCAGACGCTTCAGCATTTACATTTACAACGTTGAAAAACTTTTTCAATTTTCAATCCATCGACTATTACCGAGGAAAGGCCAAGTTATAATACTATTTATAAACGATTGTGTGCCATTTTTGTTGTTATTAAAAAAATAATAATAATTAGCTTTTCTCTAGACGTGTTTTAAATATATTGACTGAGCTGACTCTTTGCGAATTGAAGTTTGTTTTTTTTTATTTTCGAACGGTATCATTTTTTCACTTTTGATATTGCTCGAAAATTGAGATTGATTTTTAAACGGGATAGATTTTATTCTGCTGCGTTTTTCAGCTGAAAAATAAGAAAAAGAAAGCGTAATAGTTTATATAAATTAATTGTATCTGGTTAAAGATTAGGAAGCAAACATTATCGTTATTGTTACTTGTTATCGTTGTGGCATCGTCTTTGCTCTCATTAATAAATTTTGGAACATGTTTATCTATTATGCGAAGCGAGATAAGTATATGTACAGTGTAATTATAATTACTTTTTTTATATATACATGTTTGGAATTGCAGCCATTTTTTTTGTTTAATTTGTACAGATTTTATTTTTCAGAAGTATATATATATATATATATATATATATATATTTAAAATTTTATGATTAATTTCTGTTCTATTATCCAATTTATACATTATTTTTCAGTTATTTTTTTATTATTCTCACACTGTTTTGTACATAAGTTTGCTTTTTGTAGTATTTTAAATGATTAATAGATTGCTTAAAAACATTGAAATACAAATTATGCTTTTCAATATTTGAACCGATTGTCTTCCTTGAAACGACAGCAATATTTATTTTAGTTTCCGACGCATTGTATATATATATATATTATAATAATTTATTTTAAAACATATATATATATATATATATATATATATATATATTTTAACACATTTTAATATCCATATACGCTTTCGATCTTCCCCCCCCCCTTCTGAAAAAACCTTTCAAAACATTTTCGTTGTTGATTTCACATCGGCATTTCATATTCTTTTCAGCATCCTCCCTTTAAAATTTCAACATACTGAGTCACGTGCGCATTTAACGATCGTCCGATAAAAGTTGAAATATTTTCAGCTTTATTATTAATAAAATGAACGTAATCGCAATGTTTTAAATTCGACATTCGTTATGTGCGAACGAGACTTTGTATTTATTATTATCATTATTGTTATTATATAGATGTGCAATAAAATGTTTCCTTTTTAAGACACTGATTTTAAAGAACTGATATCTGATGTGCCTCTTGAGCCGATGACAGCTCAATTTGCTTGATTTTTGTATATATATATATATATATATATATATATATATATATATATATATATATATATATATATATATATATATATATATATATATATATATATATATATATATATATATATATATATATTGTTATATGTAAATTGCAAATGTGTATCACAAATATGAATGATTTTTCACTTTATAACAATTATATATAATTATGGAGGAATTTGCTTGTTATTTTATTCTTTATATATATATATATATATATATATATATATATATATATATATATATATATATAATATAATATATATGTATGTGGACATGTTTACATTCGTTTAACTATACAGTTATCATACTGTTAATTCTGCAATATATATATATATATATATATATATATATATATATATATATATATATATATCACTGACTAAATATCAATATTATTTGATAATTGATAACGAACGTAACTTTTGAAATGTGTCCGCACGTTCTATATTTTATTACTGTTTTTATATTATTATATTGACGACATCGGTATTTTTTTTCCACATTTATTTATGCACTTCCAATAATTTGACAATCTAAATTGGACCAGCTTTTAACGGAACTATGGCAATTTCTATACATAATATAAAATTGTAACTGGAGATTGTCAAAGTTTTTTGCCTTTTTTGAAACTAAAATAAATAAATATTCTACTTGAATTATAACTTTAAAAAAAATAATATCCATGTTCGTCTAAAACGCCGATGGATTTAAATGCTTTTTAATTTATTCATTTTAAGAACTAAATAATTGTGCTATTTATTGCTGAGAACTCGTTTCGAAAACTGACAATTTATCTCTGAAGCATTTATATATTTTATATAATGCTGAATGTAGTTTTCGGAACGTTTCAGATATCGAAAGTATGTAATAATTAATATATTGCATAATTGATGCATATGTGATAAATATAATTGAATTATTCTTAATTACACATTTTTAATATTCTTTTTTTTTACGAGTCATATAAAATGAACACAAAATAACTTTTATTCTACTAACGTTTTAACAATATCAATTTGATTTTTATATTATTATAAAAAAATATAGAAGTGGCGTTAAATGATATCTATTCTATATATATAAAGAAAATGTGAGGAATCGGATAGTATCAATTCTTTTATTTTCTTCACTAATCTTCCGAAAGAAAACATATTATTATATAAAAATTAACTTAATAGTTATAAATGTTATAATTATATATATTTGTGTAATAAAAAAAAACACGCTTACACATAAGAGAAAACTCAAAATATTCTATTTATAAAGAAATTTTAGAAATAAAATTTTAGCTTGTTCTACTCGCATTGTTAATGTGCAATTTACTTTGAATTGTGCTTTTTAATGTTTTTTAATTCACATTAAATATATTATTATTATTATTATTTCATTATATTATGTGCAATAATAAATTCAAATTTTTAGAATTAAAAATATTATATAAATAAATAAATATTATAAAAAAAATAATAAAAGATTGAGTCAGTGATGATTATCAGCACAAAAACTGTAATAAATGTTGTTTATTAAAACAGGAGAAAAAATTAATTGAGTATAATTTTAAAGTCTATATAAATATATAATATAATATAACAGAATTTGACTATTTGCGTTTACAGTATTAGCAATTAATTTATTATTTATTACATAATTTTCGATATTAAAAAAAATATTGTAATACAAATGTTTACTGAAATCATTAAATATATGAATATAATGAAACGTCTGAATGTGAAATATGTTTAAATAGACTTTATTTGCCAATATTTTATGTGCAAATAGTCATATTCGTATATTATTATTTTTCATGTCAAGTAAATTTTAACGATTTTAAATATATATATATATATATATATATATATATATATATATATATATATATATATATATATATATATATATTTGTTAACCGTTTCTGAACGGAATTTTATCTCATTTATTTTATTTTACTCGATACATCGTTTTTTTTTATTATTATTATATATACATATTTTTTTTCTTGTAATCAATGAATTATTTATATGTAATGAATATTAATTGAATGTCCAATGTATCGATGTAAAAAGGTCCCCGATTTGGAAACGGTTAATAATGAATATAAATGATGAGAAAAAATAAATAAATAATAAATTAAATAAATATGTATAGCTTTTTATACAGTCAGATTGCTTTTAAGATAATATGTATCCTTTTATTAAAAAAAAAACTAGATAGTTACCTTTTTACTTTTCTTCGAGAAAAAATTCTTACAAAATAACTTAGCAATAAGTAATTGTTGACGAAGATATATAAAAAAAAATATTGTCGTTTATTACTATTGTCTCAAAATTAAATATATATATATATAATAAAGATATTAAATATATATAAAAATGATAAAATCAACAGTATTGACAGCATTTATGATATAAAACATCATATATAAGAAAAAAAAAACTCATCACTATTGCTGACAATGCGAAATAGTCGCTTTTTATGTTACGTGCTTTTCAATAGCATATCACAGAAAGTATAATCTATTACATGAGGACGTTTCGAAAGTTGCGTTCAGTACTGTATTTTATAGTGTTATTCATTGCAACGCCATCTATTGTAATATCAACATATACGGTGTTAATAGTGATTTTCGGAATGCGCCTATTAACATTTTTGCTGCTGATTATTGCGTTGATATATACTGTATAGTCGCTGAACATCTGAAGGTATGTATTAATATCATTTTATAAAATATCATCTTAATTCCTTCAAGAAATACTGAAGGTTTTAAATATAGAAACAAAAATCTATCACAGGTGATCTCAAATTAATTGTAAAATTTGCAATTATGCATCATTATATCGATCAGTTAGAAAAAAATCTTGATCAGTAGCAAAGGTGTTGATTAACGTCTTATAAATAACTTATAATAATATTAAAAATATATATAATTACAAGAAAAAATTTTTTAAAATTGGATAAATATTTTTGTAAACGTTGCAAATTGATCTTTTTTGCAGCGGCGATTTTTTGGGACTGATTTTACAGTAAGATGTTGATGTATTTAAAAAAAAAAATATTAAAAAGTAAAATTCACTCATGAAACATTTTCCTCTTAGTAAAAAAAAACACTCACAAGTAACAGAAAAATTAGTGGTAAATATTCAACAAAATTACAAGTAGAGATGTTCCATTTCAATATCGACACGATCGGATTAGATAAATTATAATTTTTATTCATAAATTATATTATATATATATTTGTTTTTTTTATCAATATAACAAAGATTGTGATTTTTTTGAACTAACATTTTTTTTAAAATATGCAACTATTTACACATAAATTATATGAAGAAATTGTCTTTTTGCTCATAAATCATGTATAAAAGTGTTAACTGTTTACACATTCTAGTATGTGCGAATAAGTAACTATATTTTCACATACTTTTATTATTCTAAAAAAATGATTAATATATATATATATATATATATATATATATATATATATATATATATATATATACTTCATAATCGCATATTGACATACAATAAATTACATATGAAGATATTTTATATGAGCAAATAGGTAATTATATGTGCAAATAGTAATATTTTCGTATGTTAAATAATAAACTGGGTGCAAATTTTTTTTTTAACTATAGAAATATCTTTTGTCGTTGTTCTCTTTATACATACGGTATGAATATGAATGTTCATTTTCTTATTTTGAAAAGATGCCGATCGGTTCTGAAATAGTGTACGGGATTTCGATCGGCTTCCGATATGCATACAAATTCTTCAAATTATCATATCAATGAGTTGTTTTTAGCTCTACACTCTTCCCATTTATAAATTTTCAGTACTCGTGTTTTGCATCCACAGCGTGAAAGATGTGTGTTTCGTTTTTGCCTTCTTTTAACTTCTTCACTAAGAAAAATTACATAAGAATTCTTATGTAAATTACACACATATATATATATATATATATATATATATATATATATATATATATATATAATCTGAACCATATAATTGATAGATTATAAAATTTTAATAATTATAATGATTGTCCTCTTTAGAATATAATTGTTTGATAGCGAACAATTCTTTAAGTAGAATTACATGACATTTGAACAGATCTTTAACCGTTTTCTCTATCAAAATGAAGTTGCTTGTGTATATTATTATTAATAAATTATTTATATATTTTTTTGCTGCTGATTACATTTAATAAATATTGCGTTTGTTGTTTTTTTTAAATAAATATCACTTGTATACTTACATTTTAAATGTGTATATTTTTTATTAATTAATAATGAATAGGTTAAATTGTGTAATATTTTTCTGTTGATGTTTTTTTTTCTTTTATTAATATTTTTAACGAAAGAAAAATTGAAAAAAAAACATGTTTAGTTCAATGCTGCACGATGAGAAGTGTTATTTTAATTCTTTTCTGTTTATGATAGTTTTTTTATGTACGAGCTAAAGTTAAATATTATATAGTTAAGTGAAATATTTGTTTTTATTTAAAACTTTAAAAATAAATTATACTATTGCTATTTAATCTCACTGTAAATTTTTATTTACCTTTTGTATTTTTCCAATTATATAAATATATATATATATATATATATATATATATATATATATATATATATATATATAACGATAACAAAACATATGTAAAACAATTCTTATAAAAGAAAAACACTTAAAAGTATTTTTTTCAAACGATAAAACAAGTTAAATCGAAAATTTATCAAGCATTTGCTAAAATTTAAAAATAGTCATTATATTTTGTACTGCAGTATAAAATTTAAGTTTTCCAGAAATATAGTAAAGTAGTAATTCTACAGGTAATTTTTTTAAATAAACAATGAAATTTATTGAAATTGAAAATAAAAAAGATTAGTATTCGAAAAAATTTAAATTATGTCATATATTGTTAAATTGTATGTTTTAATTGCAGCACCTTTAGAAAATCTAAATTCAACAAGATTTTTTTTATAAATTATATGTATATTAAATTCGAATTTCTTCGATTTGCGTTGCATAAATTAGACAGTTTAACGATTAACCATATAAAATTTTATTTAATTAATATCGTGACATTTCCATATATTTGTAATAACTATCTAAAAACAATTATCACACAGAGCAAACAAAAACTTTTAATTGAATTCTTAAGCTATTTAATGAAATCAAAATTTTCGAAATCTAATATTAGTACAGTCAAATTAGTCGCTTTAGAACAAATATCTGGATTTTTTTTTAAATAAATTTTACAGAGAGCAGAATATAGATTGAAAAATTTAAATTATAAATATGAAAAATTTTCGAACAGAACACAATAAAAATTATTGTATTTTATAAACGAATTAAATTGAATAAAATGGTCCTTAAATAATTTGTACAGCCTAGTTTGAAGCCAGTTGAATTAATATTAATTAATATAAAATGAGTATTCAAATAAATGTTAAATATTACCCGAGAAGTTCTAAGGGGAAAGAATTTGTGTACAAAAAATATTTCTTAATAAACTATAGATGCTGATAATTCACGTTAAGATAAAAAATTAAAAATAAAAAGTCTGATTTAATAATTAAACTATAAATTTTTAATATTCGATATTTACATATCTTTTATAAGAAGATAAACATAAAAACTCCAACTAAAAAAGGGAATAATGCGAAGAAACTATACATACACATTACCTCGAGAAAATAAATAGTGTTTGTTATTAATAGTTGAATATTCCGTAAAATGCAATTAAATATAAAAGTTTGATATATAGATAAGAAAAATTTTCTTATTCTGCTCGTTATGTAGAACATATTTTCAAAAATAATCTAAAAATTTATTATAAAGCGGCTAATTTGACCGGATTATGTAAAATAATAAAAATATTTACGTTGAAGAAAAGTTGCAGATTTATCTTAGTTTTATGAAAGGCTTTCAATTGAAAAAAAAGAAGTATAAAAATAAAAATGATTATACTTAATTTAAATGCTATAAAACTCTAATAAATTCATTTAAAAAAATACCAGCCTTTATCTCAAATCTATTGTATTTCTTTTTAATAATTTACAAAAACCGCTTTCTTTTATAATTTGTCCTATTATTTTTATACACTTTTATTTAGCTTCACCTGTTGGTTTATTTTTCAATATAAATATCTTTTTTTTTTTGAAGAAAAAAAACTATAGAAAAGAAACAGGAGAAAACACTCATTGTTCAACAATAATGATCAAAAATTGTAAATGTAAAATCTGAATTAACAAATCATCCTTTAATGTATCATTAGTTAACAAATACATGGTGTCATAAATTAAATACAATATAGGAAATTGCCCCAAAATCTACTGCCGGAACTGTCGAATACTGCTAAGACTGTACGAATATCGATCAGATAAATTGAGATAGTACTACTTCAATCGCTAATCTTGTCACCGTTGAATATGAAAATAATATATATATCGGAGAAACTACACGAAGTGACGTCACGCCGTTCAGTACCGGCAATAGATTTCGGAACGCAATCACACTTTACAAGACGCATTCATCAATTCATCCTTTAAAAATAAATTTTCATATTATATATGTAGGTATATAAATCAATTTGCAAAAATCATAAACAAATATTATACATATTTATTTTAAATTAATAACGTAAAGACTATGAAAACAAGGTATAGTTTAATAATGCCTAACTTCAGTTTATTGTTTCATTGTTTTGATACCGCGGTTTGCTATGAGTAAACGGCAGATATCTATATTGAATCATATGCTGAAATAAAAAAGGAATATATTAAAAATCAATAACATATATATATCGCATTTTGACTTGAATAACGTTACAACTCAAAAAACAGTTTAAAAAAAAATTATGCGTACAAAATAATGTGCATTTTTTTTAACAAATATGCACAATGCTATAGCATTATAACACCTTAAAATTGTAGTATTTAAAAATACAATTGAATTATAACGTTACATATATAAAGAAATATTTGTAAAAAAAAATATGCTTACTTTAATTTGGCGTTTCATTGTGATACAAAATAGTGTAATGAAATACATGACTAAAATTGGCCAAAACACAGGGATGTTAAAGCAATCGAAAAACGTGCATATCAATGCAATTAATGTACTTCTAGTGACTGAAAGCCAAAATTTGAATTCGGGCAACCTTCTAATAAATGGCCTGAACTCTTCGCCTGCTCTCGTTGGTAGTGCAGGCCCACTATCATCGTCTGCTGTAATATTTTAAAATATAATTAGGTTAAGTATATATAAAAAATACAAAAAAATGTTACATCAAAATTTTAATTAATTTAATCAGTGGTGCAACAGTTCCAATGAGCTAAGACTTTTTTTAAATTTAAAGCATTTAACACACCATCGCATTTCTATTATATTTCACAGTAAAACACAGATGTCATACTCGAGTTAATAATTATACTAAATCAATATTATAATTATAACATTTTACGAATGACAGTAATGACTCAATAATTAGTGTCTTTTATAATGAAATTTAAAAACATGTGACAATATTTAATTGAAGTAAAAGCAGTATTTCATAAAAAACTGTATGGTACAATATGTGTATATCTATATTGTAATAAATTATTAATAAAAAAAAAATATTTACCATCAAAGTCCATGGCAGGATCGATCTTTGGCGTGAGGAATGCAATAAAAAGATTTAAATGATATATACCCAACGCATATGTTACTATATACCATCCCTAAAAAAATAATAATAAAGTATTAAAAGCACACAAGTTAAATCGATGAATTTATATAAAATGTGTAGAATAATAATAATAATATAAATAGTATTTAATATACAAAATGTGTGAGTGTGCCAAAACCCATGCAAAATGAAAAAAAAATATACATTTTTTGTTGTTATAAGAGATGTTAGAATGAATGATTTTATTAATAAACGTAATATACCTGTAAATATAAAATTCTGCATATAAATGCTACAATTAACAATATGGCGAACAGCCACCGACTTCGGGTGTATGGAGTGAAGGAGTCCAACAGTCCCGAGTATGACTATAAAAACAATTATTAAAATGTGCCTTATTTTTCTTTTAAACATACACACACATATTTATATACGGTGTTTATATATATATATTAAAATTTATTATCCTTTTTTTTCGGTGTTGAATGTTGAATTACAGGAGTTGGCACACGCACACACAAAATTGATTTGGGGTAATTTGTTAAAATTGAAATTGTTAATAACATTTTATTATTTGTGATATAATTGATTATAAATAAATAAATAATCATATATTTGGTTTATGAAATAATTATAACAAATCTATTACACATAATATATAATGTTTTATATTAAAAAACAATATATTCAAATAAACTTTAAATGAAATCTAAATCAATAATATAATTTATATAAAAAATATTCATTTCTATCTAAAATAAAATTAAAAGTAACTAACTACAAATTTATATAAATAATTATGAATTTTAATGTGGTAAATTTTTTGCACAAAATGTCCATGATTAATAAGTATTAATCCACTTAAGTGGAAAAATTCTAATATTTTCAAAAAATAAGTTTCAGCGTCTTGTCAAAAAATGTAATAGTTATTGAAAATTGTAAGCATATAAGATTTATATTTTATTATTTAAAGTAATTTTCATATTATTGGATTTTCAATTATAAATCAATTTCATCTAAAATTCTGAATATGACTATTATCAATATATATATATATATATATATATATATATATATATATATATATATATATATATATATATATATATATATATATATATATATATATATATATATATATATATATATATAGATAATTATATTTTTATTTCACTATATGACAGTAATAATATTATTTCTTCTCACTATTTTCTGGAACGATTAATTCTGAAAATCAACGTAATGTTACATTTCAATATATATAAATGTTCATTTTTTTTTAGAGCCAAATTTACAGCATAACATAAGAAAACGACCCATATTACAAAAATGCAAATGGCTACATTTATATTTATATATATATATATATTATATATATATATATATATATATATATATATATATATATATATATATATATATATATATATATATATATATATATATATAAAATATAAAATGTCCATTCACATTAACATATCGACAACATTTCATGCAAATAATAAAATATAATAATAAATTCAAAACTATAAATTAAAACAAAATTTGAAACCGGTTTTAATTCATAATCATTCATATCACATAATAATAAAGTGTCAAAACGATAATCGCTCGTGCAAACGTACCGCGATAGTTTAATATATATTATTATACCAATATAAAAAACCGAATCACTCACTTGTTGAGTAATAATTCTGGTAATAAACGCCACTACTAGTAATGCGGAACCCACCCATCTCCCTTTTGTGTACGGTGTCCAACTGTCCAAGTATCCTTGATAAATCTAAGAATTACAAATCAAACGAAATCGAATGAAACATTAGACATATATGTGCGACGTCAACGTTAAAAAAAAATCACACTCGTTACAATATTAATAAATATTTATATATTTTTCGACATCGTTTTTGTCCGTATATAAATACGCGCATATATATATATATATATATATATATATATATATATATATATATATATATATATATATGTGTGTATACGAGAAAGATATAAATTAAAATGAATATACCTGCGATAATCTTGTCCACGCTTGCGATATAACACTTTTTTGTTGGGTGTTACCCGTTAAATCCGCGTCTTGCATCATTTTTGCGCTGAAAAACGTATAAAGGAACCGATAAATATTTATTACATTTGGCCGCCGAGAGTTCAAAATAGTAATTCGGATATTGGAGATAATTATTTTAACGACAATGCTAGCGGTTTAAAACTGGGTCAAAAATTATACGGATATTTATAAAATATAGTATCGGTCGCATTCGTTATTTCCGTTCTCTCGATGGAAACGTTAGAATTTCGACGACATATATATTCGAACGTCGAAAGATAAGAAACAATTTAATTATAAAGGTCTTCGTCGTCCGTTCGACCGTTCGTCGATAGAAACTTAAAATTCGGAAATATATATTCTTTATCGATACGGAGAAGACGAGATACGAAAGTATTATTATCGAAGATAAAACACTACGCGATAGATACTTAGATAGACGACATACGAACGTGGTATATTTGCGAGCGTATATCGGCGTATATCGACGAGAGTGCGACTGACTCGGTATATAATTTGTAGGTTATGAACGTCGTACTTCGAAGGCGACGAGGGTCGAACGAGGCTATCGATCGGAACGGTTCCGGATTCCGGGTTCCGGGTTCGGCTCCGTCTCAGGAACGCGCTCCGGACGAAGACGAAGACGTACGACGACACCGGGACGACATGCGGAATCGGCGACGTAAATCGGGAATCAGCGACGACGGGGCTTCGAGCGAGACATGGAATGTCAACGAGAGCGCGACCGGCGGCGGGACGGTTCGCCGCGGCCCGTTTTTCGACTTTTCGAACGAAATCGCGCGGCGAAACGGCGCCGTCGCGGCGAAACCGCCGAGGCCCACGTCGACTTACGCGTCGGCGGCGCCGTCGACTCAAAACTTTTTCGGCGCGCTTTTGCGAACGAATCGACGAAAATAACGAAACCGATTTAAGGAACGTTAAAACCGCGGCGGCTAGCTATTTTATTATTTTCTATCGAACTTTTTTTAATACACCTCGAATTTCCCTCCTCCCAAAAACGAAACGAAAATTAACGAGATCGCTTCGTACACTCGAAGATATTTATAAAAGTTTAATAAATCCGGGAATAATATTTACGGACGCGTAAACGGGGCACATTAAAACCGATAGGCGGGGCATATCAAAAAATATTTTTAAAAAATTAAACCGAAAAAATAAGGAAATAAATATATTGTGCGTAGTGAATTCCTTAACCTTATGTCGAGCTAAAGATCGACATCGCGGATAGTTCAAAATGCGAACGATTTCAAATCTAGGGCGAGAGAATTAAAACTAGCGCAGAAATTGATTTGAAAATGAATTTCAATAAAACAAAAATAACGTTTAATAAATATCGTTTTTCCCGGTGTTATTAGCGCAGAGCGCAATAGAAATTAACGAACGATTGCAAATATTTAGGGCGGCTTATTAATTTACGCGAAAACAAAGCGGTAGATGTTAAATGTAAAACTAAGTTGTCGCGAACGTTTTTCGGTAAATCGAGTACGATATTTAAAGTAAGATTCCAACGTGTTCGAAGAAAAGGGCGTTCGACTAATGCGTACTTCCGATACTCGCATAAAATAATAATCGTGCGTAATTTATCTCGTAAAGGAAAACCTAATTTAAAAATATATCGAAAGACGACAGTACAAAAATTGTCGTCTTCGCGAACGTAGGTCGCGAACAGTGCGCTTAAGGCCACCAGCGTCAAACGTCAGGTGTCAGCGCAATGAAGGAGGCGATGTTGCTTCGCGTGGCCGCCGGAGCCTTCGGACAGGTATCCCGTCTTCTAAACTGTCGCCAGTATTTCTCCGATTCCTTTTAGTTTCTCCTTAAAAGCCTTCATATTTTTTTGTACGGTCGCACGTTATGTAACCGTTTAGTAAAGTGAACGCAAATTCCGTTCACCGTCGCATTTAAATTTGGAAAAAAATATATATACGTCATCGGCGTCACAACTTCTCGGCTGACGTGCGCGTTTACGTAATTATACGACGATCGACGTATAATTCGACCGAATAAAATATTCACGCGATTAATTAGATTCATTATTATTATTGTTACATTTTTTTTGTAGGCCATTTTTATAATTTAATGGAATATTTATTAACGATATTGTTACAAATAAAACGTGCAACTTATAATACATTTATGAAAATGAAAATAACGATATTTATCTTACACGTTCCTAATATGTTTTTCAATTTTACATTTCTATTATTAAAAATATAATAGTGTCGAATTATGTTTCCGAATAAATTACTTATTAACATATTTCTTTTACTTGCAAATTAAAAATATATTCTTCTTTCGAGTGAGTGACATTTTAAAATCACTTTATTTTTTTTTTTAAATATATGTTTTTAATCGAACTTAACCTTATTAGTTTTCATTTTTTAATATATATTTATATTAAAATAATAACAAAATATTATTATTTTTTAATTTAAAACACCCAGTTATTATAGTCTTTTCATAATAAATCGATTAAATTAATTGAGTGTTTTTTTTAAAGCAATATACATTCACAAGATTTTTTTATAAAAATGTGCAAACTTTTCTATATATGGATTTCAAGGCCGGTTCGCATATGCTCGTTTGATAAAATAAACGTTATGCTATTTATAAAAATCATACTAGTGCATCATCCCGATCTGACGATCCATTACTATGTTAGCAAATTGAATAAAAAACAAATTTATGGTAATGTTGTAAAATGTTTTATTACAGCATGTCCGAAGCGTCCATTCGAGTGGAGCTCTTGCGGCTCGTGTCAAAACTTTTTCCATCTACAGATGGAATCCGGACAAACCTGAAAGCAAACCTCAAATGCAAGAATACAAGGTTGATTTAGATTCTTGCGCTCCTATGGTTTTGGATGCTCTTATTAAGATCAAAAACGAAATGGATCCAACGTTAACGTTCAGACGTTCATGTCGCGAAGGTATTTGTGGATCCTGCGCGATGAATATCGGCGGTGTCAATACTTTAGCTTGTATTAGGTAATTATATAAATGATTTTTTTTCGTTGATAAGTATTAAATAATTAAAAATTGTGTGTGTAGTTAATATTCAACTATTGTTTTAATTGTAATGATTGTGAAAAATTATCGTATTTTTATTACTTATATTTTCATATTATTGCATTTTAGCAAGATTGATACTGATTGTTCGAAACCGACCAAAGTGTATCCTTTGCCTCACATGTATGTCGTAAAAGATCTGGTTCCGGACATGTCTAATTTCTATAAGCAATATACATCAATTCAACCCTGGTTACAACGTAAAAATGAACCAGCTAAAGTAAAAGCTCAATATTTGCAGGCCGTTGAGGATAGAGCAAAATTGGATGGTTTGTATGAATGCATTCTTTGCGCCTGTTGTTCGACTTCATGTCCATCATATTGGTGGAACGGTACTAAATATCTCGGACCTGCCGTACTTATGCAGGTATATACATTTTCTATTAAATTAAAGCGTTTTTTTTTTTTTTACAAGTATTGTATAGTATTATTTAATAATTACAGGCATATCGGTGGATTATCGACTCACGCGATGAGAAATCTCAAGAGCGATTAAGTAGATTATCAGATTCATGGTCGGTGTATCGCTGTCATACGATTATGAACTGTACTCGTACTTGCCCGAAGGTACAATTAAATTATAAATAACATAATTAAAATTTAAACAACAATTTCTCAGCTGATTCTCGTTATTTAAAGAGCTTATATTATTTTTTTATTTTCTCATAAAAAGATATAGTATAAAATTGTACTAAACGTTTATTAATTTTTAGGGTTTGAATCCTGGAAGAGCGATCGCCGAGATCAAGAAACTAATGTCTGGTTTAGCGAAGAAAGAGGAACCAAAACTAGACACGGCCGCTTTACAGAAATGAAATTAGCGATGGAATAAATTCTAGTATCCGTAATTCGTTGGCCTCAAAGTGATTATTTTATTTTTACTATGTTTAAGTCTACTTTCTTTCACTTGAAATTAATAGTGTTATTCCATATTATAATTTAGATTCCGACTTTTAGTACCTTGTAAAAAAAATCATTAAGAAGTCACCAATTACGGTTTTAATCGAAGTATTTTTTATTTATTAAAATCTAATAAAAGTATATATAAACGATCAGTGTGCGTTTTAACACCATCTACTTCCAAATATTTTACATCTACAAGTTAGTTTCTTTTTATTTTATAGACTCTTTTAGTGGTTTATTATTTTTTTTTTGAAGATTATGTACTTATAGTAAAATATAAACAGTATTTCATTTTAACAGTATTCATGGATTATTACTATTATTATTTTCTATTACAATTAATATAATAGTTTATAAAACTATTCAATTGTAATAAGGAGACCTTTATTATTTATTAGTTGTGAATATAAAATGAAACAGTTTAAAATGTTATTTTATTTTATTTTTGGAGTAAAAGCATACGTGACATTTTCCTATCTAAGTTTTGAATCATATTTTTAGGATGTCCTGTGGGAAACTTTTTTTTTTCAATTTGCATATATAAAATGGTCATTTTTTTTAAATTTTTGAAGTATAAATGATAGTGTGGTTTCTATAATTTTAGTCGAAGTTTTCACTTTTTTATTCACAGTTCAATCTTATATAATGTATATACCATTTTTATTTAACTAAAGAAACCATTCTATCACAGAAAATTAACATGTTTTTACATACATATATATCGCGCTAAAAGTGTACGTTTAGTAAATGTGCACATTCACTAATAAATGTATAAGATTATTAGTAAATATGCATATTCGTTTGTACATACACATCATCGTTGCGATTATACGTATTAAAAAATCACATTCATTCAGGAAATGTAATATATATATATATATATATATATATATATATATATATATATATATATTACAGAACGATTGTAAATAAACCGAATAAGATTACACAAGTTGTATTTCACATTTATAATTATATTTTTATAATTATTATTATTTTCATTATAACAACAAATCATTTTTTTTTAAAAAAAAAGGAAAATTGCACATAAAATACAACGTAATCAAAAATCGATACAAAAAGTAGTGTTTTTTTTCTTGTTTGTTTGTAAATCTATTTACAAAATTCAACAAATTCAATGGTCAATCGTATTTATTTTACTAACACTAATGAACAATAAAAATTATAACAAAAAAAAACTACAAAAAAAAATAAATTAGAAATATTCCGCTCAACTCCGCATTTTTTTTAGATAATTTATTTAATATAGGAAGTAATTCCACAACAAACTCTTATTTATTGCTCGATCTCGTATTTCTATTTTATTTATATATATATATATATATATATATATATATATACTGAAAAAAAAACTAAAAAAAGTTTCCATTCCTAGAGAATTAATTCTAATCATTAATAAAAAAAAATAATACAAAATATTTCAACTGGAAAAAAATGAACAACAATATACATAACAACTTTTCTTTTTTTTCATTTTTGATCACTTATTCCCTTTTGATATAAGTTACGTCGAGAATAATTAAATGATGAGATTATGAGAAACTGTATATATATAATAAGTGTCCGTTTTTTTTTTTATTAATCAAGTGCAGTCAATAATGCTTACGGCACACCATTTTGTTTTATTTATTTTAATATGTATTATTATTATTATATATATATACACGTTTTTTTCATGTTTAATTCACATATTACTTAATGAGACGCTATGCTATGTGTATAATTTATAATCATATGTTGAATGTCTAATATTTTTTCATATACCTAATTGTCATTTAAATGGTCTATTTATTATTATTATATATATATAAGTATACATACACTAGGAGATTCATACATATATATATATATATATATATATATATATATATATATATATATATATAATCGTATTGATTTTGTTTTATATAAATTCACATGAGTATAATTGGTATTTTCTCTAGGAAAACGCGTTTAGATGTATACTTGTATGCTCTGGATGGACTTTAGCATTAATAAAATGCCATGCATCTTAAGTATATCGGGTTGAACTTCATCCATTTAATGAATGCTTTTATCAATTCTATGACCAGTTAGTTATTAAAAAAAAAAAAATAGGAATTTTTCTATATAGTAGTCCCGCTTGACTGTTTTTAGTCTAGAACAGTAATTTCAGAAACGTCACTATTCGGCCGAGATATTCAAATAAAGCGTAGGCCAGATTGTCAGGTACTCTTTAAACTATTAAGGCATAATAAGAGAACGTATGTATTTAAAAATAAAAAATAAAATTGTATTCTCTAAGTACCGTGTTTCGTATTCTCTTCAGAAGGTGCGAAAGTAAAAATTACGACAACATAAATAAATATCAAAACATTTTAAAAAAGATTTGAAAATATTGTTTTGCACACACACAATAATTGGGAACAATTTATCTATTTACATATATAGTTATTATAAACATTCACTTATATATATGTTAAGCATATAAGTGATTTGTATAAAATTTATTATTCATAACATATTAAAAAAATCATTTCAGACCCAAATATAACAAAATGTAAATAGATAAATATTCGTTAAAACTATATGTGCTGATTAAATTATATATATATATTTAATGTTTTTAGGCGTTTTGAAGCCTTTATATTTTGGCATGTTTGAGATTGCGGTTGTCAATAATTATTGCAACACACTCTTCTTCTCGAGAACATTTCTACGTTTGAGAATCACTGATATAGACGAAAAACATACATTTGCTCAAAGCAAAATACTTAATCGTTTTCACTCTCACGTTATCCCTAGCAAATATAACTTTTACTTACAATCTGATAATCTACTATTATTTGGTCATAATTTTCTGCTATATATTGGCAACGTTAATGTGTTATGAACGCGACTATTTGCACATACGGTAACGACGAATTATTTATATGTGAAATTTATAATTATATTTATAATTATCGCGCTATAAACATGCACGAACATATATATATATATATATATATATATTGTTTTTTTTATCATATGTGCAAATAGTGACATTCTATCTTTATTTTACATAAAATTACATTCTGTCATCTTTATTTAATTTTTTGTTTTCAATTACATATTGCTCTTTCGTTTTAGCAGATCAATTATAACAAATCATGAGGAATACAAGAAAAAGAAAATCAGTGCTAATTCATAATCAGCTTCAGTTTTGATTATAATACAAATGAGAAAAATAAAAGGAATGATATCCTAGTACAAGATAATTTTTATTTATTTAGATATGCTCTATAATTACATATTACAAGTGTTCTTCAATGCAACGTTCTTTCTTTTTTACTTATTGATCATATTAAACGATTATCGTACCCGTGTGGTTCAAGATCTTACACATATAAACAATATTGTTTATTTATAATAATAATAATAATAATAGTGTAATCATAATAATAATAATAATAATAGTTATAGTAGTAAATATGGCATCTCGCACAATTCTTTACTTTTTCTTGTTTTAAATTATTATTATTTATTACTATAAGAATTATCATAGTACATTATCAAATACTATTTACATTATAAAGGGAACATTCAAAATCAACCAGTTATACAGTTATTTTTTTTATAATATTAAAAATATTGGATGTATAACTATAATTCACTTAATCGATCGTAGAACAATAATTTTGGTGACATCGGCATGTACAAAGTTGAAGTACCGTCGTTTTTTTTTATAAGCCTCTTCAATGATTATCAAATTGTCACTATTTATTCATTTATTATTATTATTATAATACAAAGGATTTTCATAATGCAATATAATCATTAAACGTGTTTTCATTTTTTTTTAATTTTAATATAATATTGTATTTACATAAACGTATGTAATTTTATATATTGACTATGAGTCGATAGTAGAACGAAAAAAAATGGACTTACATATTACAATTTTTCAATCTAAAAACTATATTTATATGTATAATATATATATATATATATATGTGTATTGCTTCCTTCACATTGCCATCATATAAATTTGCTGAGCACTTTGAACTCAGAAAGTTCTTCCCTTTGATTTTAGGATACAAAATGAAGGGATCTGCTCTCAATTGCAAAATTATATCTGCGGTCTAATAAGAGATCGCATCGCGATTGTTTTTTTTTACTTCCTTTTGCATTTAAGGCCCCTTCAATATAAATGAGATTAGCTGTAATAAATATAAATCTTTCACAGTAATATTCGAAGCAAATTAAAGAAGGCTAAATACTTTCACACATCACCGTAATTAATTACATAGGGTTGGAGATAAATATTTCCCTCTCCTGTTCATTTTTCTTTTTAAAATAAGAAACTAACTAGCAATCAACAAAATAACAAAATATATATATGTATGTATATTTACAGACAAATGCAATTTTGTAACACTTCAATAAGAAATATTTTAGTTAGATAGGTGCACCGTCGTCTTTTGGCTCCGATCCGCAGCAGCCTTAATGGGGATAAGCCTAGAAGGCGTATGGGATGACCTATTTAACGGCGGAGAAGTTCTGACTTTGACTGTTATTTGAGGCTACCCATGAGCTAAAGACGTCTCTGAAAAGAGCAAATAATTTTCATAGACGATTTATTAATTAAATACTAAAAATTAATGGAGGAAGCGAAATTATTGATAAATCAGATATATTATCATTTTATAAGTAGGGTTAATGAAAAAAAAAAAAAACTAACCTGCAGTGGCTAACAACGCATTCATTAGAACAATATTCGTCTTCCCATTCACTATTGGCAATAGCTGGATTTGTACATCCGTGTCTAATACATGCTGTGGTGTGGCCTTGAGCATTTGCTACATTTCCACTATCAGGCGCTCCACCATTTGGTTGTTGTTGCTGTAATTAGAATATCATGAAAGAATTTATTGTATTTTATATATAAAATGTACAAAGTAAGTCGCTTACTTGTGATCCGTTATGTTGAGGATGAGAATTCATTATAGGATGTTGGTTTTGTTGACCATTCTGGGGAGGAGATTGGTGATTTGACATTCCTAGTGATCCTCCGCCAACATTTTGTCCCTGCGGACTTCGCATTTGTTGATTTTGATTAGTCATTTGATGATTTTGTACTACTAAGGTTGGGTTTTGACACATTTGATTCTGAGGGTTCATTTGCTGATTTTGTTGAACCATTTGTTGTGTTTGTTGTCCTAATTGTTGAGATTGTTGGTTCATTTGTTGTTGCTGCTGTTGTGCCATCTGTTGTTGCTGCTGCGCCATTTGTTGTGCTTGCTGGTTCATTTGTTGTGCTTGTTGATTCATTTGCTGCGCTTGCTGTTGATTCATTTGCTGCGCTTGCTGTTGATTCATTTGTGGCGCCTGTTGGTTCATTTGTGGCGCTTGTTGATTCATTTGAGTCTGGTGACTCATTTGTTGAGGAGATTGTCCAGATTGAGGCATCTGTTGGTTCTGAGATCCTAAATTTGGGACCTGATTGCTCATTGGAGGTCCCTGTGGGCCTAAATGTTGTGGCTGAGGTCCCATAGGACCCTGTGGCATATGATGCTGTGGCGATTGATGAGGAGAACTTAGAGGTGGTTGCTATAAATAAAATAAAATAAAATATAAATATATTTATTAAAATATTTGTAGAAGAAAATGATATCGAATGTAAATAAATTACATGTGTGTGATGCATGTAAGGCTGTTGGTGATGATGGTGTGGTGGTCCCATAGGTGTATGATGCATTCCCATCATAGGAAGATGATGTGGTGGACTAACAAGAGGTGATCGTGAAGGTGCTGGTGGTGATTGTCCACCACCATAACCTTGACCGGGTCCTCCTCCAGATCCTGGATAGAACCCTCCATATGGACCGCCTCCACCATTTCCTCCTCCAGTTCCATACATTCCGCTTTCTGAATCATTACCTCCCTAAAACATAACAAATATATAAATACCACGTTCATATAATATATTTTTTATGATATCGATTTTCAAAACTACTCACTTTTGATACTAAACTTGCCCTATAAGCAGCTAAGGCTTTAAGATACTCTTTTTTCGCTGCTTCCGTTTTTTGTTTATATACCTGTGTTACAAAAATAATTGTTAAAAAATGACTTAAAGAAATCGATCTTTTTTAATTATTGTAAAAATTGTTTTAACTTACACTTTTATGTTCTGAATCTAATCCATCCCACATTGAAGCTACAATTTTTGAAACTTCTCCAAAACTAGCATTAGGATTTTGTCCCTTAATAGCCGCTTGGGTATCTCTAAAGAAAAGTGCATATGCAGATACGGGCCTGAAATACAAATTAATATGGTTATTACGCATGATTAGAAAAAAATTAAAGTCTATTTTGAGAATATCGTATTATGTTTATTACTTTTGCGGTTCATTTGGATCTCTCTTTTTTTTCTTCTTTTGAACTTTTGGTTTTTTAGCGAGTTGTTTCGATAATTGATTTCCATTATCACCGCCCGCCGGTTCCGGTGAGGGCCTTTTTACTGCACCACCGACTCCCATCTACAAAATAAAGATTTATGAAGAATAGAAATAATAATAAAAATAAATTACACACAAAAATATGATGACGATATTTATATATATATTTAATTTTAATTAAGAAAATCGTAATTCATGCTTTGTTAGCTTTAATGAAGGAATTTATAGGAAATAAAAAAACATATTAAGATGTGGTAAGATTAATAAAAAAAACAAACCCATTACCAAAACACTGATGATCTAATAATGCACATGATCAACATATAAATATGTTTGGTAATAAGTAAAGTCAAGTTTTGGTGAATAATTCCATAAATTATAAATAAATTTTATATAATGTATGAAAATTAGTCATGCCAGGTAAAATAAACATAATTTAAAGTATATATTTGTTAAAAAAAATAGTAATTAATCGCCTGTAATAAAAATAATAATATATGTATAAAGCAATATAAAAACCAACAACCAAAAAAAAATATATATATATATATATGAGTACATTTGTGTTAATTTTTCAACGATAACTGGGAAGGTTTAGTATACTGGAAATAAAACAAAACAAAAAAAAAACCATAGCAAATAAAGATAGTGAAATACAAGCGTGCTATGGAAGAGTAGTATTTTGCCAGTGATAGAGCATCATCCTTGCCATATTTTCTTATTACCTGTTGATGTTGTTTGGGAAACGGACGCCGACTCGCCGAGCAATAATGTATTGGTAAAAAGCTCTCCGCATCCCCGGGCAGCAGTACCCATAAGAAATAAAGTAAAAAGATATAATTCACCGCCTTGTGGGCGTTAATCCACAAAAATGAAGACAAGTGAAATTCTCTAATATGCGCGTCCCATCCAGATATTTAAAATAACGGCAAGAAACCGTCCCCCCATTTGGTGCGAGAGAGAGAGCTTCTTGGGAATCTCTTCCACGATAAATGTACGATGTGAAGGGAAGCGTGTTAAAAGATCTGGATGAAACTTTTAGTTATTCACGCATAATAAATACTGAACGCTCGCCATAGGGATTTGGGAGATTTAGAACATGATTACTCGGGAGTCGCCGAGGCTGGACATAAGAACCGACACAACAGTTTTTCGTATATTATATTTTCCTCGGTCTAATTACACGCGAAGGATCTTCATATCTGTTTTTTTTTTTTTTTGTGATAAGAGGAAAAGATTCACGCAGAATTATGCTAAATGCATGAAAAAAAGTTACATGCTGAAGGTGTGCAAAGTTAAATAGAAAGCGTTTTCATATTTCGTTATTATTAACCCTTTCAGTTAAAAGCGACGTTTGAACGAAAATTTATAACTGAACAATGATTTAATAATATTTTTCTATAACTAAAAGGGTTAATATATGGAACAATATATGTACAATTTTGTAAAGCGAGCAATTTGTTTCATTTCATTTATTTATAAAAAAAACCCGTGTTGGTTCTTAAATATCAAGAGGAATAAAATATTTAGATATGCACACATAAGTAAATATTAATTACGTTTTTTTTTAACTGCATTATTGAAACAATTTAATCATTATGGATTAACGCATAATTGGTAATGAGATTACCGAAAAAACATAAAAAAGCATTCCACATTAAAATGTAAACAAATAAAAGGGAGAACAAAACCTCAATTACGAAATTAGTACAAGTTCCAAAAAAAAATTGAACATTTTTCTTAATGTTCATCTTGATTGATAAGTTTCTATATAGAATGTAACTCACCATTGGTGTATGATGTGGAGTACTGTCGTCACTATCTTCACTAGTAGTCGTATGAGGATCGGTAGCGGTGGCCGGTGTTGCGGGACTAGGTTGTGGTGGTGATCTCCCATAACCGGGTTGTTGTGGTGGTTGCATTACTAACAACCTTTGCCCACCGGGTTGTTGTTGAATTAAATAATTACCGGGCGGTTGAGGACTGCCATATGTGCTAAGATAACAAATAAATATATAAATTATTTTTTATAAATATACGTATAATATAAAAATATTGTGTTTTTTTTTTAATACATACTTATGCATAGGATGCTCTTGGGGTTGAAGGTATAAGGGTTGCTGATAAGATGGTTGTCCATCAGTCAACGATAGACCATCTTGAGCAGGATTGATCATTCCCATCTAAAAATAACAAGATTTATGAATACAAATCTTAAATATTAAAACTTGCGTGTTGATGGTTAATAATAATAATACCTGTGGTGCATGATGATGCTGAGCATATTGATGTAAATGTTGCTGGTGATGTTGCATACCAGTCATTTGTTGCTGCTGCATATGCAGCGGTGTAATATCAACGAACTCTTCATCCCCAAATGATGGAGTATGAAATGTCTGAAATATGTTATTTTTCTGGTTATTATATACTAAACAGAATTAATTTTATAAATTAATAAAAGTTTTAGATCTGATAATAAAAGAGATGTAATTAGGAAAAATGTAATATTAAAAATTAATGATAAAAAATAAAATAAAATGCAATAACGAATAATGAATTTTCAGAAATAAGTATGGCAGTATTTCAGAGGCAATGGGTACACATTATTGAAGAATTCCTGTTGGCGACATGAAAAATGGGAAAACCGTTACATGTAATGGAACGTAAAATAAAAACAGGGGCAACAACAGCACAGCAGTATTTTCGAGTCACTCGTATAAATATATTACAACGTTTATATACGGGGTTAAAATTATTGTGTGTGTGTGTGTGTGTGTATGTGCGGCGACATTTTGTGCAAAATTGAACTAATAAATCGTCAATTGCAAAACGCCAGTTAATGATCAATTGGTGAATTGACGGAATCACAGATGAAATGGAGACAAATAACCGTTTCATTTGCTATCGTTTAAAGAAAGTATTATAAAACAAACGCTCTTCAGTTCAATGTTATGGTTTTTAAAAGAATATAATAAGACAAAGCTGATGATCAAATATCTTATTAAAAATATATATATATAATTCGATTTTATAAATTTTGTAAAATCAAAGATTTTAAACATAAACGGGTTAAATCGACATTGTTTATTTTTTATATATAAAAGTGGAATGTTAATCAATGATATCAAAGAAAAGTATGAACACAATTATTATTATTTTTATCTCACAGAAGATAATATGATAAAATTCTATATAAATTCAGTAAATTGTTTCTTATATGAAATCAGATATTATATTATTTTTTCATTGTGTATGGAAAATAAATTTAACAAAAATTTGATAAACAAAAAAAAAAGATATTACTACGAACGGGGAGCAATAAATTTTAGTGTTATAGGCAGAGACTGCGACGAAAATACAATAAATATCCTGGATGACGATGAATTTAATTCGTCTGAATATCGAAACGGCAATTTCTTTCACGCTTTCATATATTTACAAAATCGATAAAAAAAAATATTCGTATTTCTAACGAAATAATCGATTTAATAAAAATTGGAAAAAATAAGAGCGCGCCAAGGGGGGGGGCGGGCGGCGCGACACATAACAACGTTTGTTCAGAATTTTCATGCGTTTTTCATCTCTAAACCGCCACGATGAACGATTTCCCGAATATAAATTATGAATTGTGTATAGTGTAAATGTGCAGAAATCCTTTTCCATTGCACAAATGTATATACATCGACATTGAGGGGGTTAGTAATTTATTGTTACAAAAAGCGATTGTTTTCAATATGGACGAACGTATGACGGGCGTCGTAAATTACGAGAAAATTGCTTTTAGTGCTGGAAAATTGTAGGGTGGAAAAAAATGGGAAAAGTTGCAAATGCGCTCCGTTATATATATATATATATATATATATATATATATATATATATATATATATATATATATATATATATATATATATATATATATATATATATATATATATATATATATATATATATATATATATATATATATATATATATATATATATATATATATAATATGCACGTACACACAAACAGATATATTTATTGCATATAAAAATTGCAATACCATAAATTTCATTTAACGATACATGCGATTTAACTGTTCAGTCGGATTTACGACATGCTGTGCTGCTGGATATTATATATATATATATATATATATATATATATATATATATATATATATATATATATATATAATAAGATGATTTTTTTATTTGTTCACCTGATCGTTCATGATATAGCCGTTGTTGTTATAGTGATGGGGCACCGACAGGGGCAGGTCTAAGTTTTCAGAACGCTGAAAAAAAAAATATAATTAGTATATAATAATATAACATATATATGATACAAAGAGTTGATTTATTAGGTTCAATCAATAATTCTAATATTTAATATATTTTTTCATGCAAAATCTATTTTAAAATAATAAAAATATTTCAAATTTATATATATATATATATATATATATATATATATATATATAAATATATATATATATATATATTTATAAATATAAGATCAATATTGTAATTTCGAGATGTGTTGTTAAAAGTTAACAAATTATTATAAATTTCTTTTTTTTTAAGAAAGAGATTTTTAACAGAGTTCACTATAATTATATTTATAAGATTTTAAAGAGGATTCTGCATGTTTTAGTCCTTTTATCAATTAAAATAAAAATGTTATATTGAGAATTATAAAACATTAAAGTTGTATTAAAAAAAATCTTTTTCGCGGTTTATTTACTAAAAAATTAAGAATTTCTATTATATAGATATAAAATGTAAAATATAATAAATTGTATGAATTTTTTTTTAATATTTTTTTTACTTAACTTTTTAAATTTTAATTAACTTTTAAATAATTAATATGTGTGATATAAAATAAATTAAATTCCTAAACTATTCACATCTCAGGAGTTTTCAAAATTTCCTATCACAATGTAAATAAAATAAGTAATCACAACTGTCATTTTATTTATACTTAAGGTAGTTTTAGAATTAATATATGTATAAACCTTTAATAAATCATTTATATATAAATTTATAATAATAAAAAATTTCTAAAATAAAACTGAAGTAAGAGCGTAAAAGTAACGTTATTAAAAAAAACTTATTTCAAATTAAACATTGTTATATAATGATATGTAATGAAATAATTATGGAATTAAAGTTAGATAAGAAAACATGAAAAAGACAAGAGATAAAAAATATTAAAATAAAAAAAAATGAAACATGAAGAAAGAGCGAAAATTATATATAACGCAGCAGAAACAACGATTCTCAAATGGCGAAGTTCAAGAATATCTAAACACAAATGATCATGCTGTTAAAAATATTATACACACCATCATAATTATTCCCTGAAGATTGTTTAAAGGGACAAATATATCTTATTTCACTTTTAATTTTTATAATATATATATTTTTTTAAAGTACGTATTTCACTTGAATTTATTGAATTTGATTCATTTTTATAAACTGTGATACACAATTTTGATTAATTGTTAATAACACAAAAAAAAATCACTTTATTGAACGATTAGTTCCCATTTGTTTTATATACTGAAATTTACAATAAAAACATATTAATAACATATTGTATAATCATAAATGACAAATATGTATATGTGTGTGTGTGTGTGTATGAGTAGCTATTTGCACTTTTATAGTTAATATATCATATATTTTTATATATTAAAAATTAAATGCAAAGTTTGATAAACGATAAAAAATAATCAATTCAAAGCCTGCATTTTGTCGCGTAATTAAACGTTTCTTTTTAATTTAAGGAGAGTTTTCTTTGGTATTTCTATACGTTTTTTTTTGGTATAAACTATTATGAAAAGGGCTTTCAAACAGTGTATATATATATATATATATATATATATAAATAGTGAGCAGTAGGAAATAAAAGTTGATGACTAAGCAAGCAAATACACACAAGAAGGAAAAGTTTCCACTTACCCTTCCCAAATAACTATCATACTATAACTATACTATAAATATAAGGTTCTGAATATACACATACGTTCATATATATATATATATATATATATATATATATATATATATATATATATATATATATATATATATATATATATATATATATATATATATATATATATATATATATGTATATGATGAATGGAACACAAATAGCTCAGTGTTGCCTATAAGAAAAGTAGGGAACAGCCCACCTTTACAAAGCACTCTAATAAATTGTCACTCCAAACTCGAGATGAAAAATGCCAGGGAAAATAACTTTTTATTATACCGAAGTAGGAAAAATTTTCGGGAAAGAAAAGTAATTTAAATTATTACAACACGTTATATTATACTGATTATTTTTAATGTAACGAAAAAAAATACTAATTGCCTAATATATATATATATTTTTTTTTCTATTATTTATTCATAATTACGGACTTCCCGATATTGTAACATTAATTTAGTTTATATTATTTCAAATAATAACGAAAAATATATTTTATATTATCACAAATAAAAAGTTCGTTAATAAGATATATCAGAAAATTGCACAGATTTATCGCTATTCTCATTTAAGAGTAAGATGCTTTAATATAATATATCATGAAAATATGATATATATCATTTCTTTTATACATCACAAGCAGAGGGTGATGAAAATTATTATCTCACTGATATGTAATATCAACAAATATATATATATTTATTGATCAGTATATGAAAGACTTTCACGATTATTCATACGACAAGGAAATGAACAATAAAGAGATCCGATGGCATCGAAAATTGAACTTTTTAAAATATTATTTGTGGTCAAAGAGACAATCGTCGACAGCGGACATATTCTATTGGTCACCAGTTATTTACTCGAGGTTGAACTGATTACTGTTACAATAAAGCAGTATAATTTATACGAATGAGACCATTAATCTTCATTTTAGTGGACGTCTCCATTAAAAATTCATCGAGCGAAATAATAAAAATTTTGTTAACTGGCAAATGAAAAAAAAATAAAAACGCTATATTTTGAAGCAAACAACGAATAAGGAAATAATTTTTTGATTTAATCAGTGATTGATAATAGTTTATTAAAAATTATGATAAAAAAAAACTTATTCAAATTGTTGTATTTATCGATATAAATCAGTCTTTTAAAGTCAAATTCCAAAAATGTTTGCGTGTTAAATATATATTTAAAATAATATTAACTTTTTATATATATTTTAATAGAATTATACTAATTAATTTTAATATTAATTAATGCATAAATTGTCATTGTAGCAATATATCGAGTGTGTGCTTTAATTAAATTGATATATAAATATGATCATAATTAAAAAAAAAACGATATCTATTATATAAAAATATAATAAACAAACATTAATTTTATCACAGCATTATCAGTATTGATTTATATTAAATATTATATTGCATATAAACGTAATAAAAGTTGATAGAATCGAACGGAACTAAATACGATTAAAATCTAAACGTGAGTCATTTAATCGATATAAAATATATATTAATTTTCTGTTATTATTGTACATATATTTTTTTTAAGGAAAATATTTATGCAAGCATCATAATAAATAAAGATTGACTTTTGTGATTATATATCGTTGTATTACATTCTTATCATTAATAAATACATTCTTATAATTAATAATTTAATAGTTTTATTAATATATATATATATATATATATATATATATATATATATATATATATATATATATATATAATATATGGAATAAAAATTGAAATTATTTATTTCGATTGAAAGTTGTCTTATAAAATTTAAATAATATTTATAATAATAAAATTGTGAATACACGAGTTTGCGAGGGGAGGAGGAGGACGAGGAGAAATAATAAATAAATGAGACGTAATCGTACGTGGTTTTAATTAAATGTTAAACGAAACGAGCCGAATAACTATTATGGTTATTTTCTAGTATCGCGATCAACAGATAAAAGCAGAGTTAATTTCGCGACGATTAATCATATCGAATCTCGCTTTTATAGCAGACTATAAATGTCAGTTATCAATAATGACGATGACGAGAAAATTGCCAATTTCCTATTTGATGTCAGTAGAAAAAAAATGTAATAAAATAACAGAATGAATTTATTTTTTATGCTAGTTTATATATATATATATATATATATATATATATATATATATGAAAGTGTGCAATTTATTTAATGAAAATCATTCGATTTTGTTACTATAATAAAAAATATTGTATACATATGTATATTAATTTTTAGAAATTTTTATTCGAATACTTAATGTGTTACTAATATATTAGATACGTTATATTTTTCATGGTCAGTGAAAAATAAATATGAGATCATGAGAATATAAATTAGTGATCTGTTAAATAAGCCAAATAAACAAGCTCGGTTACGTCATAGAAAATAAATTGAGACGAGTCGTTAATTATACATTCAATCTTCGGATATTTATTTTTATAAAATGCGAGCATTTCCAATTATTAAAAAGCAAGTAGTATATGAAAATTATAAAATAGCTGATTATTTTATAAACAAGACGTATTCTTTAATAATTTTCTGATATTACAGCGATATTTCGAGTTTCTTTTTTTTTCAATGCGGATGAGCCGAAACGATATGAAGCTTTCGTATACATATATACTATATATTGTTAGCTTTTTGATGCGAAATAATGCAATGAAAAAGCTCGCGTATTTCAGAACGAAACTGCGGTATGAGGCGGAGGGTGGAAAAAGCGAAATCTACCCTCGCTCGTCCCACTCACTAAAAAAAAAAAAGAAAAAAAGACAATATTGCACAAGAAATGGAAATTATCAAAAGGAAGGGGAGCGAAAACCGGGGAGAGAAAAGAGAACGTTTCTACTCTCCCTATTCTCTTGGCAAAAGCAATAAACACAAATTACACGCAATAAAAGCGAAAGTATACGAATGTTTTTTTATGAGATTTTAAAAACGGAAAAGCAAATGAAAATGAAAAAAAAAATATTCATATATATATATATATAATATATATATATATATTTGACAACCCCACGAAACGTTTCGTTATTTTATCATAAAATGAAAATGCATGCATTATATAATTGAGATTTTTTGTAAATAAATTGATTCGATCTTCCGATATGTAAATTTTTGTGCAGTTGATTTTTATTATATAAAATAATATTTTTATAATGAAAATGTTTACCATAAAATTAAAAAAAAAAGATATATTGCATCAGAATATAGTTTGAGAATCTCTGATGTGAAAGAAAATAATTAAATACCCTTTTATTTCTATATTTATATTTATAAAAAAATGTATAATATAAAATATGGGTGTTTCTCAATCGTTTTAAATGACGATTTCATTATTTAAAAAAAAATGAATAAATATCGACGCATATACAATTTTTTTATACGATGAATTGATAGAGTTTAATTAAAATAATTCAAAAACGATCCGCGAACCGCAGATTGTGAATCGCTTTTGCATTATATAAATATCATTTGTTATAAAAAAAATCAAATATAATAAATAATAGCAAAATATGAAATAAAATTAAATCACGACTAACGTTACTCACAATTTTCTTGTATATAATAAATATATTATTATTATTCGTGTAAGTAATGAAAGCGGCTTTCTACGAATAAATCCTATTTTTGCCTGTGCAAACATTCATAAAAGAATAATCACACACACACACACACACACACACACACACACACACATATATATATATATATATATATATATATATAATATCGTATATAATAATAATATGAAGACCGTCTGTAGCGCAAATAATCCAATATTTAATGCATCTGTCCTTTCTTCATTGTCATTGAAGAGGGGACCGGTACAACGATGATGATAAAAGATGCCAGTACAATTCGACCAGAATTTATTTTCATAATAAAATAACTGTATATATATATGTATATATATATATATATATATATATATGTATATATATATATATATATATATATATATATATATGTATATATACATATATATATATATATATATATATATATATATATATATATATATATATATATATATAAATTTTATATCAGATGTCATTTTTCTTTCTTATTCTTTTCTCTATCTCTAACGTTATACGTCAATAACGGCGAAAGCAACGTTCGTTTAGCTTCAAGTAAAATAAAACGTGTCGTAATTAATTATTACCACTTTCTCCCCATTAGTTATGACACATACAATATATACCCTGTTACGATAAATGATATATTAGAATATATCAAAAAAAAAAATATTTTGCGATTAATTTACTGGCATGTTTGTGTTGAAACATTATATAGAAATTTCAATGTACGATTCTCAATATCTATATGAAAATTTTTATATATTTTTATTTTAAAGAAATCTTTTAGATATTTAGTTATATTACGTACAAATGCACGCTTTTATGCACTTGAATCCCCTAGTTACGATGAATATTTGCATTCGGCAATGGTGAAGGGTGAATTTAAAAAGGTAAGCCTGTATAAAATATAAATCCATATGGAAATTGCACGTCATTATAATACAATAATAAGAGTAGTCAATTTTGATTATATAATTATATATGAACATTAAATGTATAATTTGTCGACTCGAAATGTACAATTTTAGTACTTAAATGATTATTTTTAATTAGATGTGTATAGATAAAATCTAATAACTTGTTAAATGATGCATTTTTTTTTTGGAATACATGCTGTATATAAATAAATATTTTTTCGATGATGAATGAACCATGGAATATTTTTCGAGTGGCGCAGCCAACAAACAAAACACGAGATGATTTATTTAGTGCTCGTAAAATGTAACTAACGAAAGATTTCAATTAAGATTTCGGCTAGCAAACGGGGTACGTAATATTCTCGATTTTAACTATAATAGTATGCGAGAAATGCAGTTAATAATATTCAGCTGAAAATAGAAAATTAAAATAGTCGTAAGTGACACAAACTCGAGTTTATTTCGCCGTAACAGACGCTTTCATTATATATATATATATATATATATATATATATATATATATATATATATATATATATATATATATATATATACATATTAAAATATACACACAAGACACTAATGCATTTCGAGTGTTTTCTCTTTTGCGATTAAAACGATGCTTCATCATAAAGCGGCAACATGTTTGTAATTTTCATCTTTTAAGTATTCTACGGAACATGGTTCTCAAAAATAATAGAAAACTTCAAAAGTTTTGTATGGTTTAATTTGAGCTTAGTGTTGACGTGATGAGAATATATTATATTATAAAATTGACAATATATACTCATAACGAATATTCAAGTTTTACTATTAATTTGTCATTATATTATTATATAGATATTTTGAATACAAATTTAATAAAAAATAATGACTAATTCATTTAACGCGTCTTAGAAATACTGCTTCTAAATATTTGGTAAATATAATTGAAGACTTGGAAATGATATTGATATATTTTTGTATTATATAATATGAAATCATTTATAACATAGCTTCACCAATAAATAAACTAAACATATTTTGTGCTTAATAAAGCATACTGGAATTATATGCTTGAAAATAGCCCTTCACAAACCGTCCCAATTTACCTGTTCAATTTTTTTTGATATAAAAAGGGATGAAACAGGTACCCGTGTGCAACATATGTGTGCATTGTGATTCGAAAGAGAACCAAAAAAAAAAAAACATTGCCCTTGAACCGCGAGCGGATCGTATTAATCTAGTATAATTAAAAATGAGGAGGAGCAAAAAAAAGTGAATACGGAGGCGGCAATTATTTTTTTAAGCCTTTTTCTTTTCGTGCCACTACTACATACGATTTGTGTGTGTATGTGTATATGTTACGATGGGTTTTCGATTTGATGGAACACGATGATATTTGTTTGGATGGCGTGTCATAAATAATTGAATTTCGTATCGTGAACGATGTTAATGTACATTTATATTTGGTATGTAATATGTTCGTTTCAATCATTTCGTTAATGGGAAAAAATATTATTGGATATAAATATATATACAGGGGGATGAGATGGTAGGTGTCGAAAATCTTTGGTGTTCGAACGTTAATTACATTTTACTTAAATTTTATTTATTTTCTGTATATTGTCAAGTGTCGTAAACGAGGACGCTAATTATGGAAAAAATATAAATATATTAAAGAGAAAAAAAAATGGTGTTATAATATTTTGTTTGAGAGAGTTCTCGTCCGGTTTTATTGCGAGATAAGAGTTTTTCGTATCTGAATAAATATTTAAACGCGATAAGTGGGATAAAGTAAATTGTTCAAACGAAAAGAAAACACAAAATACTTCTCAAACTCGATTATATATATATATATATATATATATATATATATATATATAATTTTAAATTTTACTGATGATGAGAAAAAGCAACTTTAGCGTATGCTTGCCACTTTTTTTCTGAAACATTTTTATTTATAATTTTATACAAAAGTAAATTTTAAAATGAGATAAGTGTTTTTTTGATATTGAAAATAACAAGTGTAGAATTAAAAAAAAATATATAAAATAAAACGTTTGATAAAATTTTAAGATTTTCATATATAAATAATAAAATGAAATATTGATGAATAATTTTATAATCTAAGAAGATATCTTACGCGTTGAAGGATGTTGAGAATTTTATGGCGCAATCAATCAATAGAACTGATTGATGTTATCACAGGAAGAAAACTAGAACATCAATCATTCTAAATATATAATATAACATGTCAAATATTAATATGAATAAAGTGAAATAATTTTTAACATAATTTCAATTCTAAGCACAAAATAATAATATATACTATAGTATAATATATCAATATCCATCCTGAAGAATTTTGATTGAATATAAAATTGTAAATGAACAAATCATCTGACGAAAAATTTATTTTATTAACTAACATCTCATAACGAATATTAATATTGAAAAAAAGGCGTGTTATTTTTCATTCAAAATGAAGTTGGTTTTTTTTCAGTGCGTATTTTTGTCACGGCGTTGACATCCAAAATGAGATATTTTAATATGAAAATATTCCAAAAAGAATCCCGTAATTGAATAATAAAAAAAAGGGAGATTATTCAAAAAAGCAACATGGCGTGTCGGGATGAAGCCGGGAGAGGGAAAATAATTATCGCGGCCGGATGTAATTAAAACGCTGCAGCAGAACAATAAGGAGTCAACAACCGGCGAGAGAATGTTTCATATTCAAAACCGATTTGTGTTAAAAACCGAGATTTTATAATTGTTAAGCTTTAAAATAATCGTTAGTAAAAACCGAATAATTTGAATATCAAAGAGAATAAATATCATGGTAATTTTGAAGTCTGAACAAGTTTTAAGTGCATAAACGATTGGTCATACAAAAGTGAAAATAGATTGAAATCCCCCTCCTTATAAGAAATGGATCGAAATGAATCATTCATATATATATATATATATATATATATATATATATATATATATATATATATATGAAGAGCGTATAACATAGCATAGTTCTGAAAATAGAAAATTGTTGGCTGAAAAAGAGGGATAATTGACTACTATATGTTAAACAGATCGCTATGCGCGATTACGGTGTTAATGAAAGATATATAAAATTCATAATAATAAAATACGATATATTTTTTTCTTAAAGATAAGGACACGTTTTTATATTCGTGGGATATTGTAGTTCAACGTCGTGTACCGGATGTGATTATCAGTTTATAATGACCCGAAGTGAGAATATAAAGTTGATAATTTTTTTTTATTAAATTACACGTGTGCGTTACCCGTTTTCGATTGTGGCCTAGATTTGTGAAAAAAAAAAAGATAAAAATTGTACAGGCGGTTACGATTATTTTATATTGAAATTATAAAATATAAATAAATATTTATTATAAGAATATGTTAAAGGAATGCGACAATTTATATTGAATAAATCATAAAAAAGAATATATTATTTCATATTAAAATAGATAGTTACATAATCTTGACGACATTAACAGTTTATAAAGTGATAACTGACATTGGAAACGATCGTAAAAACGAATGATTTATATAGAGGAAGTCGTCGAATCACTATTAAAGCGCCAGTCGTTAAGTCGACGAATGCACATTAAATAATCTAAAATAACTGCGACAAAAAAAAAAATGAAGAAGTTATCATACGATGCGAAGAAGAAAAAAAAGGTTGCCAATCCGCGACACACGTCACTTGTCTTTCATAACTAATCCACTCGAGCAAATATTCATTCAATCAATGCTAGACCCTATTTGAGACTCAATATGTTAATGGAGTGGAATACGGAATGAGCTCAATATGGGATTCGATTAACATGAGAATACAATTTCAACATTTATTATATTAAACATTTTCCATATATTGAACGTATAAAGAATATATATTATATACGGATAATGAACTGAATATACGTAATATTATGAAAAATATTTTCCAACTTTTCTCATTATATATATATATATATATATATATATATATATATATATATTATGTATGAATGGATATATGTATTATATCATTTATACAATGGCGCAAGGTAAAGATTTATATTACACAAACGAAATATAGAATAATATTATTTCAGCGGCCTCAGAAACGAATTAAATACACGGAGAGGTACTGAAAATACATAAAATTAAAGTTTACGATATTATCTTAAACATATTACGCCATAAAAATGATATAAGACCGTTATTGTAAATTACATTATAATATAAACGCCGCAGAATATTTATATTCGGAAGAAAGCAAAAATGTACTTTGTATATATATATATATATATATATATATATATATATATATATATATATATATATATATATATATATATATATATATATATATATATATATATATATATATGAAATATATAACGCGTTACGAAATGAAATATTTTCGGTGTTATTTTTATATAACGCAACCCGTATTACGTCGAAATAGAATATATATATATATATATATATATATATAAATCTTTTTATATGTATAAAAATTAATTTTATCGTCATAATAATGATTTATGTGTGCGTTGTGAAAAATGATTTTAAAAGTGTTACATATATTATAATATATGAAAAATGAAATGTTGCATATGTGGAATGATATTTCATTCACAATTTTCATAATATTCCATCATAATAAATCGGTTGTATTCTTAACCCTTTAACGACCGGAATTTATCCTATTCGCCTAATTCTTGTATTCGTGTCTAATTTGTTATTTTTATTATTTGAATCAGTTTAAAAAATATTTTTTGATATTAAAAAATAGAAGTTAAGCGATGTAGAATATTTAATATATTTTTTTTAATAATATTATTTAAAAAGAATCTTAAATATACAATATTTCTAAGTAAAATTTAATTTTGAACAGATAATAATAATATAATGTAGTTTCACAATTTCAATGGACGAACCGCCACTGTGCGAAAATAATGAAAGGGTTGAAAATTAATTAATGTTAATGTTTTTCTTGAATGTCTTTCTCTTTCTCTCTCTCTCTCTCTGTGATATATTAAATATGGCTTTGAAAACTATGTTCATCGTTTTAATGAATGTTTGCCTTGCTACAAAAGATAGGGGAACGAAGCTTGTATATACATAATAATAAATTTATATTATGTATACAAAGTATGAAAGAAGAAATATATATAAAAGTAATGAAAAAAAGGGGTAGACATGCACTTTTGTATATTCAGTCGTTTTACAAATATATTTACAAGATTAATCTGTTCGATTTTTTCCCCTGAAAAATAGGTTTGTCTATAAATGAGGGAAAATCCGTTTAGTTTTCATCGATTTATAAACATATATTTTTTACGTAATAAATTAGAAAAATAAAATTCAGTTAAAATATTTCGTAATTCGGATTAAATTCAGTATTGTGTCATTAGTTGTTAGAAATGATGGAAATGTAATTGGAAAAAAAATGTTATAGCAACCGTCCAGTTGAATACACCTGATGTACACGAATAATTGTATTATTACATGTAAAACGTTGATTTGAACATTGCATGACGTAATTCAAGCCGTACATCTGTTTTTGTAATTATATCGTTAAAATACTTAATTTACTTACGTAAAGCATATTTCTTATGCATTATGTAAAAATTAGAAGCGAACAAAATATTAAATATTTTAATTTTTATATTTATTATGCGTTTCGGAG